>BSBM01001473.1:525000-1048672 GCA_027924585.1 Larix kaempferi | reverse complement strand
CTTAGCAACGACTAAATGAATAAAGTACAAAACGGAACAACCTATGAGTAAATCTGGAACCGTCAGGGTAGTTGAAAAAAGAGAAAGAATTCAATGAGTGGCATCCAACGATGACTTCATTCAAGGAAGTATAAGAGAAAATCATAAAATTGGTTTTCCTACACCATCAAAGAGGTTTTGACATTCTTAGATTAATCTCACATCTTAGATTGATCTCACATCAAAGTTATTCGAGATCATAATTATAAATTTGTCATTTATATAGAGATTGGTCTATATGGTTTATTTTAACGTAATCAAATTTTAGATATATTTTACACATACTTGAAAAATTGGGAAAAAGAAGAAGCATCACTTGAGCAATGCAATGGAAATCATTCTCACATAAGAAAAGGGTCATCATGATCCCTTTTGTTGGGTTTGGGATTTTGGGAGGCTTCTACATTTTAGAAATTGTGAGATTTTGTTGAGAAAACTTGTTTAACCAACATAAGTCAAATGTAACATATCAGTTTGAGGGAGATATGTAATGTTCATGTTTAAGTTGACCAATATAATATTAAAATAATAATAATAACCTAGTATGAATGAGATGTATAACATTCATGCTTATAAAACACGATATAATTAAAAAAATAATATCAAGCATTAAGATGCACACACACACACTCTCTCTATCACATACACACTTAAATATACCAAAGTAGATTTATCTTTATTTGAGATTTTTTTAAGCATTGAAATATTTGCATCTCAAATTATTTTTTATCCTTCTCAATACTTAATGGATCTATAGTTATGATAGAATTATGCTAGTCATTTTTCCATTGATCAAGTGTGAGAGGAAAAAATATGTTGTTTTGAATGTTCTCTTCGCTCAAAGAACCCAACGAACCCAATGCAGGGGCCTTCCTTTCAAAGATGGGATTCCCTGGAATGAGTTGTGGGGTCTAAAGAAAGGGATTCCATTTTCATGGAAAAGGTGAAATTTTACCATGCCCATGTTCTAATTCATCTAAACATGGTGAAATTTTATCAACTTCGTAGAATCACAACAAAATATCTAAACATGACACCATCTATGATCTATCACAAATGACAGTTTTGAGCTTGCAAGCTAGTACAACATGTTATTATTTTATCTGTACATACTTCAAGTACTAATTTTTGTATGTCAATAAAGTCATAGCCACTCAATCAATATAACATAATAGTGAGTCCATCACAAAGAACCTACACATAGTTTACTCTATACACCAGAGAAGAAATAATATTATATATTTTGATGATTACAAAGTGAAATTATGGCATTTGTAAGGGATTATGCTAGGAAACACAATCACAAGTCCTCAACTATTGTTTATGAGCTAGGTATATTTTTTAATTTTTTAATGGAGCACAAGCACAAAGCAATGTATAGGGCTTATAAAATGGAATAAGGGGATCAAATTAATGAGTATATTATGGTATTCTCTTGTATCTTATTTTAACTTAATGTTGAACTAACATTTATTCAATGGTTTTCCTTCATGTGATAGCTTTCTCTTGTAACATCAACTACTCTATCTCACATGCATTTCACATCTTCTATTGTTTCAGATTGATAAAGAAGACTCATGGAATGACTTAGGTGGTAGAACCATAGATTTTGGGAAAGAAAATAAGGAATGATTAAGTAACTTTTATCATTGGAAGCATTTTTTTGTGATATTTGTCCATCAAATATGCATTTTTGATAACGAAGACTCATGGAATGACTTAGGTGGTAGAACAATAGATTTTGGGAAAGAAAATAAGGAATGATTAAGTAACTTTTATCATTGGAAGCATTTTTTTGTGACATTTGTCCATCAAATATGCATTTATGCATAGGAATGATTTTTTTTCCTTTTGTCTTAAAGAAGAATGTTCTTCCCTATTGCACAATTCCCACCTTTTCTTTCAACATGTTCCCTTCATTATGTTTGGCTTAGAGTAGTTATGTCAACCTCAAATTATCTCAAATAATTCATGAATGATTAGAAAGACACTAATTTTCCTTCTCCTTCCAATATTGCTATTACTTAGCATGGTATCATTGACTTAATAAGCACACATATTGACTTACAAACAAACAAGACCTAAGTTTTCATGATACCACTTAAAAGATATAATTTTTTTTATCAACATTATCAAATTTAAAAGGCACAAAGAGAAAATAGTTATGAAGATGAGCTGTTGATTGTCAAAAATTGATTTTTTTTAGAAATGATTTTCCAAATGAGATCGAATTGCGAAGTCATAATAGAAAATTGAGATAATCCAAAAATGCATTGAACTGAAATAATTTAAAAAATAAAGAAAAACATAAAAGTAGCCTTCATCGGGTCAACTTTAGACTTAGTTGGTTGTAGTTATAATATGTTATTTGTCTTAATTTTCTTAGGAAACCAAGGATGTTTTTTCTGAGAACTCAAAGGCATGAACTATGACTGCTTGCTAGCTAAACTAGGCTTTTATGCTAGAGTCTCTATGCATTATGCAACGTTTCAAATGCATGATTTTTTTTTTTTTTCAATGGAACACATCATGGGAAACTCTCAGGTACTTCCCCTCATTTCGAGGATGGTACCCAAGGTAAACCACCAACCCTGATTATGGGGCCTAAATTGGTGGGGGACATCAAGTGAGGCCCTGCATAACCACCGAGGGATTTGACCCCGAGACTTGCTTGTGATTACAACACTCAACCACTTGAGCTAACCCATAGGGATTCATGAAAATTATTATTTACTGAATACATACTCTTCTTTTCCACACTTTGTCAAATATGAAATATAAGTGTCACTCTTATATTATAATTATGCACACAATTTCTTATTTACTTTAGTTCTTTGTGTTTAGGGTTTGTAAACAACACATGTATGTAGAGAAATGAGATTTTATTTTACCTTATAATAATTTCATATTCTTACTTACCTCATGTTTGGGTTGAGAAGCAAGACTCTTATATGCAAAAGTATGATACATACATTTAAAAGAAGAAAAAAACATAGAATTTTATTAAAAAAATAAACCTATAAATTCCTATAGTATATTCCCATCCTTACATGTGTTCATATCTCTATCAACACATTTGTAGGCAATCAATGATTAACATGCCTATAGGAATTCCACTGTATTTATTCATAAAAATTAACATTTGTACATCCATCTAGCTAAATATTTGTAGAACAATAAAATTTTCAGGTATTCAAATTTCTAACAAATATTACCAAAACTCACAATGTATTCATCCACGGGCAGCATAGAATTACACTTATAACATAATAAGAATTCTCAAAACAATGAGAAGCTACTTATCTTCTTCACAATGTATTCATCCTAGAACCTTTGCCCTCGCCCCGGATTGAAAAGAAGCCACCGACAGCTTCTTTTCAATTTCTTTGGTTGATTACAAAAATAACAAACAAGAATTTATAAGAAGAAACATTTTTTTGGCATCTTTAGAGTTTGAAGTTCAAAGCTCATCGTTGCCTCAGGCTTTAAAATATTTACGAGGGAAAATAAAACTAATGTATGGAATTCACAGCTTTGATTCATCCATTTGTAATTTTGATGGAAAAAAAATGAAAAAAATGAAAAAAGATATGATTGATTGAGTTATGGGAAATATGATTATAAAAAAAATGAAAATAGATATACACAAAATACATTATATTCAATCTACATTAAATTGAATAGTATTTATGTAATTGTGCAAATGATCTATATATTGCTTTTATAGAGAGTGTGAAAAGAAAGAAATTGTGGTGTTTATGATTTTTATAGTACTTTGTATATATAGAATAACATTTTTTTAAAACTGAAAAAAAAGTAACTTGTTATTCAAAATAGAATCAAAGTTACATCGTTTCTGAACAAAGAGTTCATACCCTCTCTTCCAAAATTAGGCAGCCACAATACCTCAAGCAGACTCTTCAAAAGACACTAGATACATTATAGTTGATACAAAATTGCTTCCTACTAGCAAAAAGACTTATCTATAATACTTTTGAATCAGTGAGTATGGATTATTCACTAACTCCATAAGATAGGAAGAACTAGCATATATTAAAAGAGAGAGACCATTCCTTTGTCAATGACAGCATCATCAACAAATTCCTCAAAATGCATAACATCGTCCATATATCCAATTGCCTCCTTAGATAAATCATCAACATCACATTTAAATTCCCGATATATATCAGAAAAGGATAACATAGAGAAAAACTCTTTCAGCTCCATAATCCTACTCATCCATTGAGAAAGATGAAGAACATAAAGAAGGGAAATACCATTGCCCCAATCAATAATTGTCTTAGAATCACCAGCTATTTGAAGATACTGAACTCCCCTTTTCTTAGCATACCATAAGAGTCCCCATAATGCTAACATCTCTACCATTGTATTAGTTCATTCACCAGCACCAAGTTTGAGTCTAATAAAATGATCTTTTTTAATTTTAAGGAGCATTCCAGCCCCACATAAACCATTTTTTTGAGCACCATCAAAGAACCCCACCGAAAGAGTGTCATTAAACTATGGTTGAATTAGAACCCTATTATTTTCCTTCTTCCTAGATTTATGGAACTCGAGAAAAAGATTAATGGCTCTGTAGTAGACTTGAGATATGGAAGACTTTTTACCTTCAAATATACATTTGTTCCTTGATTTCCAAACTTTCCAAATGACAAAGATGGGAAGTTCTTTGAAAGTAGTCTTTTTGAAGAACCATGACAACATGCTTTCCTGAAAACTACTAGTCTTCCAATTTTCTCTTAATTTTAAAATTTCATAGCACATCTCCCACACACGTCTAGAAAAGGAACATACAACAAAAAGATGTGTCACAGATTCATTTGTAGGAAAACGGAGTGTGCATAAACCCCAACCACAAAAGACTATTTTAGTGAGGTTATCCCACGTAAGAATTCGGTTTTCCAAACATAACCACACAAAGCATCTTATTTTGGCAGGAATCTTCCATTTCCATATTTCAGTGCCCACCATCTTGGAGAGTTCTGGACATTTTCATAAATAATAGAATTATGAGCCTTCTTAGTTGTAATAGTACCATTTGAATCCACCCAATCCTAGCCAATACAGTCATGTTCATTTGATAATTTGATGCTAGCAAAGTTAAGAGAAAGAATGTACTTATCCCATTCATCCGCCAAAATTCCAATTAATCCCAAGTATGAAGAGTTATACCAATAGGATGCTGAAGAAACAAAATCCTCTTTTCTGCATACTTGAGCTAAACCTTGGAAGTTCAGAGAGTGAAGAAGAGAAATTAATTGCTGGGAAAGTTGAAAATTATCCCCAATTCCAACTATTAGATCAATACCAATATAGGCATAAATACCTTGACCACATTTATGCTATTATAGAAGTGATTATTCAATTGCTAATAGGACGATGCAGGTGGAAAGCCAAGGGTCATCGAGGTATGTTTTCGTTATGCATTATCATTTGTTGAGCATTGACTCACTAAATTATAATTTGCAATTTTTATGTTGAATTGACCTCAATAAGGGTATCACTGACTTGAGGATTTCCCACAAGGGACCCATCAATGAGGAACCCATCAACAAAGGATTCATCGATTGAAAGATGGTCAATGAGGTGTTTATTGACAAGAGGGGTCATCAATAAGCATGCCATCATAAAGGGAGTTGTTAAGATTAGGGCTATCAACAATTTGGTTGTCAACAATTGTGTTGTAGATAAGTAGGGCATCGGCAAACAGGATGTTGACAAAAATGACATTAGCAATTAGGCTATTGGTAAGAGCATCATCAACAAGTGAGATGTCGGTAAGAGTGTCTTTGACAAATGGACTATCGACAAGAGGGTTGTCAAATTTGATGAAGAAAATGTCCATAGTGGTTGTTGTGTTAATGAAATCACAATCCATGAAGTTAGTACCAATGATAAAACTACTTGAAGAAAAATTAAAGGCAAAAATATACACAAGATAATGTAATTTTTAGACCCTATGTGACACAGGACTATATGTTCCACTATTTTCAATTAATTTGACAATAATAATCACCAAATATCATGTTTCAAAAAGTCATGAGGAAAAATAATATTTTTGAATATTTGTATTACCTAGTTTTATTTCAAATTTTATTGGACATTGATTCTAGTTGTGACATTTTTTATCATTGAACCTATTAGAAGAAATTTAAAAAAAAATATTCCTAAAACTTTAGACTTTAAATAAATATTTATCTAACAATCTGCATGCTCAACATCAGTTGACCCTAAGTGGAAATAGGTTGTGGAGGACAAGGACAAAAAGAAGCACCCCAAAACCGATCTAGACACGATGCAACTATTAAGATTGGAGAATTGATATTGAATCTCAATATGCAAGCTCCCTTGTTGCTCTAGTGCTCCAGATGCACAACATGTCAAGACATTGTCATCCTTTTGTCATGAGGTCATCTTTTATTTAGTTGCTTAAAACTTTTTTATATGGAACAAAATGCCTTCTTGTATGTAGTGGCCTAGAAACTTCTTCATGTACAACGGAAACCGCTTAGCCCTTATATACTTGATTGCAGTTGCAAAGGTAATGGGCTCTCTCATTTTTAACACTTTCCAGGGATGGTAACATATTCTTGTTCCAAGATGCCACATTTTTTGGGGGGATAGTAGTAGATTCCTATTTCGAGAAGCCATAGTTAAGGATGTTTTGTAAGATCATTTTTGGGCATCTGTTATTTCCATCCTTGCACAAATCATAAAATATTTTCCTTATTTATTTATTTATTTTGATTTTGAGCATGTCCTGGTATTGGACAAGCCAGTATGATATTTAATGTTGGCCAAGGGAGTTGTTGAACAAGTTTGTCGCCCTACAAATTATGAATCAATTTGTGAGGCATATGCACTTTCCATCCTTGAATTGGTACTTCCTTTCATCAATGGATTGTTGTTTGAAGAACATTTTTATTGAAAGATACTCTTGATCACATTGCATTTTATTTTTACAGTCTTAATGCTCTAAGTTGAGTTTGTTTATTCTCTTTGTTCACAGCTTAATGCTAGAACCTATGTTGGTTTTTGTCTTTATTCACAACTTAATGCTCTATGTTGGGCTAAGTTTGCAGATCTTCATTTCAATTTTTCTTTTGTTCGTTGTACATTTTCTTTCTACAGTTTTAAGGCTCTAAATTGTTCTAGATTTTATGTTGTTCATATTTTTAAAGCTCTATATCATGCTATGCTTTTGGGTTTTCATTCATATTGTTCAGAGTATATGTTATTGACTTGTTTTTACTGCTTTAATATGCTATTTTGTGGTAGATTTATGAATTTTAATTAAATAAATTATGTTGATGAACATCTTCTGTATATAGTTTTAATACTCTATCCAGTGAAAAATTGTAGATTTTCGTTGAAATATCCTCCAGTTCAAAGCAAATTCTTCAATCTTCTTTGAAGACCTTATTATCGATGTTGATTCTTACGATGAATAGCCCATTTCTTGCAGGTAGTTTGCAATGTGGAGGATGAGATGAGTAGGTTTTCACTCGGTCAACCTCAGGCTGGCTGGAATCCTGGATTCAATCAACCTTAGAACGGTTGTCATCTACCTAGAATCATGGATCTGGTCGCTGGGCACATTAATATGAACAACTGCTTCTATATATTATTACAACCTTAAATATATAAAATTAAAATTAAATTATTTAAGAAAAATAATTTTGAATTCCTGTTACATTTGAACGCAAACTAGGAGAGCATAGAAACCAGAGCCATGTAGCCAAAGAACCCTTTGTTGGTTGGAAAGGTGTGGATATTAAGATCGGTAGTTTAAACCAATGTTATTGTTTCAAAGTGCCACTTAGATTTGAAAGAAATGGTGAGACCAAATAAAACAAAGAACTTTTTGTTTGGAAATTGGCAACATGATTGTTAACTAAGCATAAGTTTCGATAAGCATTGCATTTACCGCACAAGCTTGTGCATTGTCATTCTTTCTAGGCATTTACCCATAATTGTTAACAAGCATTTATTACCCATCTGACATTTGCTGATAGTTTTTTTCGCCATAAAGTTATCATAGAGGTTTCCCAATTCTTGATCCAAGTTGGCCGTGAGATTGAAAAAACTCTAACAAAAATTCTAAATTACATTTTTAGGGATGCCAACAAAGATGAATCTCTGCAAATCCCCATCTACGGGAAAGAACATAAAATATTTTTCTAGTCTAACAAAATTTCTTGCTTCCTAGCTCGTAGCCAAGCTCTAAGACAATTTAATTATTCTTCTAATTAGAATTTGGTGCATACTATCAGATTTGGTGCATATTATTAGAATCAAGGGAGACTTTTCTAGACAAATCTAAGAGACTTGTCTAATTTACATTAAGTTCGTTCCCTATATATAATATTTGAATCTAACAACATTTTCGCACCCTCGCCTTCAGAACTTTTGTATTTTCATTTGAATTATTTTTAAAATTTCAAAAAAGTTTCAAATTTGTGGATAAATTATTACTTTAATTAAGTAAATAAATGTTTATCGGTTGTGCTCATGTATCATTGAATCCCTAAAAAATTTGAATTTTTGTATGCATTTGAATTTCTAATTTAAATTTCGATATTTTGAGCAAGTTCGATATTATTATCAATCAAAGATGCAATTGGTTCTCCTTCATCACAAAAATTTAATTAAAGGTTCAATGATTTGTATATATTTGCATATTTGGATAAAGAAATTCAAAAAGATAAGCATTTTGTACTCTTTCTTCAATTTATTGTGTTTCATTGAAATTCAAGTTCCATGCCTTGCTAAACACACTGAAATTCAAGTTCCATACCCTACTAAATTTGGACTTTTTTCATGAATATTTTGATCGATGGAGTTATTTGTTGTGTTTGAGTTTTGAGTAATCTCCTCTGAAACTTTACTTTTTGTATGCATTTGAATTTTTTAATTAGAATTCAAAGGTTTTCAAAAATCTATATCGGATTAATGTTACATTTACATTTAGAGATTTAAATGAAGAAATATGTGAAGTTAGGCATTTTTAGTTTTTCAATGAAGGGGTTGGCATGGTTTCCTTTTACAACATGCTTTAAGTTTGAGCCTTTTCATTTGGATATTTGGAACTTGCCTTTGATGACATATTTATTTTCTTAATTTTTGGAGTTTTTAACTAACATGTACATATTTGTGTTGTCCTTGATTCATTGCTGTGCATTTATTATTTTATATAAATATGAAATTTGTCTTTGCATTTGAACCCTGATTTGAATGTTGCTTTCAATAAGTCTTCTTTTTATAGCTTTTTCTTTTTAATTTAATCTCCTTAAATCAGATTTCATTTTTTTAAAATGCATTCTTTCCTGAATTGACATATGTTCAAGTTGCACCCACTTTATGGAGTTTGTTGTTTCTCATTGTTGATTTATGTGCTTCTAATGTGAACACAAGATGGTTTTTCATAAGATTGCTAGAGACGTGGAAATGAATTTATTTTAAATCTTTCATTCTTTAGCTCTTTTTGATAGGAATATTGTTAGTACTAATGCCCACTATATCATGGACATGTCTTAAGTTTCTTGAAATTGTAAATTTTTTATAAAGAAATTTGAATTTTATGTGTGATTTTGAATTCAAAAATGGATTCAGCTCCCTCAAAAATTCCAGTACACTCATAATTTGCGAATTTAAATTTAAGCACTGTGTTTATTATTTAAAAATGTCTAAATCATATAGGACAAACTCCCCAAATATGAGTGAAATCGCCTAGCCTTTAGGCTAAGCAAATTCTTTCTATCTACCAATGATTTGTGTTTTGTAGATAGGTGCTCTTGGAGTTTCGTTTCTGTGTTTGTATTGGTTGTAGCACAATATGGATTTTCTTGTATCCTCTTATTGTAACGACTCAACATTTAAGCACTTAATTATTTTTTTTATATAGATAATAATAACATAGTTTATATTCTTAGTGGAGTATCCACTAGAAATGTCAAACTCATAAATTCATATATAGTTAATTCCAATAGCTGACTCCAAATAATTAAGTTCTCATTAATGACAAGATTGGTTTGAAGCTGAGGCCATTTAGAAGGATATATTGTTTCGTTAAAATTTGGATGAAGGTGAAATTCTAATCATTCTTGAATTTTCTATTGAATTTATGTTAAAAAATTGTTATTGGAAAATTTTCTGTCAAAGACTTATGGTAAAAAAGAAAACCTTTTCCTATAAGATTAGCTCGAGGTGTTCATCTAAAGCTTATTTTTTCATGCTGGTCTATAAGAGCACTATCCAAAGCAACTACGTTAAAATCTTTATGAATGCATAAGAGTTCATGTGCAATATTTATCAGACATAGATATTGGTCATTTTCTTAATTTCTATGAATTCTGAAGCAGAGTTCAAAAGATCATGTAACCTAAAATCAAGTAACTTGATTTTCTAGTAGCAAAATGATCTTATTCAACCAAAAACACTCAAATATGAATAAAATTATACTATAGTTTTGTCCAATTTTGAAACAGAATAAAAAAAACCCAATAATTTTGTTAAATAGTAAAATGATTTTATTCAACAATTTTTTAGAATACAATCAAAGTTACAATTTTATATAATTTTAAGTCAAATTTCTGAATCTAGAAAATCTTTAACTTCTTGTATTCAGTTTTTGATGAGAATCCGATGCAACAAATCCTTCATGTATTTCACTGATGCATGTTCTAATTGGTAGGGAATTAGCTACTTGCAGCTTTCTCCCTTTGTATTAACCAACTCACTAGTAACATAGCACACACTTACATTTTTTATTTATAGAATATCATAACATAGCTCACAATTATATATATATATTGTAATTACTTATCTTTAACTTTTAAATAGTTAAATAAATTAAATTAGATTATTAAAACTTAACTTTAGAAATAAATAATTTATACTTATAAATAAAATATATTTTACTATTCTCTTATTGGTCATATATATGAAATGACCATGATGTAACTATTTTCATATTATTCTTAGCTCCTTTTAATAATTCAAAAAAATAAAAATGGTTACATAGCATTAACTTAAGATGAATATTACAGGTTTTCAATTGAGTGTAGATCGGGTGGTTGGGAGGAATGTTGTTGTTCTCTCCACCTGAGTTCAAATCTCTTTTTGTGAGACTTTCTCCTTGGGAACCGACTTTGACTATGTAATAATTGTAATGCTGGCCATAATTAATATCGTTTGTATAAATTAAATTTTTATGTTTATACGAATACCAAACTATATTATTCAACTTCTATATAAATTTAAGTATTCAGTACGGTTTCACAAATAAATCTATGGATACTTTGTATAATGTGAAAATGGCTTATTTTTTAAAAAATAAATTTAAATATCATATTATTTTCTAATATATTAGTTAGAGTTAGGGTGTGTGCAAGAAGATGAGGGTCACTTTAGATGCAATGCTACTTTTTTCAAAACTCGTTCCTGATACATAAAACATAATGTGTTTCTGATATTTAGCACCTGCCATGGTAAAACCCGAGCCTAACATGTCATTGGACATGTAGGATAGGTAACCATAACGCGCACGCGTTATATAGTTACAAAACGCGTACGCGTTATGTAGTTACAAAACGCGTACGCGTTATGTAGTTACAAAACGCGTACGCGTTATGTAAATCTAAAATGAATTTAAATACACAGTCCCGACGATTCCCGACCACCCGCGGCACTCACGCATCAGAAACGCAAAATAGACCCTGGACGAGGACGGTTTGTGGCCCACTCAAGTATCAGTGTTGCTCGATTTAGCTGGAGGGGAGACAAATTCACCGGTGGATTGTCATATAATCAGGTAATTCATTCACCCATACCATTTTTTTGTCATTTCTTAACCTAAATTAGTATTTTTTTATTGTTTAAAACAACCTAGTTTTGTAATATTGATAAAATTGGGAATAACCCAATCTCTAATTAAATTCACATCTCCCTCAACCAAGATGAGTGAATAATTAAAATGAATCCCTTTTCAAAAACTCAAAAATTCATAATCCCACCAAAAATTGAAAAAAATAAAACTCCCCCCTTTCTACAATGTATTCATCTAAGTCACCTGACACGAGGACACGGGACACAAGTGTCCCCACCAGGCTTCAAATTTGAAGCCTTCAGGCCACTTCAAATTTTACCCACACGTCATAGAAGGCCACTTCAAATTTTACCATGCAAAAAAAATTTAATTTCGTGGTAAGCCCTTCAATAATTAAATTAACCATTATTGTTTAAAATTGCAACAGAAGGGTAGCTTCAAATTTCACCCATCAACAATTTTTAGTGGGAAATTGGGAATGCGACTACTAGCTAGGTGACTTGGGAGTGGGACTCGGTTACTCTCCAATATCCACGTGTTCGATCATCCATGGATCATGGACCATTGGGCCTCTAATAATATCATTAAGCAACTTACGTGGATGGGCTTACACTGAGCAGCCCATGGCTTGAACGCTTCGAAGTTCTCGTGTTTGTAGCGAGTGCTTATGTGTTTAACACATTTAATGGCATCAAAAAAATTATTAAAACTAGTAGGTGGCTCATACGTGTTGTTGCTAGCGGGCTTACCAAGTTACAAGTTATCACATACCAATTCGTGAATGCTGACTCCGTGAGTTAATTGAGTATTCAATGTATAATATATTATGTTAATGTGCCCCCGCGAATTTGGCATTTCAGACAAAATCCACAATCCATAAACTTCTTGTAATGTTGCAGGTTGTTTCTCCTGCCCATGGCCCCTACCTATAGCCCTGTGTTTTCTTTGTTGTATCAAGTTAATCCTATCGTCTACGGCTCCCAGCCTCACACCCTATGTTTTCTTTGTTGTATCAAGTCAATCCTGCAGCTCCCGAGTTCCACCTTTTGTTTTCTTTGTTGTATCAAGTCAATGCTCGAATTCCATGCTTCCATGGATCCGACCATCAATATATAATATTGCATGAATAGAAAAAAGCTTTTTCTTATACCCCTATTCCACTGTGGTTGAGCTACTTCCAAGTTCCACCTACCCTATCTCCTCTAGTCCTCCAGGAGAGTTTGTGAAATATGGTTGTGTTATATGACATATATAATGTTCAGTGCTGCTATATCCACTGAAAAATAAAGCCTCTCAACTTTACTACGTCAGTAAACATTGAAATTTTGATGTACTATTACATTTTCAAATGAAAAGAATAACTTATTTTTACATGGCAGCATTGAAGGGTTCAATATCTCATATCCCTTCATAGTGAAATGGGACCCCACCCTTCAAATTTGATCCCTGGTCCCCACTAGACACGGTGACCCCCGGAATTAGGACACGTAGGACACGGCGACCCCCAGAATTAATATATTTTAAAAATATATTAAAATTTAAAAATATAGACATATAGATCCAATAAAATTTAACATTTACAATTACAAATATTCAATAGAAATTACATTTACAATTACAAATATGAAATATTCAATAGAAATTAGATCATTCACAAATCACAACACATTTGTCATTCACAATCACAAATCACAATGAGACATTGAGACACATAGATGCAAACTCATCACTGCCCTGATCCTCCTCCTCCATGCCTGAATCAACAAACTCATCACTGCCCTGATCCTCCTCCTCCTCCTCCTCCTCCTCTCTGCCAATCTGACTAACTTACGTTTTAATTGTCAAATGTTTAATTTTAAGTTTTAAATGTATGTAAGTGAATGCCATTAAATTGCTTACTTGAGTTTGATTTAATACATGTTCAATTTTGAAGAGACGTCATTATATACCATGTATATGTTTCTAATGATTTTCATATTAATGTCTTTATTGCAGTTGCGGCTATGGATACCAATGCCGAGATATTGATTGAGCTTGCCCATTTGAGGGGCATAAGTGCAGCTTTTAGTGGTGGTGACATGATTCGCCGTTCGCTTGCATCAACCTTGGATGCAATTGTTGACACCATTTCACAATCTACCAATGTACTATATGATATTGCATCATACAGAGAAAGAAAAAGACAACAATATGCTGATGGGCTAGACTACAACGCAATAAAAAAGTTGAAAATATCCAAAGAGCTCATATTTGCATTGTTTAGGGACCCTCGAACGGGGAAAATCCCAAATGCAAATAGGCCGCATATCTCCATTGAGTGGTGCACGTTTCAACCATTTGTTGATAACTGGATGGACAGATGGTACATGGTTTTTGATATGCCACCACACAACAACAGGGAAATTCCCTTATATTTCCTTCGAAAGATGTACTTAGAGTTCGTGTTGCATAAACACGTTAACTATTTTGACATCTTGCAGTTTCAGGGGATTGGTGGGGGGAATGCCCCAAAACCGACCCAGTGCCAGGCTTCGAGACCAGGATCGCCCTATCCCTGCACCTCGTAGGCAATTTCCTGGGCCAGATGTCCCACCTGCACATCATATTATTCCGCAGACACGAGATGCATTTTTTAGTTTGGCATGGGTGGTTGTTTTCCATGGCACGATGGTTCAACATATGGGTGAGGAAGGGACATCTGTCCCTGGTGTGGTACATACACCAGCTCGTCACCATGCAGGACCATCAACTAGTGCAAGACCATCAGGACCATCCACTAGTGCAGGACCATCAGGACCATCCACTAGTGCAGGACCATCGACACATCCCCATCCTAGTACTGATCCTCACGAGTGCACATCATGTGGTCGTCCCTACTATGGTCTTGCCTCAGATGTTGCCTTCAGTGGGTTTTTGAGAGAGGTATGTTGATGGTTAATTGTAATAAATTCTTCATTTATTTTCGTCTTTGTACACATATATATAGTTTTAGCTAATATATTAATTTTGTGAACTTGCAGTTGATGCTTTATGCCGGCAGCGACGCCCCAGAGCCGGATGTTCCAGACTCTACAGGGGGGCATGATGCTACCCATTTGGTAGGCCCGTCTTATATACCACCTATTGCCGTATCTCACATCGAGGTAAACATTTTAAAATTTCAGTTTTTTAATACTTGTTAATTTGTTAATTTCCACATACTTTACATTTTAGTTCATTAATGCTATCTACGGTCTAATATTTACAATTATTAAACTTGCAGATGGCAGATACTTCACTGGGGCAAGGTAATGTGGAGGTAGCACCCATGGTCATACCGTCCCATGAAACATCTGGGCTCCAGGTAAACAATTAAAAATGACATTTTTTAAATACATGTTTGTTTGTTGAATCATGCATGTCTAACTACATGAACACTTGCTGACTGTAGGCACCATCCGAGACATCTGGACCATTGCCTGGATTTGTATCTCCCTCCAGGCCATTCGTGAACAAGGGTCGTGTGTATGTGAGGCGTTCTACTCCTAGAAAGACTCTAGCTACCCACGACCATGGGATTACTCACACCATGGTAATGTATATCCTTCGATGATATTTGTTGTTTAACTTGAAATCTAGTGCATAAATCATTTTTGTTAATGTTTGAATTGCATGTTTACTGCATCAGGAACCCAATTTGTCTACTGAAAACCTCGCATCGATGGTTGATGCAGTAGTTAGTGCCGCATCTGCAATGGCAACTGATCACACACAGGTATGTAACTATTTCAACATTATCTTTACATAGTTCATTATTGTTGTCTATTGTTTATTCATGCATTTATAACTATTTCAACATTTTTTCATTGTAGCCACCACCAGCAGGAGCAGTTCCCGGCCCCCCTGGTTCGACCATCCTGGATGTTCAACCAATGGCTCCATCTTCTACACAAGCAATGCAATCTCCTTTGTCAGTTGAGGTGAGATGTCCTTCAGTGACCAAGTGTTTCATGCACTTTCCATGCACCAGTTGATAATTGTTGAGCGAATGTATTAGTGTACATAGTTAGTTGAATTTAACAATTGATATTTAATTTGCAGGATCCAGAGACGCACATTGATCCTAGAGATGTGCCTAGAGGATCAACGTCGGGAAAGAACAAGAGGAAGCTTGAGTTTTGATGTGTCTTATGGGATATATGTACATTTGGATACATGTACATGTGGCTTTGATAGTTTTGGATAGTTTTGGACATATGTGCTTTTGGATACTTTTGGATATATATGTACTTTTGGATACATGTACTTTTGGATACATGCACATTGACATTTCACTTATAAATGAATGATACATTTCACTTTGTATTTGTTCTTCGGTTTCCACGAGTTCTTGTGTCAATCTAATGTGTTGATTTGTGTGGATTATCTATTACTCATGAATGCACTATGTCAAAAGAACAAACTATTATATTCAAAGGTTTCAACGAATTCACTACATGCATGCACTAATTGGTATCTAATTAAAATTTGTGATTTTGGATGATCATTACAAGTTATGTCAAAGTTCTTGCTCGTGTAATTTAATCAAACTAAATGCAATACAATGTTTTTCAAGGTTTCAATGAACTCACTCATGCACACCCATTGCCATCAACTACCAATGAAAGTCTAACATTATGAGGTTCTTCTTTAAAAATGGGTAATATTTCCTTGATGATCGTAAATTGAGAACCATTTGTAGCCACTCATATAATACCATCTTCACTTATCTTTGTTCATGATAATCCATAAAATGTGCTATGTTTTTTAACCTAAACAATCATCAAAAACCTAGAATTATAGGGATATGACAAAGAACCTTAAAGGGCACCTTATATATTACCTAATTAGTTCAATATCTATTGATCCCACATTCATGGCATTTTAAATTTGTTGCATGCTGTCCATAATATATCATTTGATCATAATTAGGACATGCATCAATTGTTTGATACTCCTTTCTTGTATCTTTCATAAGGGCACACAATTCTCAATATGTGCAAGGTAAAGTATTTGATGGTTATAGGAAAATATTACCTAACAATCTATAAGAAAAAATCAATTTATGTACTAAATAATGGATATCGCAATGTAGTTATTACAATCACAAAAAATATTAAAAACTTATATTTATCATTAGAGTTATTGTGTATACATTAGGATCTTTATCATACCATTGTTTGAAATGTCATTCAATACCTTCAATTTTATCAACATCAAATTAGTAGACAAAGTGACTCATCTTTGATCTCTTGTATAGGCCTTTGTGTGCCTTATCAATAAGATGTACATCATGAATATTATCATAGGTCTCATACATAGGTGCATCCTCATCCATGCAAACAAAGGTGTCCCTGAACGACATTTTCATGCGACTTGCAACTCGACATAACTCGGAAACCGGACATCGGACCGACGAACCTTCGACTCCGTTGGTCTCCTGGCGTGCAATTACCTCTAGGGGGCCCTCTCCCTTGTATCCCCATGGCCCAGTGGCTTCATTGTGCATTCATTTCGTAAACTAGGGTTTTGCTCAGTTTAATTGCATGCAATCTCGCATTGGTGGGTCAACTCTGCAAAAACCTCCCCCGAGCCAGTGTTGGCAGTGTTCCCATGTCGGCATTGCCCACACACACTTGTAGGAGCCAATGACACACAATCTTCCTGCTCCGTTTTCTTTTTGGCTCCCGGACGGAAATTCACCAAGTGTCCCTGAACGGCATTTTCATGCGACTTGCAACTCGACATAACTCGGAAACCGGACGTCGGACCGACGAACCGTCGACTCCATTGGTCTCCTAGCGTACAATTACCTCTAGGGGGCCCTCTCCCTCGTCTCCCCATGGCCCAGTGGCTTCATTGTGCATTCATTTCGTAAACTAGGGTTTTGCTCAGTTTAATTGCATGCAATCTCGCATTGGTGGGTCAACTCTGCAAAAACCTCCCCCAAGCCAGTGTTGGCAGTGTTCCCACATCGGCATTTCCCACACACACTTGCAGGAGCCAATGGCACGCAATCTTCCTACTCCGTTTGCTTTTTGGCTCCCGGACGGAAATTCACCAAGTGTCCCTGAACGACATTTCATGCGACTTGAAACTCAACATAACTCAAAAACCGGATGTCGGACCGATGAACTGTCGACTCCGTTGGTCTCCTGGCGTGCGATTACCTCTAGGGGGGCCTCTCCCTCGTCTCCCCATGGCCCAGTGGCTTCATTGTGCATTCATTTCGTAAACTAGGGTTTTGCTCAGTTTCATTGCATGCAATCTCGCATTGGTGGGTCAACTCTACAAAAACAACTCTACAAAAACCTCCCCAGAGCCAGTGTTGGCAGTGTTCCCACGTCGGCATTGCCCACACACACTTGCAGGAGCCAATGGCACGCAATCTTCCTGCTCCGTTTTCTTTTTGGATCCCGGACGGAAATTCACCAAGTGTCCCTGAACGGCATTTTCATGTGACTTGCAACTCGACATAACTCGGAAACCGGATGTCGGACCAACAAACCGTCGACTCCGTTGGTCTCCTGGCATGTGATTACCTCTAGGGGGGCCTCTCCCTCATCTCCCCATGGCCGAGTGGTTTCATTGTGCATTAATTTCGTAAACTAGGGTTTTGCTCAGTTTCATTGCATGCAATCTCGCATTGGTGGGTCAACTCTGCAAAAACCTCCCCCGAGCCAGTGTTGGCAGTGTTCCCATGTCGAAATTGCCCACACACACTTGCAGGAGCCAACGGCACGCAATCTTCCTGCTCCGTTTGCTTTTTGGCTCCCGGACGAAAATTCACCAAGTGTCCCTGAACGACATTTTCATGCGACTTGCAACTCGACATAACTCGGAAACCGGATGTCGGACCGACGAACCGTCGACTCCGTTGGTCTCCTAGCATGCGATTACCTCTAGGGGGCCCTCTCCCTCATCTCCTCATGGACCAGTGGCTTCATTGTGCATTCATTTCGTAAACTAGGGTTTTGCTCAGTTTAATTGCATGCAATCTCGCATTGGTGGGTCAACTCTGCAAAAACCTCCCCCGAGCCAGTGTTGGCAGTGTTCCCACGTCGGCATTGCCCACACACACTTGCAGGAGCCAATGGCACGCAATCTTTCTGCTCCGTTTGCTTTTTGGCTCCCGGACGGAAATTCACCAAGTGTCCCTGAACGACATTTTCATGCGACTTGCAACTCGACATAACTCGGAAACCAGACGTCGGACTGACGAACCGTCAACTCCGTTGGTCTCCTAGTGTGCGATTACCTCTAGGGGGCCCTCTCCCTCGTCTCCCCATGGCCCAGTGGCTTCATTGTACATTCATTTCGTAAACTAGGGTTTTGTTCAGTGTGGGAGTGTGCAATTTTTGCACACAGGGGTCAACTTTGGAAAATCATCCACCGGGCAAGTATGGCTAGTGTTCCTAGCCCGAACCTGTCTAGACACACTTGCAGGACTCCCCGGAACCCGGTTTTGTTGCATGGTTGGAGTTCTATGCCCCCAGTAGGTATCCAACAGGTGTCCCTAAAGGCCTTCTGGTAGTGAGACGAGACGAGCCATAGAATGAAGACCGTGGCTCGGATCGACGAACCGTCGACTTCGTTGGATTCAACACACTGGGATAGTGCCAGGGGTGCTGTTAACACCTAAAAAGTGCTCACTAGCTCATTCCCTTACTCACATGACCCATTTGTCCACTTTTCCACCATCTGAGCCTCTGAAACCAACAAAAGGTCACCAAAAGACCTTAGTACACCCCCTTTTTCCATTAAAAAAGATTATTTTTCCAAGAAAATCATAAAAAACCCTCAAAAAGGGTCCAAATTCCCAAAAATATTAAAAAGGGAATTAAAATATTATTTTTATTCATAAAAGGAAAAAGGAGGGAAAATTACCTAAACCATGTTGGTCAATACCATTTGGTTTCCACAAAACCACAAATGGTATTCCTCACCACCAAAACCTATAAAAAGGTGGTAGGGGCTCCTCATTTCACATCCTTCCATTATCTCATCCTTATGCTGCTGAAATCTCCCCTGAGCACTTTTAGCCATTGAAGCAACCAAGCTTAGTGCTATGGGCACCTACTAACTAGTAGTAGCAGTTTCAATAGAAATAAAAGCAATAAACTAAATAAACAATACTTTTCATGGATCTAAACAAGAATCTAAACTGTTGGCTCGGTTTTGCAACCAAGCTTAGTGCTATGGGCACCTACTAACTAGTAGTAGCAGTTTCAATAGAAATAAAAGCAATAAACTAAATAAACAATACTTTTCATGGATCTAAACAAGAATCTAAGCAAATAATGTAAATATTTCAAAATCAAGAACAAGAAACATAAGAAATAAATTTTGTATTGAAAAGTGGGGGGCAAGCAAGTGCTTGCGATATTACCTCCAATGGTGAAGGTTGATGTTGAGCAACTCCCAAGATGAGTAGCTCCAAACTCCAATAGGTCTCTTTCTCCAAGGTTGCTTCAATGGCTAAAAGTGCTCAGGGGAGATTTCAGCAGCATAAGGATGAGATAATGGAAGGATGTGAAATGAGGAGCCCCTACCACCTTTTTATAGGTTTTGGTGGTGAGGAATACCATTTGTGGTTTTGTGGAAACCAAATGGTATTGACCAACATGGTTTAGGTAATTTTCCCTCCTTTTTCCTTTTATGAATAAAAATAATATTTTAATTCCCTTTTTAATATTTTTGGGAATTTGGACCCTTTTTGAGGGTTTTTTATGATTTTCTTGGAAAAATAATCTTTTTTAATGGAAAAAGGGGGTGTACTAAGGTCTTTTGGTGACCTTTTGTTGGTTTCAGAGGCTCAGATGGTGGAAAAGTGGACAAATGGGTCATGTGAGTAAGGGAATGAGCTAGTGAGCACTTTTTAGGTGTTAACAGATTGCCCCCTGATGTGTGAGGGCAGGAGCTCATCGTATGGCCGATAGACATCATAGTTCTTTTGTCCTTTTTCTGGGTTTTAGGGGAGAGAAGAGACCGGTTGGAGACTGGAGCCACGGCCCTTGGAAGCTGCAAAAACAAAAAATATTACATTGCCTCAATATGAATGAGGTATAATCTCTGATAAAGGACGAGGCGGGCATTCCCATGCTCGTATCAAGACATATACAAAACAATTAGTCCCAAGAAGGGGGATCTAATACGTAAAGAAATATACTGGTACATCATAATGGTCCAGAGGGGACATGATTGTGGGATATACTCATGATCATGGCTGATCTCAATAACTGATACACTGGATTAACTGTGGAACTGCTGAAACTGAAGGTGTCCAACATCTGTAGGGACTCAAAGACTATGAGTCATCTCTGAGAATTAATGTAACTGTATACTCAAGGGAGTATGAAACAGGTGTAAATCTGAATACTGTCGCCATGCGCAACCCGGATATCCATAGAAAAAAGTGTAGCTGGTGTGATCCATAGGAAGACTCTCAAATGTGGAGGAGTCAGGAGGTATCCGGGGTCTTCGACTAATAACTGAACGGACCAATACCCTGTGCGAGTCTCAACGATGCGATCAAGGTGTTGAAGTCGAGCATGTGAGAAACAACCATTTGGAGAGGCACTGAGGATTCCTCTCGAAATGATCCGTAGGCACCCATTATAAATGGTAATGAGTCCAAGACACAGGGACCTCTAGGTCTATCCTCTGGAATCAATGTGGTTGTCGTCGACAGAGGGAGACTAGCAACTAACAAGGCAATGATGTTTCCTTGACAGGAGCACGAGGTGTAGAACTGAAGTGGTGTAGTACTGCTGGTAGGACTGACATACTTGTGGGGATGGGAAATAACTGGGTCAAAAATGGGTAGACTCAAACTTCCTTTGTTCAGAGCATGATGACGTGGTTGACCTGGCAGCGTAGGGAACTGACTTGTAGGTGTGGGGATCATCTTTTAGGGACTGAAGGGTATGTACTGACTCTGGGGGGGTGAAGCTGATGGTAGCTGTCGAGGGAGTTTCCGGGTGACATACTGCAGAATACTCTGAACAAAGGCGACCAGAATGGGGAAGCTGCTATGTGAGTAGACATGATCTGTCGTGGCGCCAAGAGGCACCATTCTTCCTTCTTCGTAGTTTTAATGAGCTCCAAGAAGGGATAAAAGTGTGCTCTGAAATGGTACGGTCCTGTGGATTTTGTGAGCCCAGGACGGCGCATGCTCATGGTTGCTCTCATGTTTAGAGAGTCTGAAAACGGTAAGTGGACTCTGTTGGTGTTTCTTTTTCGTAAGTTTAGTCTCCAAGGCCCGAAAAAGGATAAAATGATGCGGATGGAGAACTCTTCTAGCCGATGTGACTAGAGTATACCTTTTTCGTAATTAGTCTACGAGGTCCGGAAAAGGGGTAAACTTATACCAGGTAGACGCCCTTTCAGATACGTTTATCGAGCATGAAAGGAAGCAAGATTGCTCGGCGATCTTTTCATTGTTTTAGGAGTCAGAAAAGAGCTTAACAGAAACTCCCTAAGTGCCTTTTTCGTAAAAAGGGGTTGCTCGGCCCGAAAAAGGGATAAAATTATACCGAACAAAAAATGGATTGATGAGGGCGAGAAAAGGTCTCAAGCATCGTCATCAGTGCGGAAAACTGGATCCGGTGACATAAGGATTGTCGGAAACAGAGAACGGCCGATGTGGCACGCAAGCCGAGGTGACGAGGGGGCATGGAAAAAATGCCCGGGAAATCGAAAGGTGAGAGCGAGAAATGATCTCAAGCATCATCACGAGCGTGGAAAACTGAATCCGGCGATATAAGGCACGTCAAAAACGGGCTATGACCGATGTGGCACGCAAACCGAGGTGACAAGGTGTCGGGACACAATGTTGATATTGGTCCTGGTGAGAGCGAGAAATGATCTCAAGCATCATCACGGGCACGGAAATATGAATCCGGCGGTGCACATGGTGCGAAAAACGGAGGTCATAAGGACTCCAGAATGGTGAAAGGAAATAACTAAGTTAAAAAATGGTTGTAAATAAAGGTGAGCCCACCAAGCCAAGGATGTAATGGTGGGGAGAAATGATTACCCGTGGGGGAAAAATACTAGGTGTATCAAATCAACTGAAATATACAAGTGACACGTGACCTCAAAAATGGTTGAGATCACGAATATGAAAAAGTGAGCAGGGTTAATGGTCTGCCCCCATGCTATGTGCATGGGGTTTGTGATTGTGGATCACATATGTGTTGGTTTGAACGATGGGCTCATTGAGGTGTTGAGATAGAGATGATGGGGAAGGTTCAAAATGATTGATCATGCCCCCTATCCCGGGGTCGAGGTAATCTATTATGCCCCCTAACTCAGAGGTGTCAATGTGGTGCAGATGTTGTCTCATAGAGAGATCAATAGGGCATTGAGCAACTGCTGGCGGGGTGTTATACCATGAGGCTGTGGGTCGTGGTGGCATACTGAAGTGATGATATGATAATGGGGGATTCCCTTTGTGGGGTGGATGCCCCCAGTATCTCCGACGAGGATCACGGTGATGATGAGTAGGCAAGGTTTTGGGCATGCCCCCATGTTGTGGACATGTGGTTTCCTGGTTGATTTGAAAGGGTTCAACCTGTGTGTCAAAGGGATCAATGGAAGGGGCCGACCGGACAGAGGGGTATCCAGTGGAGATCATATAAATGGCGGGGTCAAGGCCAGGCATTTCGGTATCTGACCAAGTAAAGACATCAGTGAATTCTTGGAACAGTTGTTGGTATTCTCCGATCTCATGCTCACTGTGGGAGGTTCCTAATGTGATGGTATGAAGGGAACCAAGTGGGTCAGAGATGTCAATGTGGATGATGGGAGAAATATCGGCCATGGGATCCGTTAACCAGTCAATTTTAGTAGGAAGGAAATCCTTGGACTCAACCGCGGATTGGATAGCGGTGGTGGATGAAGTCTCTTCCGGGGGGAAGTATGGACGATGGTGCATGTCTTCCCCGGGATAATCAAAGGTAGTAGGAGTCTCAAGAACCTCTTCATCATTGCGGGAGCTTTGGGTGGTCAAATCGAGTGATGAGGTAGTGGTAGTCGAAGAGATCATGTAGATGGTGTTAATCTCTCCGGATGAGGATGATGCGGGAGGGTAGATCTCCTCGATAGTAGGGGGTGCCGTCTCTAGGTCCGAATTGTTCATCTCGTAGAGAGCTTCTCTGTAGTCTGGGATGTCAGGACAGTTGTGGGAGTAGTGGCCGTAAATACCGCATATCGCACATGGGTGGTTGGTACGCAGTGATTTATCACGAGGCATAGGGTTTGGATCTAGTTTGACCACCGGGATGTTGGGGTCGTCGTCCAACATTTGCATGTGTTCCTGCAATGCAGGTAACTGTGGGCACTGATGGGTTGGATGGCCTAACTCATCACACAGCGAGCATTTTGGAGGAGCACGAAATATGGGGGGAGGTTTAACTGCCTTGGGTGGGGGAACCACAGTGTATGGTTGTGGGCCTCTGCCCCCAGTGGGCCTGACGAATGGAGGGGGATTCGTCGACGACGAAGGAGTCGTGATACCGGGAGGTGGTTGGGTAGAAGTAACAATGGGTTGCACCGGTTGTAGGATGACATTTGGTGTCGGTGGAGGAACGGGAGGCGTAATATACCACACGGGTAATCCCAATGTTAACCCGGGGAGACTAAGGGTAGCCATAACCGGGGCGCTTACTACACCCGAAGGAGGAAATAGAAAGGGGATTGTGTGGATAGGTGTAACACCGATGTGACTAGGGACCAATGGTGGTTTGGGTAACAAGGAGGGTTTATTACCGGGTGTTTGTGAAAGAGTGCAGAGGTTAGCGACCTGGGTCTCCGGTGACGGTGGTGGAATGGCCTGGAATGTAGAGGTCATCGGTGCCTCGGAGTAAAGTCCGGGTCCTACTGAGGAAATGAATGAGGTAGTTGCACCACAAACAGGTTGTTCAACCATGGGGAGAACATTTTCAGGTGTGGCGGGGGCTTTGGGATCGTAATAGGTGAGTTGGTCGACCTTGACCACGCGTCCCTCATGGGGGAACTGCATGGTGCGAAATACGGATGAGGCAACAGCCCGCATGGCATACATGTAGTTGCGACCAAGTAAAAGGTTATAGTCTAGTTGGGCATTGATGACCTCAATGTCAATGAGTACAGTTTTCCCACCTAATTGGACGGGTACCTTGGGTAATAAACCCTGAGGTGAAGCTGACCGGCCGTCGTAGGCCCGCAATGCAGTGGTGGATTGCTGGAGAGCAGGGGATCCCAACTTCTGCCAAACAAAAGTGGACATGACGCATGTGGAGGCACCCTCGTCGATGATACATCGATGGATGACAAGATTCCGAATAGAAACGGAAACTTGGACCGCTATGGTAGAAGGCAGCCGTGGTTCAGATTGGTCTAAATCAAAGGTCATCAATTTCGAATCATTTGGGTCAATCGCCCCAATGGCGGAAAGTAAAGTCTTGCGCTGAGTAGGACAGGTTTTTAAGACTTCTAACGCAGACATGGCTGCGGGAGATTGAGCTAGGTCATCTACGATGTTGTAATTGGACGCAGCCCGTGCATTGGGGTTGTTGTTGATTCGGCGAAGGGGAAAGCGAGGTGCTTTAGAAGCGCCATCGAGTGGAAGCTGAGGTATACGCAATGTCTGATCAGTGGGATTAGCATTAGTATCCTTTTCGGCGGGGGGGGCTTCAGGAGTCGGTCCGTATTGATTCCGACGGGTTTGGATATTGACGTCAGCGGTGGACATCATCAATAAGTGGTGGGTGCCTGAATCAAACATGGGTTGGTCAGGAGCCGTGTAAGTTATTTGTTGTGGTTGCACGTTGCCCTGTTGGGGGGCTAACGGCTGAGTGTTTACCACTCCCTGTGTTGGAAAAGGGTTTTGGAGGACCAAAGGTTGTTGTGGAGGTGGTGGGGGGTTGGGTGGTGGCTGAGGAGCCGCCTGCCCTTGACGATGGGCGTCATTTGTCCATAGTTGTCGAGCTCGCTCGAGATGTGGGCAAGCGTGGGTATAGTGGCCATAGACACCGCAAATGGAACAAGGATGGTTTGTCCGTAAATTAGAATTTTTAGGTTGCTTAGGTGGCCGATCAGGATTCTGATGAGCGGGCTCCGCGTTATTGTTTTGCGGAGGATGGGTAGGTTGTGGAGCTTGGTTACGGTTTTGATTGTTTCCACGGTTGCGTCCTCTTCCGCGGTTGGGTTGTCCACCCTGGTTGCGTTGGTTATTTTGATATTGGGGCTGCTGTTGTTGTGCGTACACATGCCCTTGAGCATTGGGGGGATTCTGAGGAGCCGCAGGTGCGGGAGCAGGTTGCGGTGGATAGTATGCAGGTGGAGCTGGAGGTGGTCCAGTTGCCTGTTGGGGATGTTGGTACCCCTGCGCTGGTGGAGGTGTGAGGTTAGCCGGTGCAACCGGTTGTGGGTAATGCATGGGCTGTTGTGGAAACTGCATGGGGTTTTGTACCGTAGGTTGAGCATAGTATGTAGGAGGTACATATGCTGATGGCGCTTGGCCATAACAATGTTGTGGACAAGAGGGTCCATGAACATGATGGGTCTGGTTTATCGGAGCATAAGAAGTTGTCGCTCCGGAACTGGATGTAGCCCTAGAAAGGTCTGGGGCGGGCATGGTGCTCACCATACTGAAAGGTTTTGCTTGCGGTGTAATTTGGCCAATAATGCCATCAGCGGCATGTGATGCCCCCGGTGTGTCACCGCGTGCAGAGTCGCCTCGTGGGGCGTCAGGTATGATGGTGTATAGGTAACCTGACTGGGCATAGATAAGGTCAAACTGTTGGGCCTTAAGGATGGCCTCCTCTTCAGACTGGGGTCTTTCAGAAGCTACATCCTTCGCAATGAGGGGAAGGAGGGATTTAAGGAACCAGTCTAAAAAGATTCGGTCGTCTAATTTGATCTTGCATAGGCTTCGGCGCCGACGCCAATCATGGATATGGTCAGTGATGTGCGTGGCCGTGTTCTGTCTGCAAGACAGTAGGATTTCGACGCCCGCATCATAGCGGACTGGTAGCTGAAAGAACTGCAGGAAGGTCGAGGCAAGGGAGGTAAATGTGGAATGCGTCCCATGGGGTTGCTCGATATACCATTTGGCTGCAGAGCCAGTGAAGGTGCGCTGTAATAAACGGAGGCGGACAGAGTCGTCCACTATGGAGTTGGAGGAACACCATAAATGGAAGGACATGATGTGGTTCTGGGGGTCTTCTCCGGCCTTTCCCTCAAACTTAGGGATGTCAGAGGGAAGCTTAGTGGGCATATGGGGCCAAGCAGGATCATGCCTAATGGGGTCATTCGTAAGCCTAGCTAAATCTGGCAAGTTGAGAGTTGCCATGTATGGTAGACTAGCGGATGTAGTGACCGGAACCGGGACCTGCCTAGCCATTGTGGTATGGTGTAGGGGTCCAGTAGCGCCTATAGGTATGCTAGGTATGGAGGGTATGTGCCCTCCAAAAGGTGTGGCCTGATATGGGTTAGCACTCCCAAGTGCAACCTGGGTTACACTTGGGTTAGGGATCGCACTAGGGATTCCTGGTATAGTACTACCGAGTGCAACATGGGTTACACTTGGGTTAGGAATCGCACTAGGGATTCCTGGGATAGCATTCCCAAGTGCAACAGGAGTGACACTTGGGTTAGGAATCGTACTAGGGATTCCTGGGTTAGGGTTTGTGGAAACCGAAGGGGGTATGACCCCCATGCTGGGCATGCCCATGACAGGTTGTGGTCCTGTACTAGGCATTCCTAAATGTGGAGTGGTACCCATATTGGGCATACCCAAGGGGGTGGGTGTTGTCATGGATGGTATCCCCGCAGAAAGGTCTGCGGATGTCTGACCTATGGTTAATGTAAATTGTGGATCTTCTGGTGTTCCAGACATAATTGTGGTAGGTGGTAACTCTGTGGGGTTTTCGGATTCTACCTCCAAAAGGTGAAATGGGGTATGTCAGAATCGGATGACCGTCTAGATGATCGACGATGTGTCGAATCAAGGGATAATGCTCTGCGTCTGTGACGTGGAGAGCCAAGTGGACTAAACTCTGGGAGTTCGCCCTGTAGACGACGAGAACGTCTAGAATTCTCAATGGTGAGAATATGGTTTTTATGTAAAAATTGTTTTAAGTATCAGGTGGTGATATATATGTAAAAGACTCAAAACCCTAATGCAACCAAGGGTGCAAAAAGGGGAGTGAAAAAAGAAGGCTCACAGGCCAAAAAAATCTATCCTCAAAAAATGCACTTATTCTAGCAGCTGTGCTACAATAAGTGGAGGAATGCAACAACCGGTCAGAATACCAACATGCAAGCGGCTCCTAGAAAAAATAGGTGTAACTAGACTCAAAAGGTGGTAAAGATCATGCAAACACCTAATCTAAAAGTATTGTGACTCAAACAGACGATATCCCCTGCAAGGTGATGAAATCCAAGTCAGACAATATGAATGTAGAGACAACGGCTAGATATCCCCCTACCGGGAGGGACACCGGGTAATCAATCCTAAAAAGACAGGCTACTAGGATACTCCGTTCATGACGCGTCGAGAAAAGGTAAATCTGCCGTTTGGTCCTTTGATCGCAATATCCCAATACAGGGATATCCCGAGAACTGCGAATGGTAGCCCTTCGGTTACTGAATGGGTTTCGGTATCCCACTCAGGCTTCCGGAACCATCCTCGCGACTTCAACCCTCCTAGGGGAGAGGCCTTCCCACAAACCGGTTGTGACCGCGCCAAAAAGTACTAAGAGATTTTAGCTCCCTAATTGGACAACTTGTATGTCTCAGATGTATGAACTGAGGGGTGTTATTGGAACACCTATCCCCCCAATACTACCTAGCTACAAGAATTCTTTTTGTGTTCCCCAAGTGGGGTTAAGAGTGTGTTCAAATTAGGGTAAGTTTTAAGTCTTAGTTCAATTAAGTGATCGTGTGAGTGCACGTGAGGTGTTGTAAACTGAACTTGAAAAAATTAAATGCTTTAAGGGAAAATTTTTCAAAAAAAATAAAGGACTTTTCGAAAAATAATAAGCAAATATTTAAGACTTTTTTCACTAAAAGAAATTAAATTGCTTTTTCAAAAATAACTCGAAAAAATAATGGATTTTTTGGATTTTTGAAAGCAAATAATAAACTTCTAAAAGAAATAAATGGATTTCTTCGTTTCAATAAAATTTGCTAAGGGCAAGATTCTAAAGAAGTAAACAGGAAAAAATTTGAATCTAGATAAAGAATGCAAAATGAATCTTTCTTTCACTTTCTTGAAAATTTTTAAAAAGATTTCTATGTATGCACTTTTAAATAGTAAAAATTTTTTCTAAATCTGGAAAATATGCAGAATTTGATACTGTAAAAAATGTGCTATGGGCAGAAAGTACAGTAAAAAATATTTTTCAAAATCGGGATGGAATGAAAAAATTCAGCCGCGCGGGTTTTGGACGAACAGCCGCGATGGGCCGCGCGGGTTTTGGCCGAACAGTCGCGATGGACCGCGCGGGTTTTGGACGCACAGTCGCGATGGACCGCGCAGGTTTAGGGCGCACAGTCGCGATGGACCGCGCAGGTTTTGGGCGCACAGTCGCGATGGACCGCGCAGGTTTTGGGCGCACAGTCGCGATGGACAGCGCGGAAAAAGGCCGCGAAGCCGCGGTGTGCAGCGCGGAAAAACACAGAACAGTCGCGATGGACCGCGCGACTGTCTGGAAAAAGGCCGCGATGGACCGCGCGGAAAAATGCAGAAAAGTCGCGATGGACCGCGCGACTGTCTGGCAAAAAGCCGCGAGGCGGAAGCCGTGCACGGAAAACGAGAAACGAACTCGAAAATTTAAAATTTAGGGCTGTTTTTTGGGGCCAAATCTCAGAACAGCAATGGATCTGCTGTCTAAGATGGCAGATCTATGGATCTAATGGTTAAAAACTCATAAAAACTAAGATTTAATGGCAAAGCTAGAGATCTAAAGTTCAATCCCCAGCGGAGTCGCCAAAAACTGTTGGCTCGGTTTTGCAACCAAGCTTAGTGCTATGGGCACCTACTAACTAGTAGTAGCAGTTTCAATAGAAATAAAAGCAATAAACTAAATAAACAATACTTTTCATGGATCTAAACAAGAATCTAAGCAAATAATGTAAATATTTCAAAATCAAGAACAAGAAACATAAGAAATAAATTTTGTATTGAAAAGTGGGGGGCAAGCAAGTGCTTGCGATATTACCTCCAATGGTGAAGGTTGATGTTGAGCAACTCCCAAGATGAGTAGCTCCAAACTCCAATAGGTCTCTTTCTCCAAGGTTGCTTCAATGGCTAAAAGTGCTCAGGGGAGATTTCAGCAGCATAAGGATGAGATAATGGAAGGATGTGAAATGAGGAGCCCCTACCACCTTTTTATAGGTTTTGGTGGTGAGGAATACCATTTGTGGTTTTGTGGAAACCAAATGGTATTGACCAACATGGTTTAGGTAATTTTCCCTCCTTTTTCCTTTTATGAATAAAAATAATATTTTAATTCCCTTTTTAATATTTTTGGGAATTTGGACCCTTTTTGAGGGTTTTTTATGATTTTCTTGGAAAAATAATCTTTTTTAATGGAAAAAGGGGTGTACTAAGGTCTTTTGGTGACCTTTTGTTGGTTTCAGAGGCTCAGATGGTGGAAAAGTGGACAAATGGGTCATGTGAGTAAGGGAATGAGCTAGTGAGCACTTTTTAGGTGTTAACAGGTGCCCCTCCCCTCCTACCCGGTGGCCCATGTGTCACCTTGCAGGTCCATCTTGGAAACTAGGGTTTTGCTCAGTGTGGGAGTGTGCAATTTTTACACATGAGGGTCAACTTTGGAAAATCATCCATCGGGCGGGTATGGCTAGTGTTCCTAACCCGAACCTGCCTAGACACTTTGGAAACTAGGGTTTTGCAGGTCCATGATGATGATGATGGTGATGATGATGAAGATGTTGATGATGATGGCTTGGTCTAAGGTGGTGCTCTCAAATAGCTAATTCATTATGAAATATTTAACAAGACATGAATTAAATTTAATATAAGTGTATTGTTTAATATAGTGAGCATGAATTGAATTAATTTTGTTGGGTGAAGCCAATAACCAACATGATGAACATAATATAATTTTAGGGTTTACTGATCATATGTAAAAAATGGCATATTCATAAACTTGACATACAAGAGGACTTTTGGCATATTTATAAACAACATAAACGTAAATTTGGCATATCAAGAACGCAAAATTGACATATTTATATAAAACATACATGTGAAAATTGAGCATATATCAATATTCAATTACAAATAGTATAAATAGTATAGTATTAAAAGTATGTAACGTACCTCATCATGTTAGATCCCACCTATTATCATACAACCAAGCCCTCCGGATCATCTCTTATACTGATGGTCTCCATTAGTCTCTCGTGCTCTGTATCCGGTAAGAAATAGTGTACCTTCGATGTATTTCGACTAGGCATTGTTTGTACCTGAAGGTTTGTGCCAATGATTAAGTTAGTAAAGTGATACACTCTTGCACCTGGTTTGTAATCCCTGTAAACATATCCACCCTTCTTTCTTCCATTGCTGTCCCGTGTCAAGTATTCACCTTTAACAACCATAGACCCAGTTGGAAAGTGGTTGTTTTCATCGTCAGTCATGGACACAATGAGGGTTTGCTTTCCATCTATACAGCGTGCCAACCAGTATTCATCACCCCATTCAGTATCTTTTGAGGCAACCACTACGTATATGTGCCCTGCATTATATGATTGTAGGTATATGATCAAAATATTTTTCGTGCGATACAAGGCCATTAATGTGCATTTGAAGACTACGTAAACAAACAAAAAATGTTAAGGAAATGCATCATACCGGGTTGTACAAGGTCTAAGACATGATCAAAATCTACAAAAATAGATGATTGGTCTTCTTCCAACGGAGTTAACTCAACAATTGCACGTTGATCAAGTGGAAGTGATATGCGATCCCATCTATCAACCCAATCCAATGATTCACACCCATCCCAGTCACCATCACAATAAGGCGGGCAAAAACAAGCGAGTTTTCTGCTCCAAATTTCAAATACTGGGTTATCAGAGCTTCGAACCGAATGAAAGCCACGAGTCCCAGGCACAGTCTTGCATTCCCATGCATGTGAACGATCTATGTCTACCACCTCCCAAAAAAATCTCTCCACATGTCTCTTTCTTGTGGATTCTACTCGCATAGTTGATTCCTCTCCCATTACTGACGTGCACCACCTGACTATAGATTGATCATTTAGAATAGTATATTCTGAAGATACTTTCAATTCCTCTCTTCGTAGGGCTATTTTGACACATGCTCCAGCTCCATCATGCTCTCCTTTACCATGCCCAGTCTCAAAATAGTTCCACATATGTGGCACTTTGTAGTTTTTATGCAATGAACACAACCACTGAAATATGCGTGCATTTTTGAACTGACCAGCACACCCATCAGACCAAATTCAGTGTCGATCCATCTGTATGTTCCTTCCCTTCAAGTGATCATAGAACATGATGAAGCAATGACGTACATAGTGGAAGTCGTGGCACCTATCATCACTTATGTAGAAGTGATATTCCTTCAGAATTTCTCTTTGCTCTTCAGTGCTATTTGGGCCATGCCTATATGTGATATGGACCATTAAGGAAACCTGCTCATAGTGATAATACTGACTTTGGATCATGAGTTGGTGTAGAATGTGAAAATTTCCAATGGCGGGCTCGTGCTTGTTCGAAAAATCATGGGACTGTTAATTTGGTTTGGACAGAGTGAAGTTGCTCTCGGACAGCAACAGTCCACTATTTGTGGAGTTACAAAACACGCACGAGTTATATAAATCAAAAACGCGTATGCGATATGTAGTGCAAAAACACAAACGCGATATAGTCAAGCACAATAAATAGGTTAGGTGCACGGCTAGGGCAACGAACAAAATCAAAAGAAAACTAATAATTTATATTGTTACATACAAAACAAATGTTTTGTATGGTTTAATACCCCCTAGCTCTCTCCCAATAATCCCTAGATACCCCTTATCTCTTTCTAAATATCTGTCCCTCATTCTCCCTACATCCCTCCCTACATGTTTCTTTCTCTCCCTTACTCCAGCCATGTCTCTACCACCCCATTCTCCATCTCTCCACCTTCTCTTTGTCTTCGTCATTATCCCTCCCTATAGCACTCTCTCCCTTCTTCTCCCTTAATCACTAACCCTCTATGCCTTTATCCCTCCCCCCTGCCCTCTCTGTCTTACCTTGTTCCTAGAGCCCCTCCCCCATAAAGGCCTTTAGACCCTCTTCTAAACATTAATCCCTAAGTGCATAAGTGCACAAGATGAGGAGGAGGAGAAGGGTGATGACAATGAAGATGATCATGATGTAGATGAAGATGATAAAGATGATGATGAGGAGGAGGGTGATGACAATGAAGATGATCATGATGTAGATGAAGATGATAAAGATGATGATGTTGATGAAGATGATGGTGATGATGATGAAGATGTTGATGATGATGGTGATGGTGATGTTCGGATGATGATGATGATGAAGATGATGGTGACATGATGGAGATGTGTTGATGGGGAACCTAGACATGACAATGATGATGAAGATGGTGATGGTGATGACGATGAAGATTTTGATGATGATGCTAATGGCGATGATGATGAAGATGTTGACGATGATGGTGATGGTGATGTTTAGATGATGATCATGATGATGTTCAGAAGATCATGATGGTGATGATGGTGATGATGATGGAGAAAATGACGATGATGGATATGTTGATGAGGAACCTGCAGATGCCAATGATGATGATGATGGAGATGTTGATGAGGAACCTACAGATGCCAATGATGATGGTGATGACGATGAATATGTTGATGATGATGGTGCTGGTAATGATGATGATGATGATGATGATGAAGATGAAGATGATGGTGACATGATGGAGATGTTGATCTGATGAGGAAGAAGATAATGATGATGATGGTGATGATGATGAAGATGTTGATGACGATGATGATGGTGATGAAGATGATGATGATGATGAAGATGATGATGATGGAGATGTGTTGATGGGGAACCTAGACATGACAATGATGATGAAGATGGTGATGGTGATGACGATGAAGATTTTGATGATGATGCTGATGGCGATGATGATGAAGATGTTGATGATGATGGTGATGGTGATGTTTAGATGATGATCATGATGATGTTCAGAAGATCATGATGGTGATGATGATGGAGAAAATGACGATGATGGATATGTTGATGAGGAACCTTCAGATGCCAATGATGATGATGATGGAGATGTTGATGAGGAACCTACAGATGCCAATGATGATGGTGATGACGATGAAGATGTCGATGATGATGGTACTAGTAATGATGATGATGATGATGATGATGATGATGATGATGATGAAGATGAAGATGATGGTGACATCATGGAGATGTTGATCTGATGAGGAAGATGATGATGATGATGCTGATGATGATGGTGATGATGATGAAGATGTTGATGACGATGATGATGGTGATGAAGATGATGATGATGAAGAAGATGATGATGATGGAGATGTGTTGATGGGCAACCTAGAGATGACAATGATGATGAAGATGGTGATGAAGATGATGATGATGAAGAAGATGATGATGATGGAGATGTGTTGATGGGCAACCTAGAGATGACAATGATGATGAAGATGGTGATGGTGATGACAATGAAGATTTTGATGATGATGATGATGGCGATGATGATGAAGATGTTGGCGATGATGGTGATGGTGATGTTTAGATGATGATCATGATGATGTTCAGAAGATCATGATGGTGATGATGATGGATAAAATGACGATGATGGATATGTTGATGAGGAACCTGTAGATGCCAATGATGATGATGATGGAGATGTTGATGAGGAACCTACAGATGCCAATGATGATGGTGATGACGATGAAGATGTTGATGATGATGGTGCTGGTAATGATGATGATGATGATGATGATGATGATGATAAAGATGAAGATGATGGTGACATGATGGAGATGTTGATCTGATGAGGAAGATGATGATGATGATGATGATGATGATGGTGATGATGATGAAGATGTTGATGATGATGATGATGGTGATGAAGAAGATGATGATGATGAAGATGACGATGATGGAGATGTGTTGATGGGGAACCTAGAGATGACAATGATGATGAAGATGGTGATAGTGATGACGATGAAGATTTTGATGATGATGATGATGATGCTGCTGCTGCTGCTAATGATGAAGATGTTGACGATGATGGTGATGGTGATGATGATGATGATGATGATGATGATGATGATGATGATGATGATGGAGATGAGGAAGGGGGAGATGACAATGATGATGAAGATGTTTATGGTCATGAAGATGATGATGATGGTGATGGTGATGATGATGGAGATGTTGAAGATGATGATGATGATGATGATGGTGAAGATCATGAAGAAGATGATGGTGATGGAGATGTTGACCTGATGACGATGAAGATGATGATTATGGTGATGATGATGAAGATGTTGATGCTAATGATGATGGTGATGAAGATGATGATGATGGAGAAGATGATGATGATGGAGAAGATGATGATGACGGAGATGTTGATGAGGAACCTACAAATGCCAATGATGATGATGATGATGGTGATGACGATGAAGATGTTGATGATGATGGTGATGGTAATGATGATGAAGATGATGATGATGATGATCATGATGGTGATGGTGATGTTTAGATGATGATGATGATGATGATGAAGATGATGGTGACATGATGGAGATGTTGATCTGATTCAAGGAAGATGATGATGATGATGGTGATGGTGATGATGATGAAGATGTTGTTGATGATGATGATGGTGATGAAGATGATGATGATGAAGAAGATGATGATGATGGAGATGTTGATGTTGATGGGGAACCTAGAGATGACAATGATGATGAATATGGTGATGGTGATGGTGATGGTGATGACGATGAAGATTTTGATGATGATGGTGATGGTGATGATGATGAAGATGTTGATGATGATGGTGATGGTGATGTTTAGATGATGATCATGATGATGTTCAGAAGATGATGATAATGATGATGGAGATGTTGATTTGATGAGGAATATGATGATGATGATGATGATGGTGATGATGATGAAGATGTTGATGATGACGATGATGGTCATGAAGATGACGATGATGAAGAATATGATGCTGATGGAGAATATGATGCTCACAACTCCCTCTAGTCTCTCTCTCCCCAACCATCAATCTCTCTCTCTCTCTCTCTCTCTCAAACACACACACATTATGTCACTTTCCATTCTCAAACCCATCCCCCCTCCATCCATATCTATCTCCAACTTTCTCCCTCCATCCCTCACCCTACCTTCTCTCCCTCCCTCTCTCATCGCCTGTCTCTCACCTTCTATCCCTCCCTCATGTTATCTTTCCCTCAACCTATCCCAATCTCTCCATCACTCCCTCTCTCTCACACACTTTATGTCCCTTCCCCCTCCTCTCATATTCTCTCTCTCTCTCTCTCTCTCTCTCTCTCTCTCTCTCTCTCCATCGCCACCACTCCCTGCATGTCTCCGACCAACACTTTCTGTCCCTCCCTTCCTATCTCTTATTTCATTCTATCCCCATCTATCTCTCACTCCCTCCAAATCCATTCCTCCCCATTGTCCCTCTCCCTCCCTCGCTCTATGTCTCCCTCCCCTTGTATTCTTTATTTCGCTCTCACATCCCCCTTGCCTCCATCCCTTCCCCCTTGTCACTGAAGTCTCACTTTCAACTTCTAACCCTATACCTCTTCAGAACCTAGTCTACTCCTAATAGTGCTCTCAAGCTCCACTTCCCTTCACCCCCTGTAGCCCATCATGTTCTCATTCCCTTCATCTCTCCCCACTCAAGCTTCCAACATCCTTCTAAACCCTTGACCCTTTCCCAACCCTATTAAATATTAACCATAGATTCCCTTGACCCTTCCCCACCCTTTCTCAAATATTAAACAAAAATTCCCTTGAGTCTTCTACACCCCCTCTTTCTCAAGTATTAAACATGTATTTTATGATTTGAATAAAGCGAGCGCGTTTTGTAACTATATAACGTGTACGTGTTATGTAGTTATATAACGCGTACGCGTTAAGTAGTTATATAACGCGCACGCGTTATGTAGTTATATAACGCGTACACGTTATGTACACCAAAAAGCGCAGCAATATTTTTGAATTTAAACAGGCCGAGTCACATGCTCACATGCCAACAATAATCCTATGTGTATGCTTTGGAGTTTGCTTCGGTAATTCCAAACCTGTGCTATGTTAATGACAAACCAAAGCTAATTGGGTATTTTTTCTAGTTTCTGGAGAAGCCTGTGCTTAGCCACTCATTACAATATGCTACACAGAGTCATTTTTGATAAAATCTTAGACACAAATAGCATTTTTTTTGTAGATTCCAAATATGTAACTTTTATTTTGAAATATTATTTTTTCCTATTTTCTTTCAATTTCTTTTCTGTCCTACCTCCTTAACTCGTGAAACACACTGTCAGTGTTTCTTCCATAACTTTTTCAATTCTCAATCATTTCAAAAAAAATTGTATGGTGCACAAGAGGACACTAACCTCCACGTTCTATGGAAAACCCATTTCAAGATTTTTGCATTAAGACCTTCAAAGGCTCTACCCACAAAAGAGGTACTATTTTCGAGGTTTGATCACTTAGACAATTATAAAAAAATTATAAAATTACTAATTTAATTTTCGAAAAATAATGGCGCACAAGTGCTATGTGTTCTCTACATGCATGCCGATTTTTGTAGCTTGATTCCATCATTTAGGCCCTCAAAGGCTCTACCCACAAAAACATATACCTTATCATTTGCCTGAAAAATAAAAAGTGTCTGTTAGGAAAAATGAAACTTGACATAGTGATGCAAATTTTCAATACATAAAAGTTATATATTCAAAAACGTGATTCAATTTCCTACATTTCATATTTTTTACTCAATGCAAGATATTTTGCGTAAGTAGATCAAAAAATCCAAGTAAGTTGAGGGATGCCTGCTTTTTCAGTGTTCTATTGCATCTAACGCGCCAAAAGTGACCCTCATTAACTTGCACTGACCCGTTATTATTTTGCTAATGTTTTGAAAATTTAATATGTATAAATACTAGTGAAGTTTATACTAGTACAATTACTTAACTTGTGGTTGTTGAACACCTATTGATCACAAGTTAAGTGTCATGAATAAGTTATGGCTTAGTTGTAATCATGTATGGTATATACTTAGCTAAATGGGTTGTTTGTCATTACTTGTTATACATGCATCAACTACCAGTTATTTTATTTTTATTTATAATTGTTTATTTAGAATTTTGAACTGCGCCCATAAAATAAATCTAAACAATATACTTGTCCGGTATACTTGTCCCATCCTCCTTCAATCCAGGAAAAACATAGATGGTAGTCCACCCGAAATTCTAAGATATAAACACCTATAAATGTTATAAAATGTGAAGTTTATATCATATCCAAATGTTACATAAATTTTATAAAAATCTAATCATTTAAAAAATAATTAGAAAGACATTATCATTAGCCTTTGACCCTTTGTCAATTATTATTAAAAAATAAATTAGAAGTATTGGAAATATAAAGATAAATATATTTATCTAAAAAATATAATATAATTACATCGATAGTTGTTTATATCTTAGAATTTGGGGTGGACTAACACCTATGCTTTTTCTAGATTTCATGAGTTCACTAGCCACAAGTTAAGTGGTTGTGTGAGTCTTATGTAGTGTATACATATGTTTATTAATTTATAAGATCTATACATAAATATTAGATAAATTGGACGCAAAAGTGTGAAACCATAGTTTGGTAGTTTGGTTGGAGACTCATAGTTTGGTTGGAGACTCGAAGATGGTTGCTCCATATTCACCTTCAACTGATTTAGTTATTTATTCAAACAAAGATTCATCGTGTATAATACAAAAGAGTAAAACTGGTTTACATTAACGTGGGAAAAATGAAAGAAAAATGGAAGCGTTGTTTTGGAAATAAAATTGTGTTTCATATTTGACAGAAAACAGTGGATGATTCTTCTTTTTGCTTATTTGGAGACGCTAACATGGTAGTGACCAGTATTCTAGTACTAGTTACGGCAACGATTCTGATTATTTACGTGCATCCACACCGCCACCGGGAGGAAACCCTAACAATAGGGTGTTGACAACACACAGAGATCCAAAGAATAAAGAAGTACATGAAAATTACTACCTCCACGGGACCAACCGGTGAAGATCCAAAGAATAAAAAAGTACATGAAACATTACTACCTCCACGGGACCAACCACCTCCGCCTCCGCCTCGATTCCATGCACGACTCTGTGTTGGGGTGTTTAAACATCGCAAACCTTAAACGCAAAAGTTCCTCTCTTGAAAGCCGCATTGCATTGGGAAATATATGTCGCACCAAACTTGCATACTCTATCCCACATATGATAGGAATCCCAAAACGCTTATGCGCTCTTGTTCTGGCATAGAATTGACAACGTATTACATAACCTTATACCATTGAAAAATCCCTGTGCATATCAAGCGTCTCTCCAATTCTCGAATCCTGGAATGCAAAATGATGAAATCATTCATGAAGCAGTTTGAAATCTTTGTTATTTCTATATGAGACATAGAGATGCACTATGATTTCCAAGAGTCCTCTTTTAAAGAATGGCTATAGGAACGGTTAGCCACTACGAATTTAACAAATGCACCCACACGTCAAATACCTACAGACGTGTGGCCAGATCGAAAAACGGTGCAGTTAATGGATTATCACGAGTTGCCCACATGTCAAACAGTGATGTTGTTTGTTCAACGTCGGGTTTACATGGAGGCATGGATTTACAAGGTGGCGGGTTTATGTTATAAACAATACAATTACAGTCTTAGTTAAGCTTAAGATTTAGTTTGTTGACGACCATAAAAAAGATCCTGTTCATATAAGCTCTGGACCTATCCTTGAATCTAGAATTTTTTCCCAGGTACTTTCCTTCTAAGTGGAGAGAATACGCCTATCGACATAAAAATAATCCAATGAAAATCTTGAGCTACTTTCCTTCCAAGTGGAGAGAATACGCCTATCGACATAAAAATAAGCCAATGGAAATCTTTTAAAATAAGTCAATGAAACCGATAAAAAAATGTAAGTTCTTATACAAAAACCATTAGTTACACTGTGTTTTCAACCCATCAAACCTATAAATAACCATTTTTAAGAGTAAAACAAATCAATATGGAGAATACCAAAATTATGAACAATGACAATTTTTAATAAAGGTGCATGCTCCATTCAGCATGTTACTTTACTCAAATTAAATTCGATTGGTTTATCTAATATTTTTGTTATACATGATTGCAAGACATTACTTTACTCAAATTAAATTAGATTGGTTTATCTAATATTTTTGTTATACATGATTGCAAGACATTAATTGGCATTTTGATAAATCATAAGGAGCATTCAACATTAACATTGAAATATGATTGGGATATTTATAATTCACAAGGAGCATTCAACATTAACATTGAAATATGATTGGGATATTTATAATTCATAAGGAGCATTCAACATTAACATTGAAATACGATTAGCATATTGATAATTCACAAGGAGCTTTCAACATTAAAATTGAAATACGATTGTTCTTACAAAATTTTCTATACAATTGTAATATCACGATTATATGGTTAAAATTGAATTACATATTATTAAAATTTACAATTTTAATATCACGATCATAGGGTTAAAATTGAATTACATAGTTCTTGCAAACTTTTCTACACAATTTTAATATTTTCATACAAGCTTTTCTATACAACTTTGATATCACGACTATATGGTTAAAATTGAAATAAATTGAAATACCAAAATCATTACAACCATATGCTTAATATTACGACCATATAAAAATATAAAATAAAATAATTTGTAACTAATTATCAACTAAAATGTATTGCATTTAATGATATGCTTGCCAATTTTTCTATGGAATTTTAACATCGATTAAATATAGCATAAACAAAATCACTTTAGAAAAAAATTAAATGAAATAAAATGTATCAAAATGATTAACCACTTAAAATTGTATAACGTTAAACATAGTTATTTTTTTAATGCAATTTTAATTTTGATTAAATATAGCATAAACAAATGTTTTGTGCTGTCTCGCGATCTAAACCCGCGGCGTAGCCAAGCGCATGTCGTCGTTATGAGCTAGGGTTTCCCTCCTCCCTCTCTAAGGGTTGCTCCACAAATGGATTCTCCTCCGGCTTCGAGTCCAAAGGACCGTCAACGACATTTAGATGAAGCTTTTCGAGCACTGGTGGCCTCCACACCCTCCCTGCCTCCTTCAGCTTCGGATTCCAGTGATGCAAGTTTCGTCAAGCGAGCAGCTGCCCCCCGAATATAGATCTTCAAGGTTGAAAGATATTGCTTTGAGTGAGAGAGGCCTGATAGGTCAGTTTACCGAAATTTGTCCTTTACCAAAAACAATGGATGCATGGCTCAACAAGAATTAGATACCCCTGATCTCTGGGGGTCTGCAGCATTGCTTATGTGGAAAGGGATTTTTTACCTTCCTTTTTGAAAACAAAGTGGATAGAGATCTGATCTTTAGGAGCGAACCTTACTTCATGGGTCCTCGTGGTCTCTACCTAAATCGTTGGAGCTTATCTTTCGATCCAGAGAAAGATGTACCATCAGTGGTCCCGGTTTGGGTTCGCCTCCCCCACCTCCCGTTGCATTGCTGGAATGACGAAACCCCACAAGCAATCAGAAACTCTCTCGACAAATACTTTGACAATGCGGAGCCGAAAGGGGCCCTTGTTTTCCTGTGCAAGGATCTGTGTAGAAGTAGATCTGGAAAAAGGCTTGCCAGAAGCTGTAATTTTGAATATGGACGGATGGGAGCACATGCAAAGGTAGATTAAGAACAACTGCCCTTTAAGTGTAAGAAGTGCCATGAATATGGACACTTTGTCAAAAAAATTCCAAAAGCAGCTCCATAAGCCCCAGACAAGAACCAAGAGGAAGGATGGAAGCAAGCAAAAAGAGGAAGGAAATTGCCTCCACCAACTCCTTCAACAAATGGGACACAATCCAATAAAAACAAGGACAAGAATCAAGAAGGAAAAAGAAGCCTCAAACAGTAATCAAATTCAGGATTTACTAATGGAAGAAGGATAAATCCCAACATTGGAAAACATTCCAATGGAAACAGAAGTGGAAGAATTCCCCGCCTTCACTAGTATTCCTCCTTATTCTCCCAGAGAGGAAAGGATTGCTCCTGCGTTGGATGGTTCCACAACTCCTGGAAGCTCTCGGGTTGATATGGTAAAACACAACAAAGTTATACCACATAATTTTTCGCCAAAAAACTCTCTTTCAGATGAAACCCTGGAATTGTAGGATGTAGTTCTGCCTCCGAACACCAGAGGAAGAAAGTCGCAAAGGTACCATAGAGAGAAGGAAGCAGAAAGAGAAATAGAATTGGGAAGACAGAGAAGCCTTGAGGAAACAAAACTTCTCTAGAATGCCAAAAATCCAGGAAGGAAAAAATTGGAAGTAAGGTCCTGAACAGGATCTCAATCGAACAAGAAATAATGAAAGCCATCTCTTGGAATTGCAGGGGTTTGGGTGGCTTGAGTAAGGTTGAATCAATCAAAGAAATGATTAAATCCGAGAGACTAGACTTGTTGCTACTCCAAGGGACAAAAATTTAGGACGTGGAGACCATGGCACTCTCACGCCTTTTTTGGAAATATTGCCATGGTAAAGCCATAATCTCAAGAGGAGCTTCAGGGGGTATTGCCATCTTCTTTTCAAGCAAATTATTGATAAAGTCAATTAGGGAAATCCATCACTGGCTCCTAACTAAAATTCAGGAAAAGAATAACACTAATTCACTTTTCATCTGTAATGTTTATGGACTAATGCATTACAGGGAAAAGACAATTTTTTGGGAAGATCTATCTAAGTTAAAAGAGGACCTGTGTGGAAAAGATCTAATCATTGCAGGGGATTTCAATGCTACCAAGTTGCAGCAGGAAAAACGTGGAGGAACAAAGGTTAGGGATCCCTTTGGTGAAAATATGGAGGACATAATTTTAGATCTGGACCTGCTGGATATTCCTATGAAGAATGGGAAGTATACTTGGAGCAACAGAAGAATTGGCATAGGTCATATTGTGGTTAGGTTGGACAGATTTCTGGTAAGTTCTACATTCCTTCAAAAATATCCGCTTCTCGCTTCTCATGCCCTTCCTTTTGCGGTTTCCGATCACAATCCCATCACCTTGATCCTTTCTTCTCTGGTTAACCTTGGGCCCATTCCTTTTCGTTTCAATCCGCTATGGTTGCAAGATGAAAAAATTCTCGAACTTATTCAAAACACTTGGAACATCCGTTGTTGCGGGTCGCCCAACTACATTTGGGAGACCAAACTCAGATCTGTGAGCTTTTCCCTTAAGAGTTGGGCCAAAACTGCTTTTAAAAATCCTGGCCATCTCAAGTTAAAATTTCAATCTGATTTAGCTGCTCTACAGTCCAGTACGGAGCTCGATGAAGTGACTCCCTTCTCATTGAGCCAACAAAAGGAACTGAACTTGAAGATTTTAAACGCTGCCAGGTAAGAGGAAGAAGTGTGGAGACTGAAGTCCAGACAAATGTGGTTAAAAGGAGGAGATAGAAACATTTAGTACTTTCACAAGAAAACCAAGGCCCGACTCAGTCATAATACTATCAAGGAATTGAAAGACAAAAATGGGAGCAAGATATTGGGTTAGGAGGAGTTGAAGACCCATGCTTTCACTCACTTTCGTGATCTCTACACTGACAACGATGAGGCTAACTCGGAAGCACAAGCCGACCTCCTCTCTGGTATTCCCTTGCTCATCTTTGATATTGAAAACATAGAACTAGCAAATCCAATCTTGGAATTTGAGATAAAAAATGAAATTTGGTCCCTTCATGCTAACAAAGCACCCGGTCCAGACGGGTTCACCATCAATTTCTACAGAGCAGCATGGCAAATCATAAAAGATGACTTGAAAAGAATGCTTAACTGGACCAGAAAAAAAGATAAAATCGGTGGGGCCACTAACTCATCCTTCCTGGCCTTAATCCCAAAAGAAAAAAAATTCTCTCTCACTTGACCATTTCAGGCTGATTTCTCTTTGCAACACTTCCTACAAGATCCTTTCGAAAATCCTCGCAACCAGAATGAAAAGCATCATGAACCACCTCATATTAGATTCTCAAGGAGGTTTTATTACAGAATGTCAGATTCTCGACAATATCACCATAGTCCAGGAAGCTATCCACTCCAGCATGAAAAAAAAGAAACAAGGTATGGCTATAAAATTGGACATGGCTAATCCTTTCGATAGAGTAAATCACTTTTTTCTCTTTGAATTCATGATCAAATTTGGTTTATCAAGAAGATTTGTTAGATGGGTAAAAGCCTGCATTAGCAGCCCTTGAATTGATCCTTTAGTGAATGGCAAGCCCACTAATTTTTTCCAAGCCTCTAGAGGACTCCGACAAGGTTGTCCCATGTCCCCTTTCCTTTACCTTCTGGTGGCAGATTCAATGAGAAGGAAGCTTCAACATCTGCAAGAGTCTGGTGAATTAAAAGGACTGAAGATCGCTAGAGGAGTCAAAGCCGTCAATCATGCTCAGTACACCGATGACACCATTCTACTTGGGGGTGCTTCCACCGTCATTGCTGAGAGATTCAACCGTGCATTGTCCACCTTTATAAAAGCAACAGACAGTAAAGTGAATTATGCCAAGTCAATGTTTACGGATGGAATTTTCCTCCAAGGATTTTGGCAAGGATAGCAAGGACTCTTGGATTTGAAGGATATGCATCATGGAACTCTTTCAACTACCTTGGGGTCCCAATTTTCAAAGGGAATAAAAGGGTCACTGATTGGTAAGGGTTGGTTGACCAGATTAAAAAAAATCTCCTCTTGGGGGTCTAGGTGGCTCAACCCAGCCGGTAAGCTTGTCCTTATAAACTCCGTTCTTTCATCCTACCCCATCTATGCTTGTTTGATCTCCTTAGGTTCCAAAACAGTTATGAAATAAGTTGAAAGAGAATTCAAAAGAAAATTGTGGCAAGGAGAGAAATTCAATAACTCAAAAAAATTTCACCTGGTGAATTGGGAAATAGTCTGCAGGCCTAAAATATATGGAGGTGCTGGGGTAAGCGATCTAAGTATTATGAATCTTTCTTTAGGAGAAAAAATTATTTAGAGAGTAGTCTCTGGGGAAAAAGCTTGGTGGAAGGAGATCCTTCACAAAAAATATATGAATGGAGGTAGAAGAAGGTGCGTGGAAGAGATCAACCAGGATAGAAGCGGCACTCCAATCTGGGACTTATGCAAGAGGGCAGCGTTCATCATCCAATATCACCTCTATTGGATTCCTAGAAGTGGAAAACGGATTAAGATTTGGCATGACAACATTGGTTCAACCTCCCCTTCCAAATACTCACAGGCTTTATTAGAATTAAAGCATTGGATGGATCAATCAAACATCTTCAGCTTATATGATCTATCATCCTAGACAAACCAAGGAAGATGGGCCGGATGGACTGATTTGGAGATCCCGGACCACCTCATTCCAGTTTTCAACGCCTTCCTATCCTTTCTTCACGGCTTGACTCCTGTACATCGAAATTTGAATGATAGAAGAGGCCGGGGCAAGTCGGGTATGTACTCTGTAAAGGAAGGATACCACGTGGTGGATGGCTCCAACAATAACATGAACAAGGATACAAAATGGAACAAAGTATGGGGTAAGGATGGGTTACCAAAAATCAATGCCTTCAAATGGACTCTAGCTCACCGTAAAATGCTAACCGCGGAGAACCTGAGGAAAAGAGGAATTGAAGGACCCGCGAGATGTATTCTTTGCAAAGAGTCTGAAGAATCAATTGAGTGTCTATTTCTAGAGTGTAAATTCTCCCAAGAGGTTTGGCATCGAGCTTATCAGGATCTGCATTTTGGTCTGACCCTTCCAACTAATTGGAATGATCCTTTTTCCCGCTGGAAAGATTATTACCATGGAACATTCTTCAGCAAACCTGAATTCAAAAGATACTGGGAAGCCCTCCCAAAATTCATCTACCGGAAGATTTGGACAGCTAGGAATAAGGAAATATTTGAAGAAAAAAGAACCTCCTAGGGAAAAGTCCTTGCCTCTACAAAGGCCCTCTGGGTGGAAGCCTTATCCACGAGGGGTATGAATAACATCAATAAGGAACCTCTGACAGCAGAGGAAAAATTTTGGGCTTTTGACTTTCTGTTCCCACCTTCCTCTATTTTCTTGGCCCATCCCCCCAAGAGATCCATTTCTCATAACTGGCATCTCAGAATGAGCTCTGAAGAATTCCAAATTTGGAAGAAGAAAATTGGTCACAATTCGTTGTTCTTTGACGGTGCCTCGAAAGGCAATCCTGGGTTGGTAGGTGCGGGTGGAGTCTTCTTTGACTCTGAGGGAAACAAGCTGAAAGATTACGCTTAGGGAATTGGAAAGAGGACTAATAATGATGCATAATGGATAGCTTTAATCAAAGGATTGGAACTAGCAAGGAAAGAAGGCATTGAGGACTTGGTGGTTCTCAGCGACTCATTGATGGTCGTAAGGGAAGCAAGAAATCTAGCAAAGAATTGTAAGAATCCTGTAACTAAGCTTTACCAACTTCTAAAATGCGTCGTCAATGAATATAAATCTATCAACTTCCTTCATCTAATGAGATCTAATAACCAGCAAGCGGATGCAATGGAAAACATAGGAGTTGGTCTTGATTGTGGAGTCTTAGTTTGCAATCAAAAGATTTATGGGAATCCCTGGGTCCCTTAGCCCTGTACATTTTGCCTATGTTGGTAAGACACCAAAGGTTTTCTTGCATCAAGAAGTGGTTAATATTCTTGGCTTGGAAAGAACATATCCCCATAATCCTTCACTCTTCAAATAGGGGTTATTTCCGTAGAAAAGATTTGGACAAAACCATGGTTGCCCCCAAAACTTCGGCCCTCCTTCATGTCACTTCAGCTGATCGAGAGCAGCTCGCACGCATGAGCCACATGGCCTCCATGCAGAATATGAATGCGGTGGAATCTCGAGGTAAAATCAATTTAAATCCAAGATGGGGGTGCTTCAACCTCTGTTGCGTGAACCTGGTCCGGAAGCACAAGCAGGAAAGAAGAGTGGAAGTTTCTGGTGCTGAACTGGGGGAATTGTGAGTGTGGGAAACACGAAGTTGGCCTTTGCAAATGACGATGGCGAGGCCATGGTAGAAGAAGGCTCGGATAATACTCCTCATGCTCTTCACGATTCCTGTAAGTCTATGTTTTGGGGGATGGGAAAGAATTTTCCCTTCTCTTCTATCAGAGAAGATGGTAGAAGCAAGGGTTCTGCACAGGCGTTTGACAGTCTTCTGGATGAGGTTCAAAGTTACATGAAGGATATGGAGAACCAAATCCACATGCTTCGTGGGGAAAATTTTGAGTTTAAGAGGGCGATCTCTCACCTTTACTTAGTTGTTCAAGCAACACACTCAAAGGTCCGGAGTAGCAGTAGTAGAATCAATGGGAAGGTTGCCAGCTTGGAAGAAACCTTTGACAAGGGTTGTTCCTGTTTTGTCATCTTGGATGCTAAAATTATTGCAGTTCATAGTAGAGTCAGGATTGTGGAAGCAAAGATTGACAGCATTAGAGCTGAAATCAGACAATGCACTCTGGATTTGAATGAAGGCACTGGAGGTTCGGCGGGAGGAAACAAAGGGATCCATGCTGGCACTCGTCATCAGTAGTCTGAGCTCCGTTGCCAGCGTCTGCGCTTCAGCCCTGGTTCTATATTTTCCTGGTTCTTTAGAATAATTTTTTCTTTAACATATGATGTTTCAGAAGCATAGTTTAGAAGTTTTTTTGGATTTGCGTGTAGCAGCAATAGTGCAGAGCTCTCTCAGGACAGATGTCATTTCTTTTTTGCAATGTTTTTCTTTTGTATTCTGCTTCTAGGGAAGTTTGTAAGGAGCAACAACCTCCATAGACTAGGGAAATATCACGACAAGTACAGATTGGTACAAGATGAACAAGGTGTCAAGATAGTTCTCCTCCTTTGGGATGATATAAAAGCTTCTTACCCATTTTTGTATATATATATATATAGCATAAACAAACTAACTTTAAAAAAAATTAAATGAAATAAAATGTATCAAAATGATTAACCACTTAAAATTATATAATGTTAAACATAGTTACTTTTTTAATGCAATTTTAATATTGATTACAATGGCATAAATAAAATCTCTTAAATTAAATGAGTTAAAAGAGTTAAAGTGCATCAAATTATTAACCAAAATTGTAGAAAAACAAATCATTGGGTGGGAATTAAATCCAATACACTTTTTATAAAATATGTTTTTAAATAAAGAAAAATAATGAGTTTGAGTGAAAATTTAATTATAAAAAAGTTTCAAAATAAAGAAAAATAATGAGTTTGAGTGAAAATTTAAATATAAAAAAATTTCAAATGCGATGCATATTACGTGGCCAAAATTTGCATTATCAATGTCGCATATTAAAGTAACAGAAAGTTCAATTAAATGTGGAAGACACAGATTTTTCCGCCAAATGCGTTCTTAAGTCGAATTAATGCCAAAGGCGTTCTTTTTCCGAAGAGATTCGTCGTCCCTCCGTCCAACCAATGTTTGCCACACATCACATTTTTTTAACAAATAAAATTTTGACACGTATGTCATGTGTTTTCGAGAAGTTGTTGAAGTTCGCACTGGTCCGTCTGCCTCCGTTCCCGCCCTCTGGCGTGTAAGCTTTCGTGTTGAATAAGTTTGCATTTGTTGTGGTTGGGTGTTAGAGAAGTTCAATGAGTCTGCTTTAGCCGCGGTTGCGTGTCCGAATAACTTCACTGAGTCTACGTCTGTTACCTCTGGCATGCTTCTTGGATTGCTTCTCGTCACCTATCCTAGAAGCACAGTCAAGCAGAGGATTGGTATCTTTGGAGGCGTTTTCGGCAGAGGGATGTGTGAATAGAAATGCATACCTAGCCACTAAGAAGTGAACGCCAAGGATGACGACTTCATCTGCTACAGCGGCTGGATTCCATCATATGCTACAAGAATATGATCAATCGTGGCAAATAGTATGGCCAGATGCATTGCATTAGCATTTTCTTCACAGCTTTTGAATTATATTTGTAGTGTTTTGGGCATATTTTATTGTATGGAAAAAAGTCAAACTGGTATACTGATTATGAAATCTCAGATTTGGAGGAGCTTTTGATCAAGTCCTCTAGTTTCCATTTGACATCCTCGTATGAATCCTCGCTATTTTTCAAAAATTTTAAAAAATAATCAGATCTCACTGCTTATATCTTTACTTTGTTATATTTTTTTGAACTCTGAACAATATATTTATACTAATAACAAAATAGCTGTTGTAGTTCATGTATTTCTGTAATGAGAAGCTGCTTTTCTATGTTTTTGCTTTCATTAAGTTGACATAGTAGGAAACCAGGAAAATATCGATAGGTTGGTTGGTCAGATGACGAAAAAATATGACCACATATTAACCATTTCTAAGTACCACTTATGCGTTGTTAAAATTCTCCAAGGAATCTTTGGTCGATGGAGAAAACGTATTTTCTTCCATTTATAAGTCCTGGCTCCAAGTGGGGCTACAATGATTCAGAGAATCTAGGATCCCACTATATCGTCTCCGATATTAACTTTTAAGGAGCCACGAATATGTTCTACTATGTGGCAGTATATTTGTGTTGATTTCATTCTCTTGTTAAAAAATTTAGGATGGTTTTGCAAATGAAATAATTTGTCATGTTGTTGACCAAGGACATCTTTAGTTTATGTGCAGGGTTTAGATGGTATCATCAAGTTATTGCTTGTAATTCAATTGGTTACGGTTTAGGAGCGTGGAAGTATGCTTAGGATATATTCTTAATTAGTTATCAAGTTGAGTTATTAATTAGCTTAGGATATAGTTCCTTTTCTCCTCACCTTCAAACCGTCTAAGATGGGCCTTAAAGGAAAGATTTTAGAAAGACCTTGCTTGGCAGTAGGAAAGATTAAAAAGATTTAGAATTATTTATTTGAATTGAAAGGTGTATTCAATTTCGAAGGGTCTTGTTGGTCTTCTTGATTGTGAAGAGGGAATTTGTTGGTGCTCAAATATAAATTAATAGTAGGTCAGAGTTGTTTGCATTTTTTATTAATACCATTCTTATTAATACTTCGGAGTTGTTTGTAATTTTTGGTAATAGTGAACTTGTCAAATAGTTAATTATCAAAGGGTTGGCTTCAGAATATTCAAGAGATGGCTTTAGGGAAAGACGAGGTTTAGAAAACAACTTTGAACTTTTACTCTTTTAAGAGATTCAAGAGACTAGGTTGAAAACATTAAACAACCCATAATTAAATTAAACCTCATATTTTCCAAAAAATAGCCTTATTCATGGATTTTCAAAGGGTTGCCTTGTAGTTTTGAAATCAGTCATCTAAATATGAATTGAATTCATTATATAAAGTTTTTTAAAATTGAAATCCATTATTAAAGCATTATTGTTTTCATTATTTGAATACTTTGGTATTTGACTTTAGATGCAACAACTATTGTTTGAGTACCTTTCACAATCCAGTCACAAGGACTCTTAAGAAGCTTACAACTTGGATGAATAAAAAGTCAAAGAAATTGGTCATATAAAGTTTGTTTATTTGATAATTTAAAAATCTCCAACATTATCATAAACCATTGATAATTTTAAAAGGTCTCAAAAATTCCATAAGCTAAATAGATTATAGATTCAACTCTTTCTAAATGAACATAACAAGTCTAACCCAGATAACACTTGGACATTGAGAATGGTGAACGATCTAACAAAACAATTATATTGCAAATGGTGGATGATCTAAGATTTGTAGTGGGTAGAAATTATAGTTTTATAATTTTTAGATGATTACATATGTAGTGGACTCTTAATGATATAAAAAACAAATTAACAAAATTAAAATTTTCAATCAATCAATCAATATATATATATATATATATATATTAAAATTACTAACAAAATAATATATATAAAATATTGGATATATTTTGTTTATTAATATTATATTAATATACTAATATAAGTCATTAATATAAAAAAAATATTTATATAGTTGAATTTTTTTGCATGTTAATAAAAAACATATATTTTTAATAATTATTTTATTTAAACTTATAATTATTATTTTTAAATAATTATTTACTTTATTTGTAATTAATAAAAATAATTATTTACTTTATTTGTAATTAAATTGATTAAAAACACATTATTTATTTGTTTATTATATAAGTTTGAATACTTATTTTTCATTTAAGATAATATGTTTTATATACATTTTATGAAATTAATTTAGTTTATTTTATATATTTATAAAGTTAAAAAAAAAATTATTATTAACTTTTTAATTTAAATTTGTAAACTAATTAAAATCAATTATTATTATTTGATTTAAAAATTAAATATTTAATTCAATTTAATAAAAAAAAATTCATAACAACTAAATTTAACATAGTTAACACATATATCCTATTATCATTAACTTGAGTGAATATTTAAGTTTCAATTATCTAAAAAATCTGTAATTTTAAACTCCCATAACAATTACTTTATTGATGGGATCACTATGATTTCACAATTCTACAATGCATTTTTAAATAAAAGTCAAAGTATTTCTACATTAACATTAAGATCTAGATTGAGAAAATATTTTCTATACATTTTAAAAGAGAGACATATATACTTAGATATCGCAAATACACACTTAACAATTACTGAAGAACCAATTCACCTCTAAGTCATTAGGTGGAGGGTTTGGAGGAGAAAGAGGAAATTTTATTGAGTCAAAAGTTCCACATAGTATGGCTAAGATAAACAAATTTAAATACAAACAAATTCTTGGAAACAACCATGAAAATTTAGAATTTTTATAGAACACCCTTCCTTTGAAACAAAAATTTGAAATCAAACTAAGAGATAGCAAATGAGTTAACATAATACTTTCAACCACCCTAACTCCATGCAACATAAACCACATTAGTATGCTCTCTCATATTCCTCTTCGATCATTGCAAAACATAATCCAAATGTCAAGGAGGTACAACATGCAATGATGGCTTTTCCTTGGGTTTGGAAGGTTAACATGCAAATTTAACCTCCATTAGCACATTTTAGACCATGGTTTGTCACCAGTAGATTATTCATGATGGAGTAGGAATTACTTCAAAGCGTTTTAATGCTATACTAATCACTCTACCCCTTATTGATTTATGCAACATCATTTATAAAATTAGATCCAAAGTTATGGCAAATTGCCTGTGGCACCTCATGGTTTCCCTATAACAAAGAGGATTTGTCTTTGGGAAGAAACTATTGGAAGACATTATTATAATCAAGATGTTATTCATTGTTTTAATCAACAAAAGATATAAGGCATGCTCATTAAAATGGATGTATGTTGTATGTCATAAGATTCGTATGGACTTAAGATTCAATAGTTCATAGATTTAGTTGGTTATAATTGAATGTGTTCCCACTCCTTTCTATTTATTCTTATTTAAATGTGATCTCATGGAATTTTCCATTCTACCTTAGTAATATAACAAACAAACATGCTATCTCTTTAAACTAATTTATCATTTTGGAACAACTTCAATGCATCCCATTTCCGTAAGTTCTTTATATATATGATTCACATATAATTGTGTGACATATATATACTTGAATCCAAACATAAGAGGCACATAACGATACTATGACATGTTTTTTTTTATCAATTTTTATTACTATTTTATGTCATCTAGCCACGTCACAACTCAAGCGCTACTAACCATAACTCTAAATTAACATGGAAAAGTTTGGTTTGAGGTAGTTGTTACCAAATATGGAATTGGAGACACATGGCTTATGCAATCCCTCCTTTATTATGAGTGTTTGACCCTTCATGGTCATAAGCAATATCACATGCAAGATATATCAAATCTAGGGAAGATCATGTTATATTGATCTTGTTTCTTTCATTGATTGCTCATTAGAAAATATGATGTGTTGCTTTGTGGCTTGTTCCTGCCACTTTAATCTCTCCGTTTACTTTCCACAAATAAAATTTCATTGCGAAGAGGATAAATGTATGGCTTTAACTTTAAAAAAGCATTTCAACCTTGCAATATCTATATTTTGTTGTTAAGAAAGATTCGAGACTATTTAGAAAGAATCTTTTACATATAAGATGCAATTACAAATTGAGATGTTCATCATTATATATTAAAGTTATCTTCCCTAATTCTACACTACCATGTGTCTCATCACATATTTTTCTTCTACTTTTATTAAGAAATCATGCATGCAATTTATAGTCTTATATTTTGTATTTTAAATATTTGAAGTTTTGTTCATAAAATTTATTGTAACTAATGTTTTCGTTCTTCACTTGTGTTAAAAATTGCTCTAGACTTCAATGTTGTATTATTACACTAGGCCAATGCTTATTGATGGTCTCCTCCATTTATGCCTCTACCTTCCTATCACAACTTGTATTATAATCAAGTTATTTATTACAAATATTTTATATATATGGTTTAAAAAAAAAACAAATACAATTATTTATTGGGTTCAAATTTGGTTCCAATATGTTAATTTCAAGATTAACATTGAATACATATATATACATAGCTTTTTATATCATTTAAATTAATTGGTTCCTAATGATTTCCATCAAACTAACTTGTGATATATCTTGACATTGATATTTTAAAATAGTGTAAGATTAACTTGTATCATATACAACTAGTTAGTTTGTTATAATTAACATTACTTATACTATTTTTAATGTTTATATATTTCTAAGAAATTTTCAATCTCATTTTAATTTTACCTTTTTCTTTTCCTTTTCTTATGATGCTTCATTTGGGCATTTTTATGATGAGGAGGAAGGTCTTCATTACATTTATTTTATTCCTCTCTTTTTCACTTCATCACATCTATTCTACTTTTTGTTTTTCTTTTTACTTTCCCGCGTATTATTACACATTTTGAAGCAATTGCTAATTTATAATGTCGATGTAATATAGATACATTAATTTTAGTCCAACAATATAAAAAACCAAGCAACGAATGAGACTCAACTGGGGATATGGATTGAAAACCAATGCTGCTTTGCTGCAGCTGTGTATGATGAATCACTGATTAGATAACGCACACAATAAGAATTTAAAGGATTTATTCTGTAGCATTATAAATAGAAACCAATTCAAATAGAAACCAATTCAAATAGAAACTAATTCAATTAGAAACCAATGTAGAAATACCTCGAACAGGCTTCCTCAGTGGGTTCGCAGTCGGCTTTTGGCAGTAGCTATTGCATGCAACCGCACTTCTGAAGTATTAGCAATACCAATGTTTTTACCATTGTTCAAAGGAGGAACTTTCAACCGTTTCCACGCGCTGCAAGATCTTACCGGCCGTCGCCACGTTGTTCAACTACCGCCCCGCGTCGTCACCGTAACCACTGTCGCCACCACGCCATGGCACTCCCGACCACGCGCCGTTAGCGTTTGCTGGATGGCACAGCCCCTACGGTGTTAAACAATACGTTAGGTTATAAACAATACATTATTTAACATTTAGTTCATACAACTGTCACACCTCTCCTTCAATCTAGAATTTTTGTAAATCTATTTCCATATGAAGAAAAGTGGAAATAATAACGGCTTAAATATTAATAATTTTAAAAAAAATTAGCAATAATAATATGTCCCTATTTATAATTATATATATGATGTTTATGTATTAATGTTTATAATTTTATTAAATTTTTTCTAAAAACAAATATTAGTAGTTTTATTGTTTTTTAAAAAGAAATTAGCAATAATAATATGTCCCTATTTATAATTATATATATAATGTTTATGTATTAATGTTTATAATTTTATTAAATTTTTTCTAAAAACAAATATTAGTAGTTTTATTGTTTTTTATAAATAGGTATTGAACAACTATGTTACTAATTTCACTTATCTTAAATATTATTTTGGAAAATTTTTAAATAACAGTTAAATAAAACATTTTTACAGATTTACAAGCCAATTGAGGGGTGCATTTGGAAGAAGGTATTCTATTGATAATTTGACGGGCTCTTATACCCTTCCACATACTTATAACTCTACAAAATTAATGTGGCATGCATTTGCAATGAGATGGGGTCATATTGTGGCATGACTCTATTGGATCATACCATCATTCACACGTTTCAACATTTATATGGCGTATGATGGCGAACAAGTGAATTAAACGTGGGTTAAGATCCTTGTGAATAAGGAGTATCATAATGGTATTTCTTTCCTTTTTCATTATCTATGTAAATGGTTGATTTTGAAATTGTTATAGATTTGAGTCGGAGAGAGATGTTGCTTAAGCTATTATAGAAGTTGGTTCAGCATTTGTGGCTTTTGGTGTTTAGGGTGGACTATGTAAATGTAGTGTCCCTTCCTACCATATCAGCATGATAGAGAGGACGTGGTGCTCAATCCGGGCAATTAGTCCCTTATTCATTGAATTAAACTCATTGATACAAAGAACTGTATATGTGCATGCTATAGAAACACAACTGAGATTAAATAAATCCTGTTGAATATCTAACATACATTCAGAATTCTGTGACAGTCATTAAATAAAGATCTTTGCGGAATTATACAAGATCATATGGAAATGCATAATCATTTGAATACATAGCGGAATCAAATTTATTAACAGATCCATGATACATTCAAAATATTCATCAAATGATAAATTGCCAATTTACACAAGATAATACTTATCTCAATAAGGTAGTCCCAAGCAACTGGCTATGCAACTGCAACGTTCCACCCAACCGTAGGCCAGTGTGCTCCTCAATCTCTCAGCACCACTGCCACCCCCGAGCTGGGCATGATCTCTACAAGGAACCAGGGAACAACAGACTCACACGTAGCCAGGCATACACCCAAAATGAGCCAAGTCAATCTACAATTGGGTTTATCAGGCTGCTAGGAGATGGAAAGGAAGAGTTGCTAAGCTAGTGAGTTCCAGCACAGAGCCAGGGATAACCTTGCAAGATCTATCTAGCTTGGCACCCACAATACCTACACACCCAGCACAAGGAAGTATTCTTTTCACTGCTATACAGTCCCTCAAGCCATACCTTCCCTATCTAGTGCTCTCAGGGTATGCATAGAAGAGTAACCAAAGCCCTCTTGATCTTCTTGATAGGTTGTCTCCCCCACTAGGTTTATCAAGCCACTTCTGTCCACTACCACTCCAAAACTTCAATTCACAGGTTCAAACTAAAAACGAGGATGCACACAACAACAGCCACAATTATGGGGCAGGATAAAAAGTTTTTACAGTGATGCATGAGATGGGGTTTCAGCTCACTCAGAAAAACGTGGGAACCCACAAAAACGAAATGGGAAGTTGGGGAAAACAACCCAGGGAAGCCAATCCGTTTTTAGAAAAACGTCCCTGGACATTCGGGGGCAAAAAACGACCTCCATACAGTCCCCAAAATGTGGCTCTTCTCTCCCAAGCTGCTGTATATGCAAAAACGAACTCCCAGGCATGGAAGAATGCAGGATTTGGATGAAAAACGTGTAGGGAAAAGACCCAGCTAGCTCCAACTGCGTGAATGATAGAAGACTACCCATTCAGAATGGCTTTGGGCACCATTTCATGGGTGATTTCTTGCCCAAGGAGACAAAACACGAATTTCCAGGTTGATGGCTTGCCCATGCACGAAATTGGCTGCCATACTTCTTCATTTCCAAGGGCATTAACTGCCTTAACCAATTTCTTGGAAGAATTAAATGATTGGGTGCATGAGACAAAATGGGTAGTTGGTGGTTTATGGGTTTCCTCATTGACACATGGATTAATACCATTGGCTCAAGGGTTTAAATAATTTTCCTCCCTTTTCCTTGTAGAGTCATGCCCCATCTCTTTTGTTGCATTGCATAGCCGGTTGTGGGTTTTTCATTAAAAATTCGTAATTACATGATGTCTTATATACAGTGTGCCCATCTCGCACAAGAACCATGGGCATCTATTTTTTAATTGCCGATACAAAATGCTAAATCAACGGTGGGGCCTTGGCCTTGAGCTCCTCACCATGATTAAATTACAATATTCACATCATTTACGATTTAATACAAAGGGGGTCAAAATGGGGACATTACATTCCCCTCCCCTTACATTAGCACTGTCCTCAGTGCTCATCAAAATTGAACAAAAATGGATATGCCACCCTCATGGCATCCTCCAGCTCCCATGTAGCCTCATCGGGGACCGTAGTGCTTCCATTGCACCTTTACCTGTCCGATGGCTCGGTTCCAGAGCAATGTTACCTTCTTGTCTAGGATGCACAATGGATCGGTTTGGAATTCTCCCTCGGGTTCCACCTGGATCACATCCCAATTAATCACATGGTTAGGATCATGTACATATTTCTTAAGCAAAGAGACATGAAAAACATTATGAGCTTTAGTGCTGGCAGGCAATGCAAGTCTATATGCAACTGGTCCTATTCTTTCAAGCACTTCAAATGGCCCACAATATCTAGGTGATAACTTGGCACAACTCCCAAGCTTCAAGGAACTCTTCCTTGATCTCACTCTAAGATATACATGATCCCCAACATTGAATTCCCTATGCACTCTATGCTTATCTGCATAGATTTTCTGTCTATCCTGGGCTGCTTTTAAATTTTTCCGGATCTTTGCAACCTCTTGTTCCATTTCCTTAAGCAATTCTAGCCCAAGTACAATTCTGTTCACTGGATTGTCCCAAGTCACTGGTGTCCTACACCTTCTGCCATACAAAGCCTCATAAGGACTCATTCCCAATGATGCTTGTTGCCCATTGTTATATGCAAATTCTACCAAGTGTAGATAATCCTCCCACTTGGATGGTTTGTCCATTACATACATACGGAGCATGTCTTCAAGCACCCGATTTACTCTTTCGGTTTTACCATCTGTTTGAGGATAGTAGGCGGTACTAAAGCTTAGTTGTGTACCCAAATCTGCAAAGAGCCCTTTCCAAAAATTGGAAGTGAACTTGGTATCCCTGTCCGAAATTATTGCCTTAGGCAACCCATGTAATCTGAAAATTTTCCTCATGAAAATATTCGCAATGGCATCGGATTTATGTGTGGACTTAACTGGTATAAAATGTGCTTCCTTTGTTAACTTGTCCACCACAACCATGATGGAATCATGTTGTCTCTTAGTCATTGGCAATCCTGTAATAAAATCCATGGAGATTACTTCCCATTTCCATTCTGGAATTGGCACTGGAAGTAATAAACCTGTTGGATGTTGGTGTTCACTCTTCACCTGTTGACATTCCATGCACTTAGAAATGTATTCAGCGACATCCTTCTTCATGCCTAGCCAGAAATAATATTTTCTTGCTGTAGCAATTGTTTTCTGATATCCTGGGTGACCAGATTATGGAGCTTTATGGATCTCATCCATAACCATTCTCCTTAAATCTGCCGCATTTGGAATATAGACTCTACTCTTATAAGTAAGAAGTCCGCCTTCTTCCAAATGATAGCCCTCATACTTCTTTTCAATGTTTTGCTGCTGCAATTTTCCCTTTATCTGCTCATACACTTCATCCTCAACCATATGGTTAACAATCTGCTGCCTCAAATCTGGTTGGCAAGTACTAAGCGCTGCCACATGCATTTGACGTACCTTCCTGCTGAGTGCATCAACCACCTTGTTTTCCTTCCCTTTTATGTGTTTGATTTCAAAATCAAATTCACACAAAAATTCCAACCATCTAGCTTGCCTAGCATTTAAAGTTGGCTGATCAAACAAGTACTTCAGGCCACAATGGTCTGTCCTTAACTCGAATTTTCTTCCCATTAAGTAATGCCTCCACATCTTCAAGGCATGTACTATGGCTGCAAGTTCTATATCATGAGTAGCATAGTTCTTCTCATGCTCCTTCAACTTTCTTGACTCATAGCATATCACGTGGTTATCTTGCATAAGAACTCCTCCCAGTCCTTGATTGCATGCATCGGTACACACCACAAAGTCTTTTCTGGGTCTGCAATATTCAAAATAGGTGCACTTGTAAGAAGATTCTGCAACCGCTGAAAACTTTCCTCACATCTTGGTGACCATTCAAATTTTATCCCCTTCTTTTGCAAAGAAGTGATCGGGTTTGCAACCTTGGAGAATCCCTCGATAAACCTCCTGTAGTAACCAACAAGGCCCATAACAGATCTCACATCAGTCACATTCCTTGGAGTTGGCCAATTCATAATGGCTTCAATCTTCTCAGGGTCTACAGATATTCCTTCGTCGGAGATGATGTGACCCAAATAATGAATTCTATTTTTATAAAAGTCACATTTGCTCAACTTTGCATACAGCTTATGCTCCCTTAGTAATTGCATTGTCATTCTCAAATGTTCTTCATGCTCTTCTTCATTCTTAGAATCGATGAGAATGTCGTCTAGGAATACAAGAACAAACTTGTCCAAATATTTGCTAAAAACATTATTCATGAGACACATGAATGTAGCTGGTGCATTTGTGAGACCGAATGGTACCATTACAAACTCATAGTGTCCATATCTTGTTCTAAAGGCTTTCTTATGAATATCTTCCTCTTTGATTCTTACCTGATGGTAACCCGACCTCAAGTCAATCTTTGAAAATACCTTTGCTCCTCTCATTTGATCAAAAAGGTCATCAATTCGGGGCAATGGGTATTTGTTCTTCACAGTGACTTTGTTCAACTGCCTGTAGTCAATACATAACCTGAGTGTTCCATCTTTCTTTTTCACAAATAGAACAGGTGCTCCCCACGGGGACACACTTGGCCTAATATATTTCTTTTCCAGCAACTCTTGTAATTGCATTTTCAATTCGAGCAATTCTGGTGTACTCATCCTGTAGGGTGTCATAGACACTGGTGCCGCTCCTAGCACAAGCTCAATTGTAAAGTCAATGTCTCTCTTTGGAGGGAGTCCTAGAATCTCATCGGGAAAAACATCCCTGAATTCTTGCAATACTTGATAGTCCTCCAATCTAAGAGTTTCACTCTCTGCTGCCTCTAAAATGTGAGCTGCATACAGTTGACATCCCTTCCTACAGAACTTCTTCAGCTGCATGGCTGAAACCTGTCTAACAGAAGTCACCTTTGGGATGCCCTTCACAACCCTCGGGTTTTCTTCTTCGTCCATGCATTCAAATGTCTTATTGTAGCAGTCAAGTTTAACCCTGTGTGCTTCTAACCAATCCATTCCAATGAGAATATCATAGGAACCCAGTGGCAAAATATTCAGATCTGCATAAGTGAATAGCCCATCCATCTCTAACGGACATTTCTCTACTATTTCACTAACTTTTCTCTTGGTTCCAGTGGCTAGTTGAACTAACCAGGATTTACTATGCTTTAATTTCTTGAAGGCACAAATCTCAACAATCCTAGGAGTGACATAACTATGAGTAGATCCAGGATCAATCAAAATAGAAACAGATTGCTTAGCAATCTTACCTTCAATTTCAACCACAGTTGATTGATGATCTGCCTGGCGGTCTTCTACTGCTGCATAGATTCTAGGGATTGTCCTCGCCACTTGACCCACAGTTCCAGCTCCTTGGATGTTGTGAACTTGATTTGCATTCCCATTCCTATGTGGACAGTTCCAAAGCATGTGGTCTCCTCCACAACCCCAACATTGAAGTGGTTCTCTTGGCTCCTTTGGATCTCTTGGCTTGTCTCCCATCATCCTAGTTGGCTTAGTCACAACCTGTGATGGTGGCCTTTGCTGATTCCGAAATTGAGGAGGCTTGAACCCCTTCTTCCTTTGATCAAACTTTTCATTTTTCCTATCTTTCCATGCCTTATGGAATTCTGGTTTGCTTCTGTTTTGATCAAAGCAATACTTGGCCTTTCTTATGGCCTCCTCCAGAGTTCAAGGTTCATCGAACTCAATTCTATCTTTATACGATTGGGGCAGTCCACTTAGGAAACGCTGAATTTTGACCTTATCATCTCGAATATACTTGACATACCTCAGCAGCTCCAAGAACTTGTTTGCATATTCTTCCATGGTCGATTGTCCCAATCTCAGCTCATGGAACTCTTTGATCTTATCATCATAGTACCTATCAAAGAGGGCTTGAAGTATTTCTTGAACTGCTTCTACACAATATTTCTTTCATTGATCTTCTTCACTTGCCTGGTGTGTTCCCACCATATAGATGCTCTTCCATTCAAGTTGAAGATGGCTACCCTTGCCTTCATATTTCCCGAGTAGTCTTGGACTTGGAAATACTTTCTCATCCCAAGAAGCCAAGCCTCATCTTCTTGACCGGACTTTATCTCTCCATCAAATTTAGGAGGTTTTGCCTTCTTAAATTCCCCATGTGAATTGTTCTTGTAGTGCTTCTTCCTCTTACTCATGTGAGATGAAGAGCTTGAACCCTCAATGGATTCTTCAGAGTCAGATGATTCATTAGAAGATATTTCTGGAGTATATGTCCTATCTGTAGAAACTCTTCTTGGGCTACTGGCCCTCTTGCGGGAATTCCTTCTAGAGCTACTTCCACCCCTTTCTAGATTTGATATCTGATGCCCAGAGTTTATTTGCCTTTGGATGTCTGTTAAACTTTGCAGCATGGCTGCATTCAGCTGATTTTGTTCTTCTTGAGCTTTAATCATCCTTTCATTATCTTCCCTACAGCTTTGTAATTCCACCCTTAGGCTTCTCATGGTGGCTGCAACATCTGGAGGGGTCTCCTGATTTCTTCTCCCATTAGATTCTGTTTCAGCATTCTCAACCTGTATGTTTTCCCCCATGGCATCTGTCTCAGGCTCATAGGGATCCTGTGCATCATTCATGATGTTCATTTTCTTGGCCCAACCAAGATCCAAAATTTTCAACTATTAACTAGAGTGTTACCCTGTTGTAACTGTGGCTCTCTGAAATGTGTTCATTAGCACAATTGTTAGCCGCATTATATTCTCAGAATTCATAACTTACTTCATGCACGTGGAAAAATGCCATACTAACAATTTGTCAAATCACAACAACGAAATATGAGGGGAAAAGAAAAAAGGGGGTCAAGGGGGCTTGCCTTGTAATTGCTATCAGGTTTGGCCCATAGAGGCCCAATGCTGCAACGCAGCTCTGATACCATAATGTAGTGTCCCCTCCTACCATATCAGCATGATAGAGAGGACGTGGTGCTCAACCCGGGCAATTAGCCCCTTATTCATTGAATTAAACTCATTGATACAAAGAACTGTATATGTGCATGCTATAGAAACACAACTGAGATTAAATAAATCCTGTTGAATATCTAACATACATTCAGAATTCTGTGACAGTCATTAAATAAAGATCTTTGCGGAATTATACAAGATCATATGGAAATGCATAATCATTTGAATACATAGCGGAAGCAAATTTATTAGCAGATCCATGATACATTCAAAATATTCATCAAATGATAAATTGCCAATTTACACAAGAGAATACTTATCTCAATAAGGTAGTCCCAAGCAACTGGCTATGCAACTGCAACGTTCCACCCAACCATAGGCCAGTGTGCTCCTCAATCTCTCAGCACCACTGCCACCCCCGAGCTGGGCATGATCTCTACAAGGAACCAGGGAACAACAGACTCACACGTAGCCAGGCATACACCCAAAATGAGCCAAGCCAATCTACAATTGGGTTTATCAGGCTGCTAGGAGATGGAAAGGAAGAGTTGCTAAGCTAGTGAGCTCCAGCACAGAGCCAGGGATAACCTTGCAAGATCTATCTAGCTTGGCACCCACAATACCTACACACCCAGCACAAGGAAGTATTCTTTTCACTGCTATACAGTCCCTCAAGCCATACCTTCCCTATCTAGTGCTCTCAGGGTATGCATAGAAGAGTAACCAAAGCCCTCTTGATCTTCTTGAGAGGTTGTCTCCCCCACTAGGTTTATCAAGCCACTTCTGTCCACTACCACTCCAAAACTTCAATTCACAGGTTCAAACTAAAAACGAGGATGCACACAACAACAACCACAATTATGGGGCAAGATAAAACGTTTTTACAGTGATGCATGAGATGGGGTTTCAGCTCACTCAGAAAAACGTGGGAACCCACAAAAACGAAATGGGAAGTTGGGGAAAACAACCCAGGGAAGCCAATCCATTTTTAGAAAAACGTCCCTGGACATTCAGGGGAAAAAACGACCTCCATACAGTCCCCAAAATGTGGCTCTTCTCTCCCAAGCTGCTGTATATGCAAAAACGAACTCCCAGGCATGGAAGAATGCAGGATTTGGATGAAAAACGTGTAGGGAAAAGACCCAGCTAGCTCCAACTGCGTGAATGATAGAAGACTACCCATTCAGAATGGCTTTGGGCACCATTTCATGGGTGATTTCTTGCCCAAGGAGACAAAACACGAATTTCCAGGTTGATGGCTTGCCCATGCACGAAATTGGCTGCCATACTTCTTCATTTCCAAGGGCATTAACTGCCTTAACCAATTTCTTGGAAGAATTAAATGATTGGGTGCATGAGACAAAATGGGTAGTTGGTGGTTTATGGGTTTCCTCATTGACACATGGATTAATACCATTGGCTCAAGGGTTTAAATAATTTTCCTCCCTTTTCCTTGTAGAGTCATGCCCCATCTCTTTTGTTGCATTGCATAGCCGGTTGTGAGTTTTTCATTAAAAATTCGTAATTACATGATGTCTTATATACATTGTGCCCATCTCGCACAAGAACCATGGGAATCTATTTTTTAATTGCCGATACAAAATGCTAAATCAACGGTGGGGCCTTGGCCTTGAGCTCCTCACCATGATTAAATTACAATATTCACATCATTTACGATTTAATACAAAGGGGGTCAAAATGGGGACATTACAGTAAATTTGGTAATTTTTTCTTTTTTATCTTGTTTCTAGGTATTTTGCATGGTAGGTTTAGTAGTTGATTTGTGGGAAAGTTATTATAGAAGTTGGTTTAACATTTGTGGCTTTAGGTGTTTATGGTGGACTATGTAAATTTGGTAATTTTCTTTTTTATCTTGTTTCCAGGTATTTTGCATGCTAGGTCTAGTAGTTGATTTGTGGGAAGTTAGTAGTTGATTTGTGGGAAGTTGGTATGATGGCATTTTTTTGTTCTTTTATGCATAGTTATTATCAATTGGGTTGTTTGGGCTCTTTATATTGAGCAAAACTCTTTGTGTATTGATAAAGTTGTGTGGTGAATCTATTGCTTTGGTTCACCTATTAAAATGAGAAATTGTCGTTTTCGTAAGGCTTGTTGTGTTATGTGTGAGATGGAAGTGCTATAGTGTAGCTTCAAGCAATGTGAAAAAGAAACAACAAAGGCACAATGAAACATAATGAATTGGATTATTAGGAGGAATTGTTGGAAGTAAGGGATTTCCTAGCACACCTGGAAGGGAAATAAGTCTAGGTACAATTGTTTAATTGATGCAAAAAGAATCACAAAAGACCAAGTCGTGTATGGGAGATGGAAGTAGATATTTATTGAGTATATATAAAAGGAAGCAATCGAACCTTACTTTGCAAATACAAACTCTTTAAAAGTTGCCAAGTTTGGAAACTTTTCACCCTTCTTGGGATTCCTATGGAAGAAAAGTCAATCTCTAAGTTAATGGACACTGGTTCTATGGTTGTTTCTCCGCAAGGTGCTCATTCCATGACCTTAGTTTGAAACTCAACACTTTAGCACCCTTTAGCATCAAAATTGGATAGAAAAGTAGGTGTACAGGAAAGAAGGAGATGCAACAAGTGGAGGATGATTCGGCTCATATACCATCCTACAAGTAGGAAATATAGTATGGGCCCAACTATTAGTATTTTATATTTTCCTTACTAAATGCTTGTAGTGTCCCATCATGGCTAGTATAGTTTTATAACACCCAAGGAGGATGGTTTTTTATGGATTTTGTATGCTAGACTTTTATGTTATGGACTTCGTTGGATCACTTAACTGGTGAACACTAATATATATAAGCATATATTATATACATGGTTGCATCATGCTTATGGATAATTATACCTCATGTACTAGATCAATATTGATTAAGAACATGTTATATAATGTTTCTTTTTTCTACATTTGATTAATAACATAAATTATGATATATGATTATGACATATTAATGTCATTCTATATCACATTCTATACAAAATTCAAAGATAAATACTTTGAAACTACTTGATATTAATATTATTTTACATTACATTTTATGCACATGCTTTGAAACTATTTTATTCTATAACACATTCTATATTTTTTTTACATCATATTTTATACAATTTCTTCATCCCTTTTAAGTTCTTCATCTTTTTCATATAAAATAAAACTTTTCTAAGTATTCTATGATTTAAACTTATTTTGATGATATACTAACCTTTTAATTCTATAATTTTTTTAGATCACATTTAATACAATTTCTTCATCCCTTTTAAGTTCTTCATTTTTTCATATAAGATAAAACTTTTCCAAATATTCTATGATTTAAACTTGTTTTGATGATATAATAACCCTTTTAATTGTAAATAAATAATTATTATAATAGTATATAAATCCAAATAGCAGAATAATAATAAAAAATTATTTAACAATCAACATAACATACACTATTCACATACAGTTGTATAAAACGTGGGTTAAAAGCAGACAAATATTCCTTGAAGACGTGTTCACATACCAACTCTTCTTAAAACGTGATTTTAAAGCAGAAAAATAATACTGGGAGAGGTTGAAAGGAAAGAGACATATTAGATCTTTATGTGAAGATGGGAGGCACCGTCAATAAAATATACGGACTAATCCTTATAGGGTGCATAGCTTTCGCGATGGTAGGAGGGTTTGTTTAGTCACTATATTTTATTTAGTGACGGCGCCTCTCATCTTCATGTAAATCTTTCTTGCAGTACCCACGCTATAGAGCATTCAATGCTCTGTAGCCGGGTGCTTAGACGCGGCAGGACCGAGTCAACTCCCACGCTTGCTGGCGGCAACACGCGGTCGGTCACATCACAACTCGGCTACTGCTTTGACAAATTTCTTCACGCAATTTCCTCAATGGTGGCTGCTGGTCACGTCAATCCAATGCACGAATTTGCCATGTTGAAATCATGGTGTTTATATTTGTGTGTGATGTTCCATTGCGAATTCGTGGAGTCTTAGTAGCAAGAAAGTCTTTCGCAGGATCGATTATTTGGGTGCAATCTGCTCCGCTCATCTTGTGAAGTTGCTTCTATTACAATCCATATTGAAGATACATCATTGAAGTTCAATAGCCTTTTAAGTGCTGTGGGGACTTTCATTATTGTTCGACCGTGTACTGTTGAGCCCTTTACTGGTATAGTCTAAATAATAATATTGAGTGGCCAAGAATGCATATATTTTCTCTCACAATATGACAATATCTGAATCTACAGTTTTTTCTATTTCAGACGCTTGTGGACATGTCAGGGGATAAGGGGTTAAAATTGACACCCGTATACCCGTTTTTTGGATTTTTACACGTAAATTATTGGTCGATGTGGAATATATACGTCACCCATGAAGCTTATTAAATTTTAAAAACCATCAAAATGACGGGCACCCTCAAAAAATGCCCGTATGCAAATTTTATGTATATTATAAATTATAAATTATATTATATATTACATTAGACTCTTAGACCATCAACTTTCAAGCATGAACTTACGTGAAGGCCTTGCAGGCAGGCTGGCAGCAGTCCGGCCCCCGGGACTCCCGAATCTGGTTGGCAACTTGGCACTGGCCAGTGGGACGGCAGTGGCAGGCTGTCAGCTTGGGCCTTGGCTAATGGCTACAGGCTACATCCTACAGTACAGAGTTGTTGGGTCATTTAATGCCCAGGTTGATCACTCATCAGCCCATCGTAAATGCACACTAATAGTAATAACTATTCACCCAAGGCAAAATTGTGAATTCAGACTTCATTACCTAACTCATAACTCAGAACTCTGTATAGGATGAAGGTTTGAAGCCGAAGGATCCAGAGTCCCATACTTCCGTTTGATACCCTAATAGCTATTACCCAGTGAGCCAGTTAGTAGCAGACTCCAGGCTTCCAGCCTCCAGGAGCAGGTGGTGACTGGCGTGGTGCAGACTGTAGTAAACGATTCATCATTTGCCTCATGCGGGCCCGCTGCAGACTGTAGTGGGTAGTGGGCACCAGAGCAAGCCTGCGGCATGGACAGGGTGTGACTCACGACTCCGTGAGACTTGAGTAGTGACTCTAGAATTCCAATCTTCGCCGACTCTCCGGAACTTCCTTCAGGCTTCGCGTCTTCAAGGTTAGTACATGGTTACAAACTTACACAGTTACACCATTCAACTTATCCGGCCTTTGAAGTCATTTTCCTCTTATGACACTCTTAGTTTCAGTTTGCTGTGTTAGAATTTTATACATCTGGGCTCTGACTAGATGAATGTATAGTTTTTTATGTTGGCAACTCGCAAGTGTAGCCGTAGGTTTAAGGGCTCTTTTTTTATAATTTAAATTAATTTTACCTTTAATTTGTAGAAATTATCTGCAATTTAAGAAAATGAAGAAATCCCATCGAATACATTTTTGGCTCTTCACCAGGGTATTTACATTCTTATTGCCACAATTTTGCTTCTAAATCAACAATTAAGAAGCGTAAATGGAATAATTTTAGATCTGTAGTCTATGCTGCAGGATTCTATAGCTGCACAGTTTAGTAGGATCGCTAGAAACAGAGTATCCTGTAATTTCTGTTAAGTAGACACCTTTGTAGAAAGAGTTGGATACCCCATTTGGAAAATCTGTAGCTGAGCACTCCTATAGAAGTGGATATTTTTGTGTAAAATGATATGTATGACGGGTGGAAGTGTAGGAATGAATAAATGGTAGTTGGTTAATGGTGAAAATGGTATATGCAAGCTATAATAGTGTGAGCCATGAGGATTTTGAAGCTGCTTATATTTTGGGGTTATACCCTTGTTATATACCAATTTTGCCTGAGCATGATTTGCTCACCCAATGGATATTTTTTTTTACCCTTTAAACCCTGGATAAACTCATTTTTTATTAAAAGTCCATTTGGGAGCGTTCTAAAGTTCCTTGCTTTTACGAATTAAGGCGCCTGTTCTCATTTACAGATTACCCAATCTATGATTTGATTTCACGTGATGGTCATGGATTCAACTTCCAAGTTATTATTCATTTATCCAACGCTTATATATATTCCTGATTTGAACAATCTTATGCTATTATTGTGTCTTTTGTTTAGTCTATTATTGAGTTTTGTAGAATTGAAAAGAGTAGGTGTCAGTGGAGGTCCAATCTCCAAATCAAGCAACTTTGCAAATTCTTTCAAAGCTTCCTCCTTAGCATCCATCGCCTCAGTATCTCCTTCTAATTGCTCCATCAAATTGCACCTGTTGCATGTTTGACAAGGTTTCCCTGGTTTTGCTCTACAATTAATACAATTACAAAAATGATAATAGCTAGGCGAAATTATCTGTCTGCAAACGTAACACATTGTGTTGCCACACCTACATTTCACCTTATTGCACCCAGTCGTCTTGATTAACTCCGTGTGGCAAATGTTGCATTCTCTTATCACAACTTTTGTCATTCTCTCTTCAACTTCCCCACGAAGAGTGGCAGGCGATTTCTGAACCTTTTCACGCGTTAATGGCAAGTGATTCAGCTTCTTGCATTGGATACAAGAATCCTTTAGACATTTTGTGTTTGGACACTCCAAAACCTGTACACAATTATCTACTTCATATGGAATGTTACAAAATGAGCAATAAACTTTTACTGTACTCGAACCTAAACTAAGTTGTCATCAATAAATGAGATTTTTATTGTACTCCCCCCTGCAACTTTGCCTTATCCACAGGCTGAAGTTGTAACATAGGCCGACAAATGTTGGAATGTCTCCACCCGTCCTATCCCCACACTTGGATCTAGATGAGGAGCCGACTCGCAGCACTGAGGACTTGCCATCTTTCAATACCTACCGCATTTTACCCTCCAGTTCCATTATGTTCTAAACTGTAGTGTGCTCGTAGTGTCTATAGAGGCGTTATATATATGTGGAGGAGCCGAGGAGGTGTAAATGTGTCTTCAATTTGGCTATGTATATTCAAATTTATATATATATATATATATATATATATATATATATATATATATTAAATTTGAAGGTGTTGAATTTTAAAAAATAATTAATCATATTTAATATAAAGGAAAGAGTAATAAATTAATTTTATTATTAAATATTGTTATAAAACTTTTGAGAATAATAAAACTTTTCTCTGAAGGAACAACTGTACTGGGGACTCGGTTGACTGATATAATTGGAAAATCAATTTTATGAAAGCGTTGTAGCTAAGAGATAGTAACAATGAATTATTACAGAGTTCTCGATATGAATAGGTGCAGAATATATAAATTTTCTAAGCCGTTGCGTGATAGGTTATAACCTGCTAATGCTCAATATGTGTATTGTCCCATTATGCAATCTAAATTGATGCTTCATAGGAGTCACCCATACAAACCCCGAATATAAGTAAAAGATACCAATGTTTCCATACTTGACAGCCTCGATCCTTGTCCATGTCTTGAGATCCAATCCCTTGGTGGGATTAGATATGCAGGTCACTTGAAGTCCACCGCGAAGTTAACTACCATTCAAGTGATAACCAAATATCTCCGACCACTCGACCCATAACAACCAGTGTAAATGCTTGTGGATTGACTTAAACTATTTTGGGCGTGTCTCTCGGAATATTCCATTTCGATCCCGATCCTGTGATGGGTGGTCGAATGAACGCATTTAAGCTTCTCCACCTTGTGGTAGTAGTTTGTTCATTAATGTTTACCATAGCAGAATTTACTTATGAAGACTTGCCCAGTGGGCACGCTTGTGGCCTGAGCACTAACTCCAGTGACAGTCTCTCTGGAACTTCCTTCAGGAATCTGGCTTCACCGAACTTTGCAAGGTTAGTACATTGTACACCATTCAACTTATCCCGTTATTGGAAAGTTGGAAATAGAACAATTTCAATGTCCATTGGTCAAACTCTTTAGTTTTAACCTAATTCTAATCTCTCTCATTATAAGCATTTAGGGTTTCAACTTTCAATGTACACTATACAGTAAAACAAAATTTCAATTTAGGGTTTCAACTTTCAGTGGTCTCTATCGGTGTACACTGTATAGTAAAACAAAATTTCAATTCTTATCAATGTACAGTAAACAAAATTTCAATTCGAGGTTTAAAATGTCAAAAAATTGCAAAAAATTGCATGCTACAGCTCTGACTTTCCTTGGCCAGTTTGATCTGAAATTGTATCAGAAGATTCAGAACTATGTACTTTAACATCTCTGATTAATGGAAGAAAGTTTGTTTTGTTTAGGACATTTTTTATAGTGAGAATTCGTTTAGCATTAATGATTGAGACCAAGTATACTTCTAATCAGCAAGACTTAATCTAAAATTTCTTTTCTGATTTTTGTCTCTTCCATCTTTTTCATCACCCACTAGACTTGTCACCAGCTTGGCAGCTACTCACAAGTTCACTGTAACACAGAGTGTGGAAACAGTCTGAAAATTCAAGTTAAGATCACCTTGATTTAGGAGTGGATCTATCTTGAGAGAGCAATATAACCTTTTTGTATTTTGTAAATTAGAAATGCCACCCACATAGTGAGATTTATTTTTAATCTGATTGTTTATATCCAAAGATATATTACTATTAATATCTATCTTAAGATATATTAGGATTAATATTTATGACTGTATATATCCCAATATATGTTACTATTAATATATATCTTGAGATATATTATGATTAATATTTATGGCTGTATATATCATGATATATATTAATAAATCTGATTGTGTGTATCCCAATATATATTAATCCTTCTAATGTAACTTCGATTTATTATAATGAAACAATATTGTGAGTTAATATTGTGAGATTGTCATTTTAGTGGAGGGATTTATTTATGAGAATTTGTACAATATTTAATTACATTTTTTTATTATATAGGTATTACATCAAAACATGTCTCAAAGCAAAAAGAACCAATCTTCCATCAAAAAATTCTTTGGATGGTCGTCTACATCACAAGTTGCATCGCCTAATAGAGAGAATTGTAATTTTGATTTGAATGAAGACTTAGATATCCTAGGGCAGGATGAAGAATGTGATGAAGAATTTCAAGGAGGAGAACCTAGCACTCAAAAGAAAAGAAAATTGAAAGTAAGAAGAGAGTTTCGTGAACAATGGAAAACTAAGTATAAGTGGTTAAGAGAGGCAAAACATGAAGGAAAAACAGTTATGAAATGTATATATTGTGAAACGCATAAGGCAATCGGACCATGGGGAGTTGGCACTGGTTTCTCTACCTTGCAACATGATTCAATAGTTGTTCATGCTAGTTCAAACATCCATAAACTTTCACAAGCAAAATGGATATGTGGAAATGAGAGGAAAGCAAAACCTATTCCAGAACACATAGCATGCATTGATGAAAGGAGCAAGGAAAAAATCATCACAACTATGAAATTAGTTTACTGGATGGTGCAAGAAGATTTACCCCTTTCAAAATATGAATCTTATTAAGATGGAAATAATCTATGCACAGTCTTAGGGTTCCATATTTCTTCTTAACAAATATAATAGGTGCTCCGCGAGGAGACACACTGGGTCTTATATAATTCTTATCAATCAGTTCCTTCAATTGTGATTTCAATTCATTTAATTTCAGTATATTCATTCTGTATGGAGCTTTAGAATTTGGTACTGCTCCTGGTATTAACTTGATGGTAAAATCTAAATCTCTTTTAGGAGGTAATCCTGGAATCTCATCGGGAAATACATCCTTGAAATCCTTTAGGATAGGTATGTCTTCTAATTTCAGTTTGTCCTCTTTACAAATAAACTCATCATTTACTACATTTACTGCAAACAACTGACATCCTTTCCTAACTACCCTCTTAACTTGCATGGTTGAAATCTGTCTAAGGGTTACCCTTCTTGGAATACCTTTTACTTCTACGGTTTTTCCTTCTTCATTAAAACATGTAAATTTTTTTTCATAATAGTTCAGAATGACATGATGGGCTTCTAACCAGTCCATTCCGATTATAATATCATAGGATCCTAAAGGTAAAATATTCAACTTGATTTGTGTCTGTAATTGATTCATGGATAAAGCACAACTTTCTATAAAATCTGATACTTTCCTCTTTGTTCCAGTTGCTAATCTAACTAACCAAGATTTACTGAACTTTTCTGTTTTCAATTTAAGACTTTCCACAATATCTGGTGATATATAACTTAAGCTAGCACCTGGGTCAATTAAAACAGTAACGGGATGATTTTGTAACATACCTTCAATCTCTACCATAGAGATTTGATGATCTGCTTGCTTGTTGTCAAGTGTTGCATTGACTCCGAGCATCTCCCTCGCCTTGTCTCCAACAGTAGGTTCAGTTTGAATAGAGTGAATGTTGTTAGTTGTCCGCTTCCTCTTGGAACATTTTGATGCATAGTGAGGACCTTGAAACTCGAATCATTTGATAGGTGCCTTTTGTTCATTGGTTCTAGTATTATTGGGAGCATTTTTGGGTGTTATAGAATTCCGCTGTTAACTGTTTCTGAAATTATTTCCTTGAAAATTCTGATTCTCAAAATTTTTCTTTTGGAACCCATAATTCCCACTGAACTTGAAATTTTTCTTTTTCAGCGCAAAATTGTTGGGCTTATGACTTTTCCAGTTTGACATTCCTTCTCTTTTCTGATTAGTGTCATAACAGAAAACTGTCTTTCTCATAGCCTCTTCCAAATTTTTTGGACTGTCATACTCGATTATGTCCTTAATATTGAAAGGTAGACAACTCAAGTATCTATGAATCTTCGGTTTTTCTTCCACGAGATATGGCACATATCTCAACAAGTTCAGAAATTTACTGTTCATTTCCTTCATGTTCATACTTCCCAGCTTTAAATTGTAGAATTCTTTTGATTTTTCTTCATAGTACTATTCAGATAAAAACTTCTTCTTGAAGTATCGTTTAAAAGTACTCCAGTTTACATCTTTATCCTTGATACCATTTACTATTTTGATGTCTTGCCACCATTATCCGCTTTTCCGGTCAAGTTATATATAGCCATTTTTGCTTTCAAGGATTCTGAATAGTTATAAATCTGGAAATATTTCTTCATGACGGACAGCCATGCTTCAGCTATCTCACCCTTCTCGGTTTCTCCATTGAAAGTTGGAGGTCTAATCTTTTTGAACTCCCCAGAAATCTGTTCATACTCTTTATGGCTTTTCTTTCTGGGTTTGTAATCTCCTTTACTACTATCACTTTAATAGTTACGTCTCTTTTTACGTGCTTCAATAGCATCTCCTGATGATGTTGAACTACTGTTCACATCATCGATTTTCATTTTCTTACTTTCGTTACCATGAGGCAGATCCTCAGCCTTGGAGATATCTTCATTATCTCTCTCCTGCTCATCAATTGAGCATTGTTCAAACAACACTTGGTTTAACTCTTCTTGTGCTTTCAGAATTCTTTCATTGTCTTGTTTCAAAGATCTAATTTCTGTCTTTAATTCCTGAAATGCACGTAACAATTCTGACGAATTATTATTCAATTCCCCGTGGCCTTCTTCTGCATAGTGTTGTCCCGAGCTATGGATATTTGGTTGAAATCTATCTTCTACATGTTAGCTGAGTTCTCCATACCTGTAACTTAAAATAATTTATGTATAACAAAATAGTTTAAATTTTAATTAGTAAGATTTTCTACTGTAGTAAAATTTCTGTTGTGTGTTCTTGGACCTTTTTCAGGCCTAGAGTTCAAACATGCACTCTGATACCACATGTAACATCCCGTAATTTCGTAAAAATTTAAAACTTTTAAAAACAACATTTAATATTAAAATGCAATTCGGAAGTAATAAATGTTTATTAAAACAATATTAAATAACAAAATCATTAATGTAGAAAACAACTTAACTATTGTGTCATTTTAACCAATGACATTTTAAGATACTGACACGTCATACTTCTATAATGATTAAGATGCTAAATTATTTTCGTTTGTAATATTTCATTAAGACAGATTTCTTTTGAGAGGGTACTAACAACTTGTTTCTTATTGATGATGAAAGGGGTCCCTCAAGGTGCCCTGAGGCTTACTTAGCTTTGTTGGCTAAAGCATTTGTACCCATCCTTCATGCGCAGATTCATAGGTAAGAGCAAAAGCGACAGAACAGGTGTTAAGAGTATTTAAAAATTCCAATGGCCATCAATGTTTTTAAAGAAATCTATGTAACTCTTTGTTGTAGGTATGGATCTCTTATCTGTTCTAGATATGATGTTTTGAACATGTAATCATCTTGCAACGTTAGCATAATTTCAATCGATACTTTATTTGGAATGAATATGTCATAAAAATGCTTTTGTCTATGGCTTGTTCTGATATAGGCTAGAATACAAAAACTAAGTATTATGATGATACTTCTACTATCTATTCCAATCATTAATGTAATATGCATCGATCTATGGATAATTGATTGCGTGTAGGCTTTGAAACTATACAAAGATACCACATGAAAAGTTGTGGTGCATTTAGACTTTTAATTCAACTCTTCTTGAAGTTTAGTAATAATTTAAACTATGTAGATCCATGTAATAATAAAAATCCTAACTATAGAATACGAATTGGTTTAACATGTCAAAATGTATTCTAGGTACTACTCATTGAGAACTATATGAATTAATCGAAGGTGCAATACTATAAAGATTTATGGAATATATCCCATAGTTAACCTATACGAACAAATTCATTCAACATACCTTTGATATTATTAAAACAATGGAATGATATGTAATGCATTAACATCGAGATGGTGACATGGCAGGTGTTACCATCGTAATGAGTATTGAGTACAGAAGGGTTGTATCACAATGTCGGTCCTAGTCTTGGCATTGAAGTCTCCTGACAGTGGTAATTAGTGGAAACATGAGTGTAATCCTACCGTGGCTAAGGATATGTGAAGGAGTTTGCTAAACAAGTGATACGAGTCTTACCTGTAACTATTCTTACCCATTGAACTGTTGATTTGGCACTTCATGGTTGTAACAATTAATAGAGTAATCAATGTGGTGGTTGTCCATATTCCAATACGCCTGGTTGGAAATGATCTACATCGTTGATTTGTGAAACCTTCAGATTGTAATGAAAAACCCTATTTGCATACTACATCCACTTTGAACGTGTTTCTCGACATTAATTTTTCTGGGTAATGGTTTGGGAGAGAGGCCGGCAAGCCGAGGAGTTTTAGGGTTTGTTAATGGTAGGTTCTCCAAGTTCAAACCCGTGACCTCTGTGCATTAAACCTGTAAGTAACAGTTCTATTTTTAAGAAGCCAAGCTAAGTAGTGAAAGGTTGCAGTGGTTTATTGGTTGAAGGGTTGAGACTGCAACTTATTTCACTATATGAGTTTGAGAGATGTTTATCTAGGGTCTTTATTGAGCGATGGCACTGGTTTTGAACCTTGGTACATGGTAATCGTTGTTGTTTCTCAGAACTGGATATCTCATTTTTTTGGGTTGGACGTTGGCTTTGTCAATCTTGTCTATAGGAAAGTCTTCTTGATACAAAGGTAAGAATCTTTCTTACCCATCTCTTTGTTTTACAAACCTTCATACGTAATGTGGAAATCTTGTTTAACCAATGTGTTGTTTTTGTGGTAGGTTAGCCTTCGTCATAGAACCATTCTCTTGGAGATGAAGGAGGAGTCTTGCGTGTCCACCGGTAAGCTTCGGTGGTTTCCTTACCTCGTTGGTCATCCTGTCAGTTGAAGTCCATGAATGGTGTTTGACATAGTTCTGGGTATTTGGATTTTGATACGGTTTTTGTCCAAGAAATTTGTGGACAGTAATACTATGTTCCTAGCTCTACTATCATGCTGGCTAGTAGTTTTGATGCAGTGTCTATTGTAAGAGTTTAATGGAAAAGTGCCTCATTTTTGGTATTGTAAACTGTAAGGAGTAAACCCTCGTCATTTGATTGTTACAGTAGTTTGAAACTACCAGTTTTACTGTGTAATATTGAGATTCCCAATAGTTGATGAAGATATAAAAGCAAAGTGTTTTTTATGACAATTGTTATGATGGTGAAATCATTTCTGTGAACGAATAGATGAATTGTGGTCTTTTTAAACAAAACAACAACGTTTTATAATGAATAGTGTTAATGTTTTAGTATTCGAATGTTGGCCGAGAGTTAAGGCTTGCACACTTGTATGCCTATACATCGATTTCGTTGTTTGATAATCATGATTTGGAAAATAGCTGAAGTAGTTTGTACTATTAAACATTTTTGTGAAGGTTTTGCTTCCATACTCTATTTTTTGTTTACAAAGGATACCCTACCTAAGACTTTCAAATGTTTTCGGGCTTATACTAGGGTTTGTATCCAAGATTAATCCGTTGATAAGATAATTTCAATATTACAAGTGTTTAGATACTAGGGTTATAAGCTATGGTTTAAACATGAATATGTAATTGTATCTATGGCTAGCTGTTAGATGATTCTTAGATAGAAACTTCCTATATAAATAAGATAATATGGTTCTGGAAAATAATAACTAGGGTTTAATAAGTCATAAAGTTATCATGCTTTGAAAAAATATCCACAGTTTATCTTTGAGATAGAAAATATGATGTTTGCATACAGAGTTAGGGTTTACAGTGTATTAGGTTTTGATACTACTGAAATAATAATTGATACATGAAATGAAACAGGAAATTAATGAAGAATTCCAGTATGTGTTAAGATAAGAAAACTATTTATTGATCAGTTCTAGCAGCTGTTAAAATCCTTGGAAATACTATTACTTGGAAAACATGATATGTATGATTTTAATTGCATTTTTTTGCTATCTTGATTGAATAGAAATAAGAGGAAAATATATGACTGTGCAGAAAATTAAACTATATTGATATTTCATGAAATAACAAAAGAATCCTATAACACTGTTGATACTATACAATAATTTTCACTATGTTTATATATAGGAGAGAATTATAATCATAGCACTTTATTGTAATTAATTGTCTAATCTATCATTTAATTTGCTTCTCTATACTAGAGTACGATGCAAATAACAACATGTGGAAAAATGTAGAGTTGATTTTCTAATCAGATTTTTAATCAAAGCTTATCATTCAGACTTAAACAAAGATCATAAATAAATACATTTAAAAAACAGAGCTTGATGATTTCACTAAAAAAAATTATTAAACTGTAAACAAAATAGGAAACAACAAAACCTAGTTAATTTGTAGGGAAACAAACATCCCAAGGAGCCTGTTCCACCCAACCAATTCCTGAAGACAGCCAAGTTACTTTCCTTAGGACCCCCGAGCCTGTTCACTGAACCACCAGGAGGAAGAAACTTAGAAGCTTAGGACCTCAACCTGCAGTAGCATCAGTTATCCAGTCTTAAGGACTTTAGCAGTCAAGGGGACCTGCACCAGCACCTCTGGTTCTCCTTCTCAGAATAATTTGCAGACTTACAATGCACTCACATAGCCTCCCTATTTGAATCTCTCAGTCATCACGTGAGGCACATGAGGAATATTTATGCAGAAAATATTGTGTAAGAGCTGCCTGCTCAATTTGAATTTGCCTTATGTAGGTTGCCTAGGCCTTTTCAGTTGTTAACTGGTCATTAAATAAGCTGCATGGTCACTCCCTCCACCTAGGGGATAATGCCACATTTGTAGGGGTAGTTGTCCCATAACCAACAACTAGTGGTGAAGTGCAATTGCTGCCATCTGTCCCATGCCTTCTAATAGCTTCCATTCCTCCTAGTGGGTCAGTGAACACTCATTTAACAGTTCCCTTGGGTGTTTGTCTCCTACTTTAATTTATTAAATAATAATAATTCAGTAATTACATTCATCCTTGACCAAACTTGGTCATAATTACAAAAAATTGTAATTAAAATTTAACATAAAGTATTTTGCCAATAAAATAATAATTTCAGAAATTTGGTAGGTGACATTGAAATTACTTGATATTAATGTCATTCTACATCACATTCTATACAAGTTTCAAAAACACATGCTTTGAAACTACTTGATATTAATGTCAATCTACATCTGACATTCTATGCGCATGCTTTGGAATGATTTGATTTTAATGGCTTTCTATATCACCTTCTATATATCTTTTTACATCACATTTTATACAAGTTTCAAAGACAACTTCTTAATATTAATGTCATTCTACATCACATTTTATACACATGTTTTAAAATTATTTAATTTTAATGATTTTCCATATCACATTTTATATGTAAATTTACATTACATTTTATACAAATTTTAAGACATCTTAAAAACTACTTTTTCCAGCAGAAAAATACATACTATTGATATTCAAAAAAACTGAATCAAATAGTACAAAAGTTTGATTCTGTATCAAATACAGTTTCATAAACAGGATATATCTCTCTCTTTCCTTTTACATATCAAAAGAGATAATCAGAACTGTCTGCCAATCTTAGAAAAAACTACATCCTAGCAAAAAACATAAGATTATGTTTAGTAATAAAAAATTATTATAGAACCCTGTTCCATGGTCTGCAAGTCGTGGACGTCCTCCCAAAAAATAACCCCCTCCTCACCTTCTTATGATGTTTTGGATAGTGAATCAACCATTGAGTTGTTATGTCGATAGATATGATCGAAAGAGATATTGTTGAAAAGTTGAATTTCCTCCATAATCCTACTACACCATTAATGAAGGAGTATGACATTCAAATTGTACTCCCCTTGAGCCCATTTTATGGTGACTCGAGAGTCCCCAAAGACATCAATATCCCGAAGACCAAAAGAGTTTGAAACTTTTAACACACACCAGAGGGCTAGTAATTTTGATTTCATAATTGTGCCTTTGCATAAATTAAACGCAAAAAAGTCATTTAATTTTTAACAATAAAAAAATACAAATCCAACCCCTTGACCTTTCATCTTCCCATTAGTTGATGGGTTAACATATACAAGCATTAGTGTTCCACAGTAGTAGGAACAGAGGAGCACCGGCTCGGTTCTTCAGTGCCAAGTACCTCCGAATATCTTTTTTATCTTCTTGTTTCCTTTCATCTTCTGTAGTTAGCAATTAATAGTGGGCCTGCACCAAAAACTTTTCTAACTGGGAAGCTGGCTTTGGGGTGTGTAATTTCCAGTTTCGGTGGCATGCCTTATGGGCCTTCCCCGGCTTAAAACATTAAGATATGGGATTTCATTCTACATTAGTAATTTCTATACCCACTTTCATATGGGTTTTGGAATTAAGCCTTAAGTCAGGATTTTCTTTGTAGAATGTGCTACTGTTTGTTCTTTTCATCCCTTTGCAAACTGGATTAAGTAAATCAGATTTCCATATGTGACAAGACTGAAACATGTTATATATCGGAGGATGCTTCTCGAAATAGGCACCTTGACTTTGGAGTCTTCTGTTTGACAGTGGCATGTTTTGTGGAAGAGTAAGGGACTTATAGCCATAGTCACAACTTTCTAAAAGATAAGATAGATACAGAAAAAGGGGCTAAATTACAGATTTAAAGAAAATTTATAATAATTACATACATAATTTTATATTTTCTCATCGAGACAGATGTTTACAATCTCATAGAGCATAATGCTGAATAGGTGTTCAACGTAACTATTGATTGTTTTGTTTTTTTTTTCAGTTGTATAGACAGTCAAACAATAAAGTGGAAAAAAGGTGTTGTCCAACAAAAGGGTCTGCTTTTGTTACTATGCTCATAGCGATTGTGCTCTAGCTCAACCTGTTTGTTGTCACCAACCATGCTGAGATCCTCTTCTACTATCTATCATGTTTTCATGTTAGGGATTACTCAATTTTCAATTTCAAATCAATCAATGGTGCTAGTGAGTTCAATTGGAGTCAACAGTTTGGAAAGACAAGGAATTAACTAACTAATGGTTAAATTTTGGTTAGGGTTAGGGTTAGGGTTTGATGCAAAAAAATAAAAATGATATACTTTAATGCAAAATTTAATATAGCAAATTTATATTGAAGCAGAATAGTACAACAATAGCTAAACACATTAATCAGACTGTGTAACTTAAAACATAATTTTCATATCTTTCACCTTTAACACTACCAATTGGGTCATTTTGTTAAAGTAATCTTCAGTAACATGTAATCATACTGGAGTGTGGAAGCCTTCCTGTTTTATACTCAAAGAGAATGAGTTGAGCCTCACACTAGGAACCAGCTGACCCTCCTAGAGGGTAAGTACAAACTAGAGGTTATTATTCAAAGTATGGAGGCTACCTATTTAGAGTAGTTATTTGGTTAGGAGGATATTTTTTAATCAATCCTTCATACAACTAGATACACATAAAAGAGCATAGCATGACTCATTTTTCATGAAATTAGACATACTTTTTCACTACTTCCGGGAAGTAGTTAGATGATGTTTATATATATGACGAAGTAGAAATAAAACAAGTGAAATGAAGTAATAATCATTTTAGACTTGCATTTGGTAATAAGAGATTCTTGGAAGCGCTAGTTGTTTGACTCATGCTTTGACATTCATTTTAGTTGTTTCAAGTCCACTCATTTACAGTTTACTTCAATCACTACCACTTAATCACTTGATATAATGAGTGTTAAGAGAATTAGAAATTGGGTTTTACTAACCTAGATCTATTTTAATTCTTAATTAGTAAACCACCAATATATCCCAAAAAAAACAATTCGCGTAACTCATTTTTAATACTACTGGTTAATTAAAAAGAACACTGACTCTCGAATAATGTTAGACATAATTATGAAGAGATTCCTTTCACAAATAGTTAATATGATTTATAAACAGAATTACAAAGGGATTCCTTTCTTCTAATAGTTAATATGATTTAATGTTAGACATAATTATAAAGAGATTGCTTTCACAAATAGTTAATATGATTTATAAACAGAATTGCGAAGAGATTCTTTTCTTCTAATAGTTAATATGATTTAATTAATATTTAATATAATTTAATTTTTAATGGTTTAGAGATTGCTTTCTTCTAATAGTTAATATGATTTAATTAATAGTTAATATAATTTAATTTGTAATGGTTTTTTTAATGTAATCTAGTTGTTTCATGTGGATTTTTTTAGAGTTACCATATGTACATATGCTTACAATTGTACAGATTAAATCTGATTTGATGCACCCTAGCCATTCTGTATTGGTGTTGCTATCAGATATGCGATCCTCTACAACGGAAGGATAGGGGTGACCAGATCTACATTTGTTTAGTGTTAGAAGGTACACATAATTCCAATGTGTACTTTTTAGATTTATCAAAACCTATGGGTTGACGATGTTATATGTAATTGTCAACAATAACCTTGAATTTTGGGCTTTTGGATGTTCTTCCCTTTTGAGGAAGGGCATACTATTATTTTAGTAGAGCTCAAGCGTTAGATATATTAATATATGAGCAGGGACTACTTTGAGTTTTACATCATTTTGTATTAAATGCAGTTGGGTGACATTTATGTGAACCATACAAGCAAGGCAGTTTAATGTACATTGTATTGTTATTTCATTATAAAAAAAAATAGCCAGTTTCAAAAGGTTTTGAATCCATGTCTCTATATTTATACAAGCCCACCGAGCTACTTTCTATTAAATTACACTCCATATTCTTGAGATATGTGTATGATGTGACGTAACTTAAGAAATGAAAAAGAGGTGTACTCGCAAAAATTATGATAGGGGAGGGATGCCACTAAGTGAGCATTTTTTTACCCATTTTTATGTAATTTAATTCTTCATGTTCCTAAGTTTGTTTTTCCTCCAAATTTTTATGACATATACTTTGGCATGTTCTCTATCTAACCATATTAGTCTTGAGGTGTGATAATCCAAATGGATGCCATGTCACCCACAAAGTTCCAAGTTGTGTAGTCCTAATGTCACCATAGTGTATTTTTGCTTGGGACCAATGGGTGAATATTGATGTGACTTAAAATGAAATTTCTGATTTCAAATATTCATATTATTTCAAAATGTAGAAAGTTTTTTCTTGAGTAATTTTAAAAACATGAAAATATTGACTTAAGCTTGTACATAAAGTACTTTTATAAACAATAAATGGTAGTAAGTATTTCCAAAATTGACGTCAGCGAACACCACTTCTATCTCCACTATTGGTACCCTATTCAACTACTCACATCCCTCCCCTGGCATCACCACGCTTAAAAATCAGCATATCTCCTTGTAATGAAGCATCTTGTCAGGCTTTCAACTTCAACTAATTGGCAGTTAACTTAAGAATATAATAGCATGCCATTTCCATATAATTCTTTGGCACATACTTTGGTTGTTTGTTCCAGTTGTGGAAACAAACATCATAAAGAAGTTATAGGCATTTCAACATATATTATTATATATAGGTACCTTGTAGTGAAGTATTTGTCATCCTTCCAACTTATAATGGGCAGTTAAACTATGAACTTAACAGCATGCCACAAAATGATAAAATTCTTTGGCACTTATTTTAGTTGTTTGTTCCAATTGTGACAACAAACGATAGTGATAAAGTGGTTAAATTCACCAATCTTCTGGACTTCACTCTAGCAATGCTATGGCCGTTAGGTTCTCTATCCTCCTGGCCTTGACAGTAGTAAATATGCAAGGCTCTATCAGCTATTGGGATTTCAAACCACTTATACTATGAAACGAGAACTATATACTAAGAATGAAAACTCTAGCCATAAAAACTCATATTTTTGCATAAAAACACCGAAAACAACCCCCAAATTGAAAAGTGTTGATACCAGTATCATATTTTCATAAAAAACACCAAAAACAACCCCCAAATCGAAAAGTGTTGATACTAGTATCAACGTTTTTCTTCTCTGGGTTAAAAGTATAGCCATGGCTTAAAAATCTCATACTATTGTTTACGAAAGCCTTAAAATCAACTTCTAAATTGAAATTTTTTGTTTTCAACAAATAAATTCCTAACCCTAACCCCCAACAAACTATTACAAAAGTTAAAAAAAAAAATTATAATGCGCCCCTCCTACCCTAACCCCCCTAACAAACTATTAATAATTGTTAACAAAATTTACATTTAAAAAAATAATTACATATCCAAGCCTAACCCCCCAACCAACTATTAATAAATGTTTGAAAAAAATACATTTTAAAAAACAAAGTACATTTCCTAATTCCCTAGCCCCCTACATTATCCCCTACCTTAACCGCCCAAAAATTACATTTTCTAATGCCCTACCCACTACGTTAACCCTCCAATGTTAACCCATTACCCCTCACACGTTGTTTTAACTAAAAAAAATTAAAACCCAACTTAAAAAAATTAAAAATTAAAATAAAAACCTAAACTTAAAAAATAAAAAAATAAAACCTAAACTTTACAAAAAAAAAAAAAAAAAAAAAAATCAAATAAAAAAACCTTACAAAAAAAATAAAAATTAAAAAAAAAACTAAACTTTACAAAAAAAAATCAAAATCAAAATTAAACAAAACCAAACTTAGAAAAAAAGAAAAACTAAATTTAAAAAAAAAAAAAAAAACAAAGTTTCCCTCGACCTCCTCCTCCCTTCCCCTTCTCTCTCCTTCTCCCTTCCCCTTCCCCAAGCCCACTCCCTCCTGCCCCGTCGCTCCCCTCCCCTCTCCTGTGCTATCCTGGCGCAAAAAAGATTCTCCTGTGGAGAGGCCCTTTAGGCGCCCAAGTGGGCAGAGCCAGCATCCGCCCGCTGCCCAAAAGTTTTATTTTTTTTAGTTTTGTTTTGTTTAATTTCTAAATATATATTTTTTATTTTTTTTTTAAAGTTTGGTTTTGTTTAATTTTGATTTTGACTTCTTTTTTTTTTTTTTTTTGTAAAGTTCAGTGTTTTTTTTGTTTTTATTTTTACTTTTTTGTAAAGTTTATTTTTTTAATTTTTAATTTATTTATTTTTTGTTTTTTTGTAAAGTCTAGTTTTTTTGTTATTTTTTTTTTTGTAAAGTTTAGGTTTTATTTTTTATTTTTTAAGTTTAGGTTTTTATTTTAATTTTTTAATTTTTTTTAGTTGGGTTTTAAATTGTTTTTAGTTAAAAAATGTGTGAGGGGTAATGGGGGTAACATCGGGGGGTTAATGTAGTGGGTAGGGCATTAGGAAATGTAATTTTTGGGGGGTTAAGGTAGGGGGTAATGTAGGGGGCTAGGGCATTAGGAAATGTACTTTTTTTTTAAAAATGTTTATTAATGGTTGGTTGGGGGGTTAGGGTAGGATATGTAATTATTTTTTTAAATGTAAATTTTTAAAAAAATTATTAATAGTTTGTTAGGGGGGTTAGGGTAGAAGGGACACATTATAATTTTTTTAAAACTTTTGTAATAGTTTGTGGGGAGGTAGGGATAGGGTTAGGGTAGAAGGGGGAAATGTAATTTTTTTAAATATTTTTTTTTAATTTTAATAATAATTGGTCAGGTGGTTAAATATTATGAAAAATAATGTAAAATAGTATCATTTTTATACAAAATGTCTAAAAATCTGTTAAAAATGGGTTTAAATGTCTTATTTTTCTTGATTTTTTTACTATTTTTTCCAAAAAAATATCTTATTTATGATTAAATTTTAAAGATAAATTTCGAAAATGTATGTGTTTTTCATTATAGCTAGCTTCTAAATGTATGGTTTTTTGTTAAATTTCTAAAAAACACACTTGAAAATAGAAATTAAAAATACTTTACAACAAAGATGTGTCAAAGGCCCAAAAAAATGGCTCAAAATGAAAATGTGTGATACTGGTATCAACCCTTTTTGAAAAGGAATTAAAAATAGCTACGAAAATTAAGAGAGAGAAAAACGAAAACGGTGTCGAGTTCTTGTTTCATAGTATAAGTGGTTTTCAATTCTTAGCTCTATCGGCTATTTATTTTGTTGTGGTACACCAAAAAGTGCCATCAAATAAAATGAACATGTGATTTACAGGAGGAATGCTTCTGGATTCCTTGTAACTATAAAGCATTCATTTCAAACTAATATCTCCCACCTTATCATTCACCCAGGCCTTCATATTAAGCACAAATATGGAGACCGCAAGCAGAAACCTGTGATTTCAATGTCGGTGTTGCTTATGCAGGCCTAGAAAGTCCAAGACTCATAATGTTGCTTCAATTAACCTAGAAGATTTGTTTGTGTCTGTAGTCTTCTCTCCTAAAATGATAGCCTTTGAATTTGCATTTCTATCTAAGATTCAATCTCATAAGGCAGTCCAATTATCTCCACAGCGTCAAAGTCAGATTCAGTCCTCATTTAACACACAAGTATATCCACAAATCCAAATGCATATGCAACACGGTGGCATGGACCGTCAGATCCCTAGTGTTTTTCTTTCAGGACCCTCTGTTCATCCTGCTTCATACAGTTTGTCATCCCTTGGTCTTGTGTCGTCTTTTACTGGGGAGTTGGAACGGCTAAACTCTAATGGTTCTCCCTTATCACCAGTTATGAGTGGAGGTGCAAACTCTAGGGTTGTTGCGTTTTGCTGAGAGAGACAGAGGAAGGTCTAGGTTTTGAGACCTTGGAGGTGCCACCTCTTGGTCAGAATGGGGTTCTCCAAGAGGTAAAGTAGACTAGGGAATTCAAGGGGAGGAGCTACAAAAATTCATAAAATCAGCCTCTTTTGGGATCAGAAGTTCAGATGAACCAGATTTATCTTGGGTTCAGACATTGTTTATGGAAGCACCAGCGAAATCAATGGAAGGAGGTACTACGGGTCGCTCTGTGGATATAGCTAAGAATGTATAGATGTAGTCTACTCACCTAGGTGCTTGGATATCTCAGATAAATCCTGATCAGATGGTCCCTTAAACACGGTGAATAATTGATGGTAGCATTTTTGGCGATAGGGAATCGTCTCACTTGATGCATCTTTTCATTTGTTTATTTCTAAGTGGAGATTCTACAATTTCCTTCATTTACCTATCTTTTTTGTAAATGGAAATAAAATCTAGGAAGAAAAGGAAGATATGTTGATGTCAACATTTTTTATAATATTTGGAAGTGCCAGTGATGGGAATGATGGAAACAGGGAATGAAACATGCCAAATGATGAATTGGTTTTGTCAAACATCATGCCGCGGATCTTTGTTGTTGCTGCTTATATGTAGGTCCATACTATCTTTGGACATGAATCTTTGTCCATATATACGATTGGAATTGGTATTGTAAACATTGATAAATGGTGGTTGAATTAGCTCATGTTCATTCCTGGGTAAAATTTGGTAACAATTTGAAAGCTTATTTAGTTCCTCTGCAGTCTGTATCCTACTCCTCTCGGTCTCCTTATGTGGCTTCTTTCTGGATCACTAAGATGAAGCTTGTAAAATACGTGCGAGGTAAGGCATCGGGAGGGTTCAAAAATAATTGTATTCCTAAGCAAAGAGTTAGATGCAAATCTCAAGAATTAAATTTTAAAGAAAGTTTTAAGAAGCTTTCTATGGCTTTTGCATGTGGAATTTCTTCAATGAAATCTTTAATGGATAGTATTATTTTGCTGACGCAAGACAAATTTTAAACCAGAAATTATAGGTATGCCAAAGTAATACAGCGTTCTTTGGTGCTTATTGCACCAGGAGGTGCAATTGCTAGTTATGCTTAATACACCTACAATTATATAATTTATGCATAAAATCCTTCATATCCGAACATCAATCCATTATGTAAGCCGTGGCCCGTGAGTGAAAAGCAAAAATAAACTCTAGTTAAAAGCTGAATGAGAAGCTGACAGGAAAGAGACATATCAGATATTTATGAGAAGATGCAACGCACCGTCATAAAAAATATAGGGACTACCCTTCCGACCAGAGGCAAAAGGTAAGCAGTGGATTGAATGCCTTACAACGTATGGTGTACAGACATTCATTGCTCTGCTTAGCTTTCGCCCTGGTGGGAGGGTTCAGTCCGTATATTTTATTGACTGTGCTTCGCATCTCTGTGTCTCGCATCTTCACAGAAATATCTCATACATCTGCCTCGCATCTTCATAGAAATATCTCATGTGTTTCTTGACTGTGCCTCGCATCTTCACAGAAAAATCTCATATCTCTCTTGACAGCATCTTCACAGAAATACCTTATATGTCTCTTGACGGTGCCTCGCATTTTCACAGAAATATCTCATATGTCTCTTGCACTCCGCGCTGTACAGACATATGAGATATTCTGGGTGCTTCAACACGTCTGCTGCCGGACGGTCGGCAGGACGAGGAGGGGGTTTATGAAAAATTAAAATTCAAAATCAGCTTGTGCTTTGACAAATTTCTTCACGAAATTTCCTCAACGGTGGCATCTGTTCAAGTCAATCCAATACACGATTTTGTCGTGTTGAAATCATGGTGTTTATATCTGTGTGTGATGTTCCATTGGGAATTCATGGAGTCTTGTGCAGGATCAATTATTTGGGTGCAATTTGCTCCGCTCGTCTTGTGCAGCTGCTTCTATGGTACCTTGCAACTATTGGCGATACAATCCATATTGAAGATACATCATTGAAGTTCACTATTGTTAGACCCTGTATTGAGCCCTTTACTGGTATAGTCCAAACTCCAAAGAATATTGACTGGCCAAGACTGCATATATTTTCTCTGACAATATGACAATATCTGAATCTACTGTTTTTTCTATTTCAGGCGCTTGCCGACATGTCAGGAGATCAACTCGGTAACGTTAAGTATGAAGAGGTGAATAACAAAACACCACAATAATACTAATAAATAGCGAGGCTGAATCGTTTCTAGGCTGATGTTCCTTAAACTCAATCCCGAGACAGGAATTCATACAAACCTCGCGAGGAGTAACGCTATTTACGTGCAGATGGATACCGGCAGATAGAGAAGCCAAAGCCCTTATATGCCTCTCCCATGGTCAGCATCAAATAGCTTTTCAATTCGCTGTCCAGAGTCTACATCTTGATACAACCTTAATCACGATTCTGTTGATTCGCGACTGTGTAAATTTGTTAAAGATTTTGGGTTTCTGTTGTTTAATTTGTTTTCTTTCCGTGCTTGTAGGCTATGGTATGGAGTGCAGCATTTTCATGGAAGGTACTTGGACTGTCTCTATCCGTTGTTATCTTGGTTCCATGGGCTATAAATGAATATGAACAGGATGTTAATGAGTCAACAATGTTTTCAAGACACTGAAATTTCCTATTAATTTATCTTAAAACTATTGGACCTATTACCAGACACAGGAATGAGGCTTGCAAAGGCCGGCTACGCAGTATTTGGTATAGATTACGAAGGGCATGGCAAATCTGCTGGATTAAGTGGTTATATAAAAAGCTTCGATGACCTTGTAGCTGATTCTGAATCTTTTTTCGGCAGCGTCGCTGGTACGTACAATTAGGTCATTTTTATAACTTCCATATCGTAAAATCGAATTCAGAGTATTTTTATTTACGTTTGAGAAGATGTACATTACAGAGAGAATTGAGTATAGGAAGAAAGCGAGGTTCCTTTATGGCGAATCAATGGGAGGGGCTGTGGCGCTTCTCATCCATAGAAAGCAGCCTAACTATTGGAATGGCGCTGTACTTGTTGCCCCCATGTGCAAGGTATAAATTACATAAGTTATAATTTAAGGAGTTAGTTTAATCCCCTGTAGTTATTATTATTTTGGAACATTTCACTACTTACATGTATATACTTACATTCAGTTTAAATTCTTTTGAACAAAGTCATTTATACTTACATGTATATGACAGTTAGCAGAAGAAGTAAAACCTTATCCCTTGGTTATCAGCATATTGAAGAAGTTAACTGCCATAGTCCCAACCTGGAAGCTTGTACCCACTCAGGACATTATAGACACGGCCTTTAAGGACCCAGAAAAGAGACAGAAGGTAATGAATTGTATTATTGATTATTCTTATTCAATTCCTTCTAACAATTTGTAAATTCTTTGCTCTAATATCCGCACCAAAGTACAGATTCGGACAAATCCATATGTTTATCAAGGCAGACCTCGTCTAAAGACGGGTTACGAGCTCCTGATGACAAGTTTGGACATAGAGAAACGGCTGGACGCGGTATGGAATTGGAACATTGAATTGAATGATGGTGGTAATGAATTATAACATCTCCCAGCCTTCTTAATCAATTATATGATGCAGGTGAGATTGCCTTTTCTGATTGTCCATGGAGAAGACGATAAAGTAACAGACCCATCGGTGAGCAAATTACTGTATTCTTCTGCCAAAAGCTCCGACAAGACGCTGAAACTGTACCCGGATATGTGGCACGCCTTGACTTATGGCGAACCCCTGGAGCACATTGACTTGGTATTCTCGGACATCATTTCGTGGTTGGGCGAGAGAAGTGAAGGAGCAGGGTGCCCTGAAAAATCTAGCGATGCTGAATCCGCCATGATGGCAGCAGAAAGAGTACAAAAGCTTGCCAATGAGCGCCTATCTTCCAATAAAGTACACAACGGAAGTTCATGGCAAGGCTTGCCTTATGGGGATCTGCACCCACAGACCTCGTGAAGTTCATGTTACTGTTAATGTTGCTGTGGGAAGTTGGCTATCACGCCAAATTGTAACAGGCTTCTAGTGCCATCATTGTGTATAATTTCGTTTTGGGGAAAGTCTTCACTTCACCATTCTTAAAGGCATCGTTATTCATGGAAACCTCTCAGTTTTATAATCATTGACTAAGCAAAGTTCATAGAGTAACAGTTAGATTATGACTCTTACGCCCTAAGTATGGAGAGGCACTCAACACCATAAATCGATCAAATACAAACGTAATGGCCTGGCCACACTGATCCCTCTTGGAGAGATAATAAAAACTGGAAAACAGTAAAATACAAACGTAAAATTCACTTCACTCATTGGATTCTCGCGAGGTGTGTGTGCCCGGATTGGTGTAACCTAGGATCATTCTTGTTTGTATAGACAATTTATTTCTAAGTAATTTCCCATGGGTTTTAAGTCTTGGTCCTATCATTGCAACCCCTACCCCTATGTTGAAATGTTGAAAAAATTGAAGCAATAGCTAGAGGCTATCCTCCCATGAAGAACTGAAGCCAAAGGTAGAGGTTATCTTTGCTTTTACTTGTTCATTAAATTTGTAATATGGAATAAATATTTAATCTATCTAGCCTCAACTTAACTTAAATTTACTCTCACTTTTAATGAGCAACTACTCTTTATGCTATTATTGAAGAGTTTATAATATAGTACTCTCCTCTGTAGAGAGAGTAATAACATTACACCCAACCACCCAATCTACACCCAATTGGCAATTTAATTAGATACCTTATCACTACAACTTACCTCTCAATTTCAATTGTTGTTGACTTTACACCTAACTAATCCCATCACAACCTTAAAAGATCGTGCAACAACCCAATCCTATCTTGAAAAGCACTCTGCAGCTTCATCCAATCCTATCTTGAAAAGCACTCTTAGGTTTCAGCCCCTTGCAAGCTAAGGGTTTGTGTTTCATTACCCTTCACTCATTCAATTGCGAGCATAAGTGCTACAACACTCACACTTGTACTTTCTACAACAAAATCCCATGCCCCTAACCCTCAGGAAACCAATATCGACCCCGCAGCAGAGTGTTTAATGCTCTTGCTGCGGAGGTCTAACGGTATGTCAGCGCCGTATGAGTGGACACGCTGCCGAGGAAATGGGGCCGGGAAATGGAGCGGTCGCCGGCCGTCGACGGGGATGCGCATTGCCATGCATCATGGCATCATGGCATAGCCATTTCAGATCTGCCCGAGCCCACCGTCATCCGTCCATGCCATCCGTAGTTGCTGCGCGAGGCTCCATGGGATAGGCCGTAGCAAGACAACGCCGATCTACGATCCGTGCAGGTGCTCAGGGCTCAAGGAGATCCGCGGGAGATCGGCCGTAGATCGGCCCACATGGGCTGGCTGCATGGTGATGGGAGGCCGCAGCAAGAACACTGACTCGCAGCACTGCAGAGAGCAATCTGAACCAGCAGCCGAAGAAGCGAGCATCCACCAGCGAAGAAGCGAGCATCCACCAGCCGATCACGCGAAACCACCGGGTATGGATCTGAGGAAAAATACGACTTCTGCCAGTTAAAAGAAATTTAATGTTTTACTTAATTTAAGTTTTTGTTAACCACCAATATAGTCGTGAAGCAGATACCTTTGGCTTCGGCGTTTTGATATTACTGAGGCTAGCTTATTATGTCGAAACTGGGGTTTCACCCAATGTAAACTATTATATACACCATGTTTTTAATTACTTTTAATTAGCATGATTCTAATCCACACCAGTGTATCATTTTGACTCTCTTCACAAAACCCGTTTCAGCTGGGCGCATCACTTATTATAACCCTGGATATTTTCTGCCATCGATTCAAGCTTCCTTAACTGGAACTTCAACAGGAAGTTATACCCAGTTACACCTTCCAACTATATTTCTGATGGAAATCTCGCCCAGTTCTGCACTTCAATGAGTTATCCCCTAATTGTTTCACTTACAGTCATTTACTCACACAGATTTACTGTCTCCTTATCAGGATTTCATGCACAGGTTAGTTAATCAGACTATTAACTAATATTCACCATATCTCAATGCATTCAACAATAGCATACAGTAATACAAAGAGTCATACACACAATATCTGGCGAATCTGCCTTTCCATTAAACGAAGGAAACTTTACATGCGTAAATACATCCTGATCTACCCTCTTGTTGGCCAATTCTAGCTTTCCATGGCCAATCTGCCAAGATAAAATCTACTTTTTGTGGTCTCTCCCTCTAATGCCTCGCAGGCTTACATTTATATAGAAGTATATTAAAGCTTCCTGGTCACTAAAAAACTTCCTAAATTATTGGCAACTTATTTCTAAACATAGAGTTCGACCCTATCTTCTTAAGTGACTCATGATTGAAATACTTCGAACTCTGCCAACATTACAATGACTAATCATTAAAGCTGATGACTTACTAATTGAAACCTCATCAATTTCTGCTACTAAGTGTAGTTTCGGTCACATGACTCATTACTTGACTAAATTACTCATTACTCCTAAATCCTTCTAGAATTCATTTTTGCAACTAAGGCATTTACAATGTTTTATAAGATTCGGATAATTTTGAAATACGTAATAATAGATAGGCGACTCAACACTAAAACTTATATTATTTCCATCATACACCGAATCTTATTTTTATTTGCCCTCTTCTTATTATTATTCTAGGCAAGTCCTCATTTATTATCCCTCGACCAACTATATGAATAGCATTCTTCCGGCCGCTTTATATATATAACGGGGTGGAGGGAAAATGTAAAGAAAGGAGGCCATAGATAAGTGCTGTAAGTTAGTCCCGCTTTATAATTGTGAAAGAGATAGCCTTGAGGTGGATATATTATAATATAAAGTCGGATTGGCTATAAGAGTCCAAGTCTTTATGCAATGGCCCATCACTATTAACCAAACTTTCTATTTAGATATGAATATTTAGACAATATTAGTACTAAAATTATGCATGTTTTTGTATTAAAACGGAATATTAATTTTATTTATCAAGTTATGTATTAGATTTTCTTTTATCAGATTATGTATTTCTATTTCGTTATTTTGGATAATTGAATTATGTAGATGACTCAATATGCTAAAATTATTACAATAAGAGAATAAGAACCTTTTAATGTGCTAGGGAAACTAGTCCCCCCTTTTTAGCTATTGTTCAGTGGCCAACAATTTGATGGACCAATTACTAATTCTGATTTTTACCTTTGCAAAAAGTGATTTTTCTGGATGAAATTGACACACAAAAAGAAATCGATCATTTGCAATAATTTATTAAAAAATTAGGAAAAAATGTATACTTTGATATAACATATGTGAAAAATTATATATCTGCAGTTTTGATTGAGAAAAAAAATATGTTTTACAGTTTTCCAACAATTTATTATGGAGCATCAACAAGAAGAATTGGATTTCAAAATAGTTAAAAGACCAGGTTTACACCCACTTCATTATTGCATGATTGGTGTATGCAAGAGTAAGTATGGAGTCACTACAGTTGATGCATTAAATAAACATAGACAACGAGTACATCAACTTGGTCCAATTCCACCTCGTCAGAAGGGTCGTCCACGTGCTCAAGATTCTCATTGGCCAAAAAAAGATCCCAAGGAAATTCAAAAGAACAATGAACTAAGGAGCCTTCGTGTTGAATGTCGCATGGAAATGGCTCTCAAAAACTTTAAAAAACGTCTATTAGAACAAGAGATATCTAAAGAGGTATGCTCATATTAAAGCTTCATATTTTACTTTCATTTTATCTTGTTTTATAAATATTAGTTATGTTGACTTCATATATATATATATATATATAAGCTTCGTTTTTCGTTTCTCTTTATCTAGTTCTATAAATATTAATTATGTGTATGTGTTTTCTAGATAGAATGTGAATCATGAACATGAGCTGAGTAATGAATCCTTGGAGAGAATTTCGCATCGCTTGGATGCATATAAATCAAATGAGATGAAAAGGCGTGAAGACACTTTAAGAAGGATTGAAATTAAAAAAGTGTTCAATGAGTTAACTAGTTCTAATGAAGGGTCATCTTCAACCATGGACAGCATTAGTGGTGCATACACTCATTCTATCAATGAAGTAAGTGAAATAGTATCTTTATAAGACATTTTAATATCAAATTTGTTGTTTTCATATTTCGTAGTGTTGACATGAATTTTATAGTTGTAGTGCTAACATGGGTGCATATTATATAGATTTCTATAGAATCGGAGAAGCAACATTTCCAAGAGCTACAAGAAACAATGGAAATGTTCAATGGATTGAATGTAGAAGAGGAATGTTCATCTTCTACTATGGAGGGGACTACTAATGCATCCAACAAGCATATGATTGAAGTACGTATTTTACTAGATGTTTTTATCTATTTCTTTTATAATATTGATCATGTTAAACTCATTTGCACATGCATGCAATTATACAGGATTCTATAGAGCAAGTCAAGCAATGCTCAATAACACCTAATGTCATAGATCACAATAGTAAGAAGACCATGGCCTATGAGATGAATCAATATAGCTCTGTAAGTATATTACTTGTACTTTTTATGGTTTTATTTATTGTGGAAAAAAGTGTACTTATTCTTGTATCTTTTTTATTTTATTAAAATTTACTAAAGATTTATATATTGTGTGTGTAATTATATATAGGGTTTTATAGAAGAGTTTTTCCAAAGTGATCCACTATTGGATGACAAACACTTCACACCTAGTATCCACAACACTCCTGATTCGATTGTGAGTAAATATTTTTGGTACATTTTAAAATTTTATATTCACATTTTGAAATGTTAATATAAGTGAATTCCCTGATGAGTGGACTTTATTGTGTATTTACTAACATTTTTTTTCTTGTATAGGTAAATGGAAAAACTAGAGCTCAACAAGAAAGAGTTATAAAACACACAAAACTTACACCTAAGAACTTGGGTCAAGTTGGATTTAGGAATAGAGTTGCTTGGTTGAGTCATATGCAATCCAACCATATTGCTAGAAGAAAGCCTGTCAGAATAGTATCTATTCATGGAAACAGTCAATGTAAAAAATAACATAGATATGTTCACTAAAGTTTTCATTGGATCTTTAAATTGTATTGTTTCTATAACTAATTTAAATTTCAAAACTACGTGTTTATAACTAATTAATATTTGTTTACTAATTCATTTATGGATTTGTGTAAATATAGCAATTGCTTTATGAATTTGTGTAAATATCTAAACTGATTTTGTTTGCATTAATTTAGATGTGATTATTTGAACATTTTATTTTTATTTATAATTAATTGTTATGAATAAAATAGTAAATCCCATTATATATTATGTTTAAATTTATATATTTTTTTTAGTTTTAATTATTTGTTAAAATGTTATATGTTTTCCTTCCATTTACATTATTCTTTATATTCAATTAAAAAGTTTATCATTATAATTCACTATTTATTTGAGTTTGTACTTTTTATAATATTGTACAAATTTAACCTTTCTTAAATAATTAATATGAAATTGGACCAACACTAAAATATAGATGTTGAATTCTTATTATTTTCTGTGATTAAAATTAAATACAATTACCTTATCCTTGTTTTTTAACTTCGAAGGTCTTTTATATTTGAAATGTAACTTTCACACTACCTTACCAAATTTATAAAATATTTTGTATCTTTTACATGTATATTTTTTTTCTTTTTTCCTGTTTTTGAGTTTCTAAGATCTTTTGTATTTGAAATGTTTCACACTACCTTATCAAACTTATAAAGTATTTTGTATCTTTTAAGTGCATATTTTTTTCTAAATCTTTTTAATGATATGATGATTTAATTATTCAATGATCTTTTTAATGATATGATCATTTAATTATTCAATTTAATTATTCAATGATATGATTTATTTAATTATTTTAATAAAATAATAATAATAATTAATTATTTATAAATAAATAATAATAAAAATATTTTTATAGATAGAAAAGAATAATTATATATAATAATTTATCAAAATGGTAATTGAAATCCAAAATAAAGGCATTAAAGATTAATATAAATAAGGGATATATTTCAAGCTACATGATATTTAAAACTTGTAGTAAAAATAATTAAAACACATTTATTATAAAAAAGGTTAGTATCATATAAGTAATAAAAATAATTAAAATTTATTTATTATAATAATAAAAGTTTAGTGTCATATCAAAGTGAGGATATATAAGTGAATTTATTAGAGTTTAATATTGATAAAAGAAAAAATATTTAAAAAAATATGGTATTCTATTTTTTAAATAATAAATTTGATAATTGTTTTCAATATTCTAAAATCAAAAAAATATTTTCAATATAAATATAAATGAAAAGTATAAACAATATATAATATAGAAAGGAAAACTACTATTAAAATTTTAGTATAAATGTTATACACTGTAAAGCTAAATAATAAAAATAACTAAATGGTATCCTTACATGCTATATGTAACTTGGATGGATAATTGACATTAGATAAATTTCTTGGATAGTTCACATTAAAGCGTTAAAGTATGTATAATCAATACTTTTACCCTCATGACACTAATAAGATAAACATAATTTCAACATGTCAAGCTTCATCTACACACCTAAATCACGCAAGATAATAACCTAATCCATGTAATTGACCTAAGAAACTAACCTAAACCACCTAAACCTCACACCTAACCACCTATACATTATACACCTAACCACCTAACCTAATGTATTTATGTACACACCTAAGGCATGCACCTAACATGTACATCTTATACTCTCTCTCATAGAAGAGACAAAGGAATTCCTAAATAGTGTGTGGGTGATAGTTATTTTCATTGTTTAAATATTGGGTTTTTTTTAAATAATTGTATGTACACTATTTCTATCATATGAAGGTTTATTTATATTTTGTTGTGAGAGCATTATGCTTAGAATATGAGGTTTGAGGAAATTGAAACAAAGAATTATCTTCCTCATTTCCCATACCTACCACATACATGTAAAATTGTAGTTTATCTAAATCATTTACATTGTACACAATTATTGATATAAACATATAAATCCAAGAAAGTATTAAGAAAGTATTCAATTCACCTTTAGAGAGGTGATACTTTTCAATAAAAAGGACGTTTCAATTAGTGCAACAAGAAGCAACATTTGAATATGAATACAAAATTTGATTTGAATGGATAACAAAGAATAAAGCGCCTTAATTTATAACTTGTACTTTTTATGCTTTTATTTATTGTGGAAAAAAGTGTACTTATTCTTGTATCTTTTTTATTTTATTAAAATTTACTAAAGTTGTATCTAGACTGGTGTATATTCTGGTATATAGGCGTACCAGTATATACACCAGTGTATATTCCGGTAGATTTGATTGTTTCATATTCATCATCATCATCATCGTCATCACCATCTTCATCATCATCATCGACATCATTGTCGTCGTCATCACCACCACCACCATCATCATCGTCGTCGTCGTCGTCATCACCATTTTCGTCATCATAATCGTTGACATCGTCCTCATCATCATCATCATCATCTTCATCACCATCAGAATATACACTGGTGTATATTTCAGTATATACACTGGTGTATATTTTGGTATATACACCAGTCTATATATCGAAATATACACAGGTGTATATACCGATATATAAATTGGTGTATATTTTGTTATATAGACTAGTGTATATACGTGTATATACCGGTATATACACCAGTGTATATACCGGAATATACACCAGTCTATATACCGGTATATACACCAGTGTATATACCAGTGTATATACCGGAATATACACCAGTCTATATACCGGTATATACACCAGTGTATATACCGGAATATACACCAGTGTATATACCGGAATATACACCAGTGTATATACCGATATATACACCAGTGTATATACCGGTATATACACCTGTGTATATACCGGTATATACACCTGTGTATTTATCGGTATATACATTGGTGTGTATATACCGGTATATAGACTGGTGTATATACCGATATATAGACTGGTGTATATACCGGTATATACACCAGTCTATATACCGGAATATAGACTGGTGTATATACCGGTATATACATTGGTGTATATTTCGGTATATAGACTGGTGTATATACCGGTATATACACATAACATTTCATCATCGTCATCACCATCTTCATCATCATCATCGACACCGTTGTCGTCGTCATCACCACCACCACCACCATCATCATCGTCGTCGTCGTCATCACCATTTTCATCATCATAATCGTTGACATCGTCCTCATCATCATCATCATCATCTTCATCACCATCAGAATATACACTGGTGTATATTTCAGTATATACACTGGTGTATATTCTGGTATATACACCAGTCTATATATCGAAATATACACAGGTGTATATACCGATATATAAATTGGTGTATATTTCGGTATATACACCAGTGTATATACCGGAATATACACCAGTGTATATACCGGAATATACACCAGTGTATATACCGGAATATACACCAGTGTATATACCGGAATATACACCAGTGTATATACCGGTATATACACCAGTGTATATACCGGTATATACACCAGTGTATATACCGGAATATACACCAGTGTATATACCGGAATATACACCAGTGTATATACCGGAATATACACCAGTGTATATACTGTATATACCGATATATAGACTGGTGTATATACCGATATATAGACTGGTGTATATACCGACATATACACCAGTCTATATACTGGAATATAGACTGGTGTATATACCGGTATATACACTGGTGTATATTTCGGTATATAGACTGGTGTATATACCGGTATATACACCAGTCTATATACCGGTATATACACCAGTGGTATATAGACTGGTGTATATACCGGAATATAGACTGGTGTATATACCGGTATGCCTATATACCGGAATATACACCACTCTATATATCAGTATATACAATAATCTATATACTGGAATATAACCCAGTACTCATCATCAATGCCATCACCCTACCGGAATATACTCATCATCATCATCTTCATCATCGTCATCACCATCTTCATCATCATCATCGACATCGTTGTCGTCGTCATCACCACCACCACCACCATCATCATCGTCGTCGTTGTCATCACCATCTTCATCATCGTAATCATTGACATTGTCCTCATCATCATATAGTTTTTTTAATATAGTTTTTATAATGTTTATAAATTGATTATTATAATATTTTAAAAAATAATAACATATTCATCAATTTAATTTTTATGAAATGATCATTTATAAAAGTTTATAATGTCCAAATTTTAGAATTCAATTCAATACATGTATATAAATGATTTTTAAATTGAAAAATTAAAAAAGAGAATTGCACACCCCTCTAATTTGATAATCTTTTATTACTATATATTTCCACTTTTTACTAGTTTATAGCTACAGTCCTTATACAAAAGGATAATGACAATTGTGAACATAATTATTTAATTAGATTAATAGGAGTTGATTTGATAATATTTTGAAGTAGTTTATTAAAATAAACGAGACATTTAATGCAGCCCTTACATAGTCTTAAAGTTATAGAAAACAAATATTTGAAAAACATATAATTTATCAAACATTTCATACAAAAACTTTGGAACAAAGATATTCAGAAAATATATGTTTTATCGCCATCGCATATTTTACTAGAAACAATGATAGTTGTAATAAAGGTGATATTAAAAGTTACAATCCAATTTTGAAATTTGTGCATCTTTATCAGGAATTTAAAATTACACATCCTTAATCAAAACAAATGCCATGCTTATTTCAAATATAACATCATTTACTCAAATTTAACATCTCCACTCCAAATTGTATAGGCCAACTTACATCAACTCCATGGATTTCACAAATATGTTCAAGTTGGAAGAGTGATGCCCTCATCCCAGAAAAAAATTTAAGTGTATATTCAAAAAGATGACATTCGGATCCAATCACGCGAGAGATTGTATGATGTATATGGACAATAAATTCTTCATGTTTTTCAATCTCAGAGGATGCCCATCTAAATTTGGAAGAAGCATTTGTAGTAACTCTGCATCACAAAAAAAAAAATATTAATAAATCACTTATTAAATATATTTATTAAAATCAAGCAATATGATTAAAGGATTTATTAAACAAAATAATAAAAAGTAATACACATACCTATTACAAGAAACATTATTGATAGTACTATTTCTTATCATGCTCTCTCCAAATTCAAATCTGCAACCGGATGTATGACACATGGAACACCAATTCACATCAACGCTTACATCACGATCCCTTTGTCTTTGTAACCATTCTCTCCTTAACTTTCTACCGGCCTCTCTTTGACAAACATGCTCAAATTGGCGAAGTATTTGCTTAATCTTTGATAAAAAATTAAGTATATCATCAAATAGCCGGCATGGAAAACCATTTCCCTTGCTAATCTTGTTTCGAAAGTAGGAAATAAAATGTTCTTGTTGGCTTATTTCATGGATAGCAAAGAGAAATTTTGAAACATACGCATTGTCCATAACTGTAAATAAAAACAAATATTTTAGATTTTAGTATATATAAGAAAATTTATCGTTACTACAAATGAAAATGGGTATTACAAGTAATATCAAGATTAAATTGTTATACCTTCGTAACCTATAAAACAATAATCATAGATTTGCAATGCCTACAACTATCACAAATACAAAAAATACGCATACCCACATATAATTAGAGAGGTTGACATCCATCATTTGTAACAATTGTTAAAAACATTACAAAATACAGCATCAACCACTTTATGAGTTGATAATGTTGAAGATGTGAAGTTAACACATAAAATGAAATTTCTTTCATAACATAAATACATATATGATGATGAAAACTCATGTTGGAATCAATATTAGTTGAAATTTTTGGTAGATAAATATTGGAATAATTAGCAAATGAATAGTTTGTACTGAAGAAAGAAAAAACATATCAAATTTAGAATCTTGAAATACTTAATCGGTAGCTAATAAAAAAAATTATTATCACAATATGAAAAGAACTACACTACTACACTATGTGATATATTTAGTAACCATACTTTCAAGAAGAAGTTAATTGATTTTCGAGGACAAAGTGTCTTGACACTTAGAGAAAATTGATTGAAATATTGTGTTGAAACTATCAAATATTTTAAATCTATTAATCTTTTGTCAAATATTTTCACCTTTGAACAAACAATGTCATGTGTTCAAGTCCGGAATTAATGGCAATGTTGGACCTGTCTTTGATGTGGTTGGCACCAAAAAATTAGTTGCAATGGCTAAGTTTGACAATGATCTCTGGTGTAGTAGATTGCATGTATCATTCACTTCTACAGCTACTGTGGTTGTATCAACCAAAAACGAGCTACCCGTAGCAATATTATCGTGCAATAATCGAGGTCGACAAGTTTGAATAACTTGAGATGTGCCTCCCTCAACTGTAACAATAATCACCAAAATAATAAGACAATGACAGTAGGCCCAGTGAAACAATCAAATATGCCGTAGTTAATGGAAATCAACAAATATTATCAAACCGATATACCTCTATTGCGTAGAGTCCAATGTTGCATTGAATCTGACCTATGTTCCACATCTCCTTGTTGTCTACAAGTCTCGTTACTATGTTGTGGTGGGTTGAATGTATCATTCCCTTCTATTTCTGCTATTGAATGATTAGGCAACAATGAGGTATCATCGATAGCACTATCATGAAATAATCGAAGTCGACAACTTGGAATAGATTGAGAAGTGGATCCATCAACTGTAACAATAATCACCAAAATAATTAGATTATGGCATTGGGTTGAATAATATACCTTATTTCAAATTAAACAAAATTCAGTATCATATTGAAATACCTCTATTGTATGGAATACAACGTTGCACTATATCTGATCTGTGATCGACATTTCTTTGTTTTTGAGAAGAAATCTTCATTTGTTCATCCATGCTTTTCTTTTTTGTGCGAGCTCGTCCGACCCTTTGAAATTTTGTTGCATCTTTTCTTGAATGCAATGCTTGACCATGTTGTCTTTTTTTATTGAGCGGGCTCAAAAAACTATGGTGTCTTTGTTTAGTGATCTTAGATGGAGTTATACAACAATGTTAGGAACCTATGTCAACCCTTCTCTTTACTATGTTAGTATATTGTTGTTGGACGCATATGCTTTGTAAGTCGTCCCGTAGTATTTGTTGATCCGTAGTTTATATTAGCCCATAGTATTGACCCATGGTATTGGACGCATATGCTTTGTAAGTCGTCCCGTAGTATTATATGTCCCATGGTTTTGACTCATAGTATTGGGCATAGACTTAGTATATAAGTGTGTGTTGAGGTCATTGAAGGCACCGTGAAGTTAATTGTATTGAGCTTGCTCAAAGGAGGTTGCCCCCTCGAAGTGGCCCGTGATCAATATAAAAGCGATTCTGTTCTATTATTTCTGATATCTCGTGTATTTGCATTAATTAATTATTGCAGGTACATCACATCTGGTATCAGAGCACTTTCCTTGGCACAAGTGGAATTTTTTTTTCTTTTTTTGGGCGGCGACTTTCAGATCAATTTCTGAAACTTTATGCACAAAATCAGAAGAAACTGATTGCATATCTGAATTCCTCTTTCAAAAATACGCAGTTTCAAAAAAAAAATCATCTCATTTGGAGTTCTAAAAGTGGAGATATCGCGGATTTAAAATCAGCAATTTTTCAGAATTTTGGTGACGGCTGCGAAAATTGCGGCGAGAAAATCTTTTGATCGAGTGCCCAGATTTTTATTCCGCTTTCACGAGTAGCAGCAGAGTGGTTGTTCCAGTTCCGGAAACATGCTATAATAGCGATTCTGAGCAATATAGATCCGGTTTTTGAACATTGGGTGGAATTTCTGCCCAAATTTTTTCTGTTGCACGTTCGGATCTGGGAATACTCCCTATCCGCTTAACTGTGGGAAGTACTTGGGCATAAGCTCTAAAACTCATTGTGAGGAGTACCACAGGAACCCCGAAGTAGCTGGCCATTGAGAGGACCTGCCAAGCGAAAAGGGCAACGACCCCTACCTGATTGACTAGTTTCCACCCGTGAAGTAAACCAAGAGCTGTCGTTTGTGGCAAAGCGGTTATCAGTTTTACCTGAGCCGTGGAGTGAGGGGTACTGCTCAAATACGCAAGCCGTCAGACAGCATTGGTGGCCGAGTGAAACCCTTGAACTGTTAGGAAGCCGCACATACCTGGGGTCCATATCTACTTTCAGCTGAACTATTGTCGATCACTACTGCGCCATTTCAGCTCCATTTTGCAAGCCGTTCCAGATCCAGCCATTTTCAATACATTTGGCATTGTTCCAGCTTCCTTCCGAGCCGTAGCTGCTCCAGTCTGAAAAAAAAAAAAAAAAAAAAAAAAAAAAAAAAAAAAAAAAAAAAAAAAAAAAAAAAAAAAAAAAAAAAAAAAAAAAAAAAAAAAAAAAAAAAAAAAAAAAAAAAAACCAGATTCCTTTGCATATTTCATTCCTGAGGACCCTATCCCCAATTCCCCTTCCCAAACCCAGATTCCTTTGCATATTTCATTCCAAACCTAGATTCCTTTGCATATTTCATTCCTGAGGACCCTATCCCCAATTCCCCTTCCCAAAGCCCGAAATCCCACATTTGTCTATTTTTAGGGTTTGCCATAACTTCCTCAGATTTCACCCAATCACCTTCAAATTTTACCACAGAGTTCCTTTCTGAATTCTGCTTCTTTGTCCCTCTCTGCCAAATTTTCTCATTCTATTACTCCGCTTCTGAAATCCCCCTTTTTGCTTTCTTGTCCTTTCGACAGTATCCAACATCTAGTCAAACCCCAACTACCCATCAGATTGTTTCCCCAATCCAAATTTCCCTTTACTGACTCAACTTTTGTTTATGTTTTTCTACCCATTCCACAAAAAAAAAAAAAAAAAAAAAAAACCCTGGTTATGGTTGTCACCCGTGCAGGAGCACACACCATGGAGGAAGCACTTGCAGCCATCCAAACCAAACTCCAAGATCTAGATGAAAAATTTCTCAGCCTCCATCTTCAGCATTCAGCCATGAACAATACCAGACAGCCATAATCTTTTGCAGCCACCGGGTTCTCTGCTTCTAGCAATTTTCATGGGCCGAAGCTTGATTTTCCTCGCTTCAATGGTACTGATCCGACTGGATGGATATACCGAGCAGAACAATATTTCAGTCTGCATAATACTTTTGATGTTCAGAAAGTTCCACTTGCATCCTTTCATTTGGAACAGGAAGCCCTTCAATGGTACCGTTGGTACATCAAAGCTCATCCCGAGCCAAACTGGACAGATTTTTGCCAACTCATTTTGCCACGATTTGGTCCTAGTGCTTTTGATGACTTCACAGGAGCACTCACTAAACTTCACCAAACTGGCACAGTGAGAGAGTATCAGATGGAATTTGAGAAACTAGCCAATCACACAGAAGGATTGTCTGATGAATTCTACAGGAGTTGTTTTATCAGTGGTCTCAAGGATGAAATCCGCTCAGAGGTCAAAATGTTTTGTCCCAACACAATGATGGAAGTTCTAGGGTTGGCTAAGTTGGCTGAGGACAAGATCGCAGCTCAACAACGCTCCAAGCCCACCCTTGTTCCCTTCAGAAATATGGGTTCCCAACGACCTCCCATCACGCCTGCTCCTCAACCAACTCATATCAAGCATTTGTCTGAAATAGAAATGCAGGCACGCCGAGAAAAAGGGCTTTGCTATAATTGTGATGAGAAATTCACTCGGGGACATAGATGTGTTCAACAAAAGCTCTATCTCTTGGACGTGGATTCTTCGCCTGCCTTAGAACTTGGTGAAGAAGCTACAGATACAGTAGATGATCCGGTCGACATGCAACACCCGCCTATTGACACCCCATCTCCGGACGACCCACCCGAGATCTCTCTCCATGCTGTAACCGGCGTCACCACCCCACAAACATTGTGGGTCAGGGGATACTTCAAGAAGCTCCCTCTTACCATACTCATTGATTCTGGTAGCACTCATAACTTCATTGAACCTCGGATTGCCAAACAGGCTGATTGTTTTGTCCATCCTTGCTCCAACTTTGAAGTCATGGTTGCCAATGGGGGCACCTTACCTTGCAAGGGGAAGTGTCACAATGTGCGTATCTCTATGGAAGATTATAACCTACGCTCTGACACGTTTTCCTTGTCCTTAGGCGGATGTGATGTGGTTTTGGGCGTTCAATGGTTACGCACACTTGGCCCCATCTTATGGGATTTTGCTGAACTTTGGATGCAGTTTAAAGTCAATGGGGCACAACACAAATTTATGGGCTTACAACCAGGGTCTCTCTGCATCATCAGTTCACATCGCCTGGAAAAAATCCTTAAGAAGAATTCACATGGTGTCATCGCTCAGCTCAATTCCATTCAGATGCACCCATCACCAGTATCCATTACTTCCTTGGATAGATATGCAGGTATCTTTGCTGAACCAATGCGCTTGCTGCCTTCAAGAGACCTTTCCGATAAGAATGTAGCCACTTCTACCTCTCAGCAGGAAATGATGGCTATTTTGCATGCAGTACAGAAGTGGCAGCCATCCCTATTAGGGAATTATTTCTGCATCAAGACTGATCTCCCGAGTCTGGAAAATTTTCTGGAACAATGGGTCTCCTCCCCAACACTCCTGCAATGGGTTACCCAACTCATGGGTTATCCCTATGTGATCACTTACAAGAAGGGTAAGGACAATATGGTGAAAGATGCTCCTTCTCGCACAATTGATGACCCAGTTTCTCTTACAACTCTGCTTGTTCCAAATTGGTTGCAATATGTTCAACAGGGCTATCTCTTCTATGAACTCCATGCTTCTCCATCAACAGGGCACTCTGGGTTCTGCAAAATGTATGACCGGGAACAAGGTAACTTCTTTTGGCCGGGACTAAAAATGACAATTCAACAGATGGTGGCTGACGATGATACTTTCCAAGTCAACAAGGGGGAAACAACATTCCTTTCGGGATTGCTAAAACCCTTGCCCATCCCTACACAGCTTTGGCCAACTATTTCTATGGATTTCCTAGCAGCGCTCTGGTGGTACAATACCACATCTCAAAGGACACCATATGAAGCAGTATATGGAAAAACACCACCAGTTCTTCTTCCATACAGCCTTAGCAGCTCCCCAGTTCAGGAAATTGACTCAGTTCTTCGACACCGCGATCAGATTCTTCTCATTTTGCAGGACAATCTTCACATGGCCAGAATTCGCCTAAAACAACAAGCCGATCAGCACCGTTCTGAGCGCCTTTTCCACGCAGCTGACAGAGTTCTTCTTCATCTACAACCTTCCAAGCAATCCTCCTTGACACTCCAAAGGCGTCAGTGGCCCGACATGCAAACCGAGGATGCTACCGGGGAACCACTCCTTCAGATTCTGCAGCAATTTCTCCAACCAAAGCTTTGAGGACAAAGCTTTTTCTAAGGGGGAGGGGATGTTAGGAACCTATGTCAACCCTTCTCTTTACTATGTTAGTATATTGTTGTTGGACGCATATGCTTTGTAAGTCGTCCCGTAGTATTTGTTGATCCGTAGTTTATATTAGCCCATAGTATTGATCCATGGTATTGGACGCATATGCTTTGTAAGTCGTCCCGTAGTATTATATGTCCCATGGTTTTGACTCATAGTATTGGGCATAGACTTAGTATATAAGTGTGTGTTGAGGTCATTGAAGGCACCGTGAAGTTAATTGTATTGAGCTTGCTCAAAGGAGGTTGCCCCCTCGAAGTGGCCCGTGATCAATATAAAAGCGATTCTGTTCTATTATTTCTGATATCTCGTGTATTTGCATTAATTAATTATTGCAGGTACATCACAAACAATTAAACATTTTATTACACTCCTGACCCACATTGTATACCAAGGTGTTAAGTGCACGTGCATGCTCCAAACTAGTAGGTTTAATATCTAGTAAACGCCTTAGTGTTTGATGAGTTGATGACATAAGAAATTCCATCTCATCGGCCTCAGACATGGCATTGTCTAGTCTTATAGTTGTTGAATCAACATGGTCAGAGTAATTACCGATAGGAGAATCAAATCCTGGGGGAAGCTCTTCTTGGAATTCTGGGTTGGGAGCAACTGTTTCATTTAAATCAACTAGAAATCTAGGCCTCTCAAAAATACTAGAAACATTTGGTGATGCATGCTCACCAAGGGCATTTTTTTCTACCAACATGCCAACCTTTAAGGCATGTTTACAAACATTGCCATTCAATGCCCAAGCACAGTTACAGAAGAAAAAATCTGGCCCTGCATATATGACCTTATACCAAGTATCACGAGTATTCTTATTTTGGCTACGAACCCGATATTCATTGGTATTTATTTGATCACATGCACATTCTTCATCTGGGATTGCATCTGCTTTGCACTGGGATCTAGCTAGTTGTTCATTGGATTTTTTAGGTCGTATAATACCAGCTTCCTTTAAACGTTGCATGTGAATGTAATACGGTTCAACATTTTCCAACAACACATGAATACCCCAGTCAACCCGCCTGTGGCATGCATTGCTTTTCTCATCAAGGTACCTTTTCTTTAAGTACCTGTGGTATGACTCGATTGCATTGTTGGTATCTTGATTTGAATGGGGAAAATTTCTATAAGCTTTCGCCCACATATCTAGAAAGTGAAGGGGGTCAGTGACAAAGTAGAAGCTAAAAATAATGAAATAGATTATATAGTTAAAATACAAAGATGTAGACCGTACTTACAAATTTTGTTGTTGTCTAGCCAATTAGTTCTGAAATAATTCAAAAACTTTTCTTGACCTTGAAATTCATCAAAGATCCGTGCAATTGCATCTTGTACTGAGCGGTCGTCCGGACATGAATGCATGATGTCTCCTAAAGCACGAAAAATTGAGACTCTAGTTTCCTTTCCATTGACTTTGCTTAAAATATTCTTCATCCATGCACGACGAACATGCCATACGCATAATAATATTGATGAATTAGTTAAACACCTGAAATGACATTACAGTTAAAGAGATTAATGTACGTATATATGTAATGAAACATTAATCTTCTCTCCCGCTCCCCTCTACAAATAATTAATCAAGTCACCTTAAAGCCTCAATCTCAGCTGCAGCATCATCTGTAATAAAAGCATGAACATGCCAATCTGGACGCTCTTTCATTCCGACTTTAAATAATGCTGCCAACCATTTTTTAATATCCTCCGATGTATTTCGTGAGGAAATAACCCAAGCTATCGGGACACCATTATGGTGTTTGTCGAAAACCATCAATGTATAAAGTTGATACTACATTCAAATAAACACATAATTATATTATACAAAGTCCACACGTTGGAAATCATTTCAATAACTATAATTAAGTGAGAATCACGATATGTGTACTCACCCCATATTTGTTCGTGCTAAATGTAGAGTCCATGGATATAGCATTGTTATGTGAGTACTTTATCATCATAGAACGCATCCAGCTTGTTTGTATACCAATGATGAATGGCTTGTTTTGCACAACATCTTGTTGTTGGTAGAAAAAAAACTTATCTGGAAATTGATTGTACCAACAGTCCACGCTAATTGGATCACTCTCATCCTTGACATATTCTTGTCTTTTTAGTTCATTGTACATGTTTAAAATATCTTGTCTTGTCATTAAGGCATCTCGAGTTGTCCCTGTGAACAACTGACCACATTGATGCTCCACGTCATTAATGAATTTATCCCATATCATTGTGACGTTAAAACCATCTTGAACCATCTGTCTCACACTAGCTCGTAGATTATCTGTTAGATGTGGAGCATAATTGAAAGCCTGAGGCCTTCCAACTGCATCCTTCCCATGACACACAACACCATATTTGTCAATATGCCTGCATGCTGTATATATAATAACAGCATCAGTTGGTCTCATGACAAGCCGACGCACGATGAAGTGGCATTGACAACCAACTTTAATGCTTTGTCGCGAACTGCGTTTCTTCATTTTATTTTCAAATGTTGTCGTTGTACGACTATCACCTTGGACTTTACAAGTGGAGTCCGGACCATATGAACACCAATACCTATTACATATCGTTACAATAAATTAAAGTTATAGATGAATTTTTTTTTTAATCAACTTGAATGATAAGTTAACAAAATATCTAAGCATGTTTCACACAATCAATTATGAGTAATTATAGAGACTCACATAGCATACTCCAAATACGTGTCAAAATGAATTCTTTTGATCTCCTCAAGTTTTCGAGTTCGTCGAGTATGAACAACAAATTGAGTAGGAGCGCTTTCTCTTGCTTGCTCTCCTCTTATAAAATCCTGAAGTCTACAATATGGAATAATTGCGACTTGGTCCCCCCAAATTTCTGTCCATGTCAAATCTTCGACAGAAAAATCTACCATATCTTCCGGATCTTCAACCTCCAACCCATTTATCTCCTCCCACTTTCCCATTTTAACACCTCTACACAATCACGTACAGAAATAAAATCTTGATAAACTATTCTAATATGACATTGAAAATAATTACTTAAAAAGTAGATAAACAAATAATGTATATTTACTAATTGGTGAGTGTTTATAAGGTCTCCATAATTATATAAAAGTAAAAAGTACATTTAATCAATATTATTATTTACTAATAAAAGTAATAAAGTTCAATGTATCGGGAATTGACCTGAAAAGGAAGGATGGGAGAAAAGAGCACAATCAAAGTGGGAGATAGTAAATGTTCACTTATTGCGAACATTTTTAATAAATGAAATTGTGCATACTCTTAAACACTAAATATGACTAAGGTTGTAGTCAACTGATTTAACATCATTTAGTCAACTGATTTAACAATGAAGACAATATAGTGACCTTTTCTACACTCACATTTCCATCAAAATTAATGCACTTAGATATTGGAAGTCTCATAGTTAATAATGCACAAACAAAGGAGATAAAATCAAAATCTTAGCAAGACAAATATACATGGAATTCAGTGAGTTCTAGCCCATTAAGAATTGTCAATACTAGAAACATTTGATGCAGATAACTTCATCAACAACTTGATCAATCTGTTCAAAACAACATGAATGAGTTGCATGGATTTTTCCTCATTTGGACATCCAAGAGATTGAGCATGATGAAATACTTAAGTATTAGAGTGGATTGCATCACTACATCCAAATTGAACTCAAGGGTGGTAAACTGTTGACCTTTGGAGAGAAGGCCTAGCTCCGAAAGACTCAAAGCTCGAACTCATGAAATTTGCACAATCTTCCTTCTTATGCTAGATTTTTGGTGAATATTCCTCATCCCTATCCTCCTCTCAATAGGGAAGAAAATCAAATGGAGACCAGAGAGAAAAAGAATTAGAATAAAATATGTTGTTGGGAGATCAACTCATCTATTTTTTTCCAGCACCCCATTAGCGACTTAAGTGCATATGGAACAGTACACATTTTCCTTAGATCTTAATTACCAAATAAGTATTCGGGAGTACCCTTGGTTGTGAATAGCGGAAGGGAGTTAAATTGGAGGAATCTCTATCTAAGATCAATAAAAAACATCATGAAATTTTATTTGTTTTCCCTCGTTGATCAAGTCACCGTAATGAAAATAGGTTTGCACGTAGTCGATGTAAACTAAAAAAAACTTATTATGGGTTGAGAAAAAATGGGCCCTTGTCCCTTGATTGCATGGAAAAAGATCGACAACCTCAAGAATAAGAGAGGTTTTGGACTCAAAAACATGGAAAGTTTCAAAATCGCTTTATCAAGTAAACTAATTTGGAGATGGCATAAAGAAGATAAAAAATCTCAGCCCACATATAGTGAAATATGCACCAAACATTCCTTGGAAAGATCTACCAAAATTATTACATTCCATGATGGATCTTCTATTTGGAATAGTGTGAAAAGAGGATGAGTTTGATCATCGAAGGTAGCTTCTAGGAGATACAAGATGGAAGATCAACACGCTTTTGGGAAAATTGTTGGAATTGATGCCCCATGAAGCAATCAATGAGCTCTAATATTGTTAGATTATTGTGGCCAACTAGGTATGCAATATGTGCACCAATATTTAGAAGCCCGTGATGAATCAACCTCAAATATTATTGGTCGCTAGAGATCGAGATATATGGATTTTGCGTTAAGAAATGCCAACAAACACAAAGGAAATACTCTAGAATGATATGCAAAAAAAGACACATATTAGTTAAAGAAGGTCTAAATGCATTAAACATGCATATGCCCAATTAATGAAGTGATTGGGTGAATGAGACATAATATGGACCAAAGTCTAGATTGTTGGCCTATAGACCTGGCATATCCATGATTGGAGAATGAAGTAGTCCATGGATTGGTAAATCTAGGAGTAGATCTATATTAGGGACCAGAAAGACTATGGCATATAGGGATTCCTTAGAAATAAACTAGTTTCCCTAAAAGATAAAGCAACTTTTCAAAGAATAACATTAGGATAGTGGAAGGAGATCCATCTACACTCTCACTAGTACAAAGAGAGAACAATAATCACTCATGTAATCAAATGACAAATATTTAAATTATCTCCAAAGTAACCACATTAAACAAATCCAAGTGACAATATTTTCTAAAAAACAAAGTGATTTTGTCAAAGGTGGAGACGTATTAGATTGGATTATCAAAGCTTGATAACCCCTTCATGTTTTGTGACGGTTGTTGTTGGTATCTATATAATATTATAGGGTATCTAGTCACAATGAAATATTACTATCTTAAGATTTTGTTAAAGAATTAATATTTTTCTTTTAAATTATGTAGGGTTCTATTTGGATTTTCCTTTAATTTAATTTTCAACTTGATTTAACAACACCTTTTCACTTTCATTTTACATGCACGTGAAAATCCTTGAAATTTTGAGAAGGATTTTCCTTTCATTTAATTTTCAACCTGACTTAACAATACCTATTCACTTCCATTTTACATGCACGTGAAAACCCTTGAAATTTTGAGAAGCACAACACAGTTTTAAGGTTACACGGTAATGTTTTTCCAAGTTTCGATGATCAATTGACAGAGGTTTTCTTTCCCGTGATAAAATGAATAAATATATAAATAATTATTCAATTTAAATAACCATAAATAATCTGAAACAAATAATTGAAATTTTTAAATGTTATATTACTATGATTATATATTTTACAAAATAATTGATTATCAAAAAGAAATATTTAAAAAAAACATATTCACCATAGTCAAAAGTCTCAAAGGATTCATTGCGCTTCATTCAACATGTAAATATTCTAACTTTTATAACCAGCGAGACTACATTTGTCCTGAAGTAACGGTCAGAACATGGACGGGTACGTTGCAAACCCTCTCAAATGAGGATGGAGCCAGATAAGTGGCATTCAAATCCACTTGTTTAGACTGAAATTTAATAACAGCAAGAAATTTACATTTCTTTAAAGTATAAAAACACAAAATGGAATTTCTCTTATTTTTGCTTATTGTATAGAGATGTATTTATTTCTTATATATGGATTTGACATAACACTTAAAGATTAATTGAAAATAACATCTGTATTAAATTCTTGGTAAATTGAAACTTATATATGCGTATATGCGCGGTATAAGGATAACCTATTAAAATGGAAAAGTTAAACCCCGACAACAACTAATTCCCTGACAACAACTAATTTAAGAACTTGGGAGTTCAAATTTATGGCACAGTTTAACAACTTGAGACAACAACTTTTGAACTTGGGAGATGGCAGTTTAACAACTTGAGACAACAACTGGATTAGTTTCTTTTTTAACAACGGCAACACAACAACTAAATGATTGAAACTAGAATTTCAATCATTTATTTCTTAGAGTTGCTCTTAAAATGGGAAATGTCTGGATGCGAGTCCCAGTGAGTAGAGATATCCGAATCTTATAAAACATTGTAAATGCCTTAGTTGCAAAAATGAATTCTAGAAGGATTTAGGAGTAATGAGTAATTTAGTCAAGTAATGAGTCATGTGACCGAAACTACACTTAGTAGCAGAAATTGATGAGGTTTCAATTAGTAAGTCATCAGCTTTAATGATTAGTCATTGTAATGTTGGCAGAGTTCGAAGTATTTCAATCATGAGTCACTTAAGAAGATAGGGTCGAACTCTATGTTTAGAAATAAGTTGCCAATAATTTAGGAAGTTTTTTAGTGACCAGGAAGCTTTAATATACTTCTATATAAATGTAAGCCTGCGAGGCATTAGAGGGAGAGACCACAAAAAGTAGATTTTATCTTGGCAGATTGGCCATGGAAAGCTAGAATTGGCCAACAAGAGGGTAGATCAGGATGTATTTACGCATGTAAAGTTTCCTTCGTTTAATGGAAAGGCAGATTCGCCAGATATTGTGTGTATGACTCTTTGTATTACTGTATGCTATTGTTGAATGCATTGAGATATGGTGAATATTAGTTAATAGTCTGATTAACTAACCTGTGCATGAAATCCTGATAAGGAGACAGTAAATCTGTGTGAGTAAATGACTGTAAGTGAAACAATTAGGGGATAACTCATTGAAGTGCAGAACTGGGCGAGATTTCCATCAGAAATATAGTTGGAAGGTGTAACTGGGTATAACTTCCTGTTGAAGTTCCAGTTAAGGAAGCTTGAATCGATGGCAGAAAATATCCAGGGTTATAATAAGTGATGCGCCCAGCTGAAACGGGTTTTGTGAAGAGAGTCAAAATGATACACTGGTGTGGATTAGAATCATGCTAATTAAAAGTAATTAAAAACATGGTGTATATAATAGTTTACATTGGGTGAAACCCCAGTTTCGACATAATAAGCTAGCCTCAGTAATATCAAAACGCCGAAGCCAAAGGTATCTGCTTCACGACTATATTGGTGGTTAACAAAAACTTAAATTAAGTAAAACATTAAATTTCTTTTAACTGGCAGAAGTCGTATTTTTCCTCAGATCCATACCCGGTGGTTTCGCGTGATCGGCTGGTGGATGCTCGCTTCTTCGCTGGTGGATGCTCGCTTCTTCGGCTGCTGGTTCAGATTGCTCTCTGCAGTGCTGCGAGTCAGTGTTCTTGCTGCGGCCTCCCATCACCATGCAGCCAGCCCATGTGGGCCGATCTACGGCCGATCTCCCGCGGATCTCCTTGAGCCCTGAGCACCTGCACGGATCGTAGATTGGCGTTGTCTTGCTACGGCCTATCCCATGGAGCCTCGCGCAGCAACTACGGATGGCATGGACGGATGACGGTGGGCTCGGGCAGATCTGAAATGGCTATGCCATGATTCCATGATGCATGGCAATGCGCATCCCAATCGACGGCCGGCGACCGCTCCATTTCCCGGCCCCATTTCCTCGGCAGCGTGTCCACTCATACGGCGCTGACATACCGTTAGACCTCCGCAGCAAGAGCATTAAACACTCTGCTGCGGGGTCGATATTGGTTGCCCTAACCCTCATATCAATGCTTGTGAGTGTGATCGATGTGGGACCCTCCCACTTATTAGCGTGCGAACCTTGTGGACTATTGTACTGTACTTGGCAAAACCCCTCTCTCAATCCGTTCGTTTGCCCCATAGTTCTCTTCCAAGGGCATGGTGGATTCATAGCATTTACTTGGAAGGTGTGCATTCTTCGGTACAAGGAGTGTGGGCCCTTTGCTCAAACTAGTGCGACATCATTCATAAGTTGGCCGTTGGCAAAGGGTTCATGCATGTAGGTTTCCTTGTGTTAAGAACTATAATTGATAAGAGGTTTTTGTGCTTTCCTTCGATGGTGGGCCATTCTTGGAATCACACAATGGATTCGAAGAATAACTTTGAATAGTTTGTCTTCCTCTTCACTTGAATGATTTTGGGTTTCTCAAAGTGTATTTTTGCTTTCCAAAATTAGTAGTAGTTGGTTAATTATATAAATCTATTCGTCACAATTTTCTCTTTTTTACATGTAAATTAGTGTTTTTCAAAAATATACAAAACATTTTATGTATGTCCATTAACAATAGAGTAAGGTAAATTTTAGACAATTTGTACTCAGATTTTAGTGGTTTTTATTGTTGAAATGGTATTTTTGGGTTGTTGGATTTACATGATCGTGGTGGCATTTTTGTGTTTTCCTTCGATGGTGGGCCATTCTTGGAATCACACAATGGATTCGAAGAATAACTTTGAATAGTTTGTCTTCCTCTTCACTTGAATGATTTTGGGTTCTCAAAGTGTATTTTTGCTTTCCAAAATTAGTAGTAGTTGGTTAATTATATAAATCTATTTGTCACAATTTTCTCTTTTTTACATGTAAATTAGTGTTTTTCAAAAATATACAAAACATTTTATGTATGTCCATTAACAACAGAGTAAGGTAAATTTTAGACAATTTGTACTCAGATTTTAGTGGTTTTTATTGTTGAAATGGCATTTTTGGGTTGTTGGATTTACATGATCGTGGTGCCCTAGGGGTAATTGAGATCGATGAATTCATTCCTGCGGTCAAACTTACAATTTCAACAACCCAAATTATAATTGCAAATATTTCCTCATCGTCAAATACTAGCAAAAATTGTCGAAAAAAATGCAAATTGTCTAGAGTTTAGCTCACTCCATTAACAACTTGTACCTCTCTTATTTAAAAGCAAAGGGATAATTTTTTACTTCTTATTTAGCAAAAAAAAGTCAAATATTTGGTTTCAAATTTAGAAAATGATAATTTTAATCAAATATTTAGTTTCAAGATTTAGAAACTGATAATTTTAGTCAAATATTTGGTTTCAAATTTAAAAAATAATAATTTAAATCAAATATTTAGTTTCAAATTTAAAAAATGATTGACACGTATCATACTATGTATTAAGCAAGTTGAATTAATGCTAAACGTCAAGTCATGTAAGCTATGGCCCAACTCCTTTGAATATGGATAAACATTGGAAAGAAATAAGCATTGGCAAGCCAATGTTTGAATAGCTATATGCACATAAGATCTACACCTTTTTCTAAACCTAATTCCTAGCTCTATTTTTACCTTGTCTATTATTTTCCCTTGATCTACTGTTGTCGTCTTTTATGTTTTATTATCTTGTCTATTATTTTCCCTTGTTCTCTTGTTGTTTTCTTATCTACCTTTTATGTTCGTAAGTTGTGACCATTAGCTTATTTCTCTTCACCAAACTTTGGCTTCCTATTGAGTCGACTCTTTTCCTTTTACCTTACTGGCTTCATATTTGAGTCATCTCCTTTCCTTTTACGTAATTGTCTTCCTATTTGAGTCAACTCCTCTCCTTTACTTATACCCCATTAGGCTAGGAAATATGGTTATGGTTGAGTTTGCTAGCTCATCCTTCGATTCAATGGAGAATTTGAGGAAATAAGATATCTGATGTACAATTGTACACACATTTTCCCTTTTATTCTTTGTTGATATCTCACACTTTTTGCTATGTATTCCCCTTAATACCTTGGATGTATTCTCTGAAGTAGTTCTTAGTAGTCCTTCACCTCTTTGTGGTCTATTTTAATCTGACAAAGTGAAACCCAGCTAACTGAATCTAATTCGGGTTGGATTGGATCCATCAACCCATTAAGTCAATCCAACCAACCACTCAATGGTGGTTGCTTGGGTTCATACATATAAATATTTTAGTAAACCGCTCATGCATGTTTCTCACTGATTGTGTGAAATGTTGACCACCACAAGTACCAATACATATTGTGCTTCCCTCTTTCCCGGTACCTGCCATCCTTATTAGGTTGCAAATTCAGGCATTTACTATGAATAAGTAGGTATCTCATTCATTATATTGGCAATTACTTCCAGTAGTAAATGGCATTGCTTGGATATAAATAAACAAGAGCCACGAGGCGGCAATGTCCTCGTCATTACACCTGCCTTGGATGGCAATTTGTAATTGCTAGGAGTTTTATTTTCCAAAAATACAATCATTACAATAGGGGCTCAACATCATGCCACTTACAAGAATTGAACTTGGGTGGACAGGGCAACAATCATTCCTCCCAACCACCCAAGCTACAACCAATGGGAAAAGTTAGAGTCATCTACAGCCTTTGTCATCCCATGAACTATAGACATCAGAATGAATGATCTACCAAATAAATATGTTCATAAAATCTAATTTATTAATCTTGATGGAAATATTTTATTTTATTTTAATAATTTTATCTTTATGCTTTCACATATGAAGAATCACATAATATTAAAATATAATTTAATCATAATTATAAGTTATAATTTTCTCATATCAGTTATAAGCTCCTCTATATACACAAAACAAGGAAGCATAAGGAAAATTTAATTTAAAAATGTGACCTTGTCTATATACACAAACCAAGCTAAGCATAAGCCAAATTTAATTTAAAAATGTGAGGAGTTTAATTTAATATCAACTTGTCGAGGAGTCCATGGTCTATATTTTAAGGAGTTTCACAATTAATTGTAAAAACAAAACACACACAGTATCAACTTGTCAAGGAGTCCATGGTCTATATTTTAAGGATATGCACAATGAATTGTGAAAACAAAACAAACACACACACACACACACACACGAGGAGTTTCACAATGAATTGTGAAAACAAAACACACACACACACACACGAGGAGTTTCACAATGAATTGTGAAAACAAAACACACACACACACAAGGAGATTCACAATGAATCATGAAAACAAAACACACACACACACACAATGAGATTCACAATGAATTGTGAAAACAAAACACACACAAACACAAAGATATGAAAGAAAATGGAAAAGGGTGAGAACAAATGATAAAGGTGTCTATTTCAAATTTTCCACACACAGATATGGAAGAGAATGGAAAAGGGTGAGTAAAGGTGTCTATTTCAAATTTTGAACAAAGAAAATGGAGATTTAGTATGATCATTGAAAGGAAAATTGGGATTTATGGATAAATCAACCTATGCCAATAAAAGTGTGTGTTATTTTTTATGAGTCGAAAAAAATGTAAGGACCATTTTAGTTTTTTAACAAGTTCCTAGAACTCAACTACCAATAATTATTACATGGATCGAGGTGCTAAGACTAAGGGGGGTATTACTAGGATTTATCTTCCTCTACTTGAGGACAAGCTATTGGACTACGATGAGGGACCATATTTGGGGCCTACTCCGTGACCTTTAATGGACATAAAGAGTGTTTTAGGGGCTTTGTTACAAATCTAGTTTTAATTTTCTACCTCCATTGGACATGAAGAGTCTCAAAAATTTACTTCACTACCTCCTTTCCTTTTCCCTAAACAATTTGAAATTCATTTGAAGTTAAGATCTACAACATAAAATCTCGAAAATTAAGAAATAAAACACAAATTATTTAAACTGAGAAATAATATTCAAACACAAATTAAATTGGAACATAAATTATAACTTACCTCGACTACTGTCGTCTGTGGGTGGGGACGAGCAGATGGACCAACCGATGGCTCGCTACCAAAGAGTTGATCCATGAATGGGGTCCCTTGCATGGATCAATAGAATACAACTCCCTTAAGTATTATTGACCATTCAATTTGCGACATTGATATCATGTAACATGAAGAACATATATACATAATTGTACAAAAGTATACCTGTCCTGTAGCGATGCATCTACGATATAACTGAAAGTATGCATCTCGCGCTGACTCAGCATACCACAGTAGGGTCTCTCCATTGAAACTACTAAGCATGTCACTAGAGACATACTCTATCTCTGGCTCTGCAGGTGGAGGGGGTGGTCTAGATGCCTCTCCATGCATAACAACAATAGCACTACCCATGGCAGTGAACAATGACTCTGCAAGGTCCTGTCTAGACTCTATAGCAAGCTGGGATGATTGTGCCACATCCCCCAACCTGATAACCATCCTGTCTGGAAATGGTACCAACCTCAGAGCGGGTACCACGAAGGCAGGGTCTCTCCGAGCTCCAAGACGTTGGTAGGAGCGTCCCCTACCAGCCCCATAGAACTAGGACCTTGTGCTAGTGTAATCCTGGTGCATGTCCAAAACAAACTCTGCATAAACATGTTTTGCAAAGTAGAATGGGACCTGGTCATGGTGGGGGAACATGCCCCACACTCCCATGAATCTATCATATAGATGTGGTGCAGCGACCTCCAACTTAAACTCCCTGAGTCTAAGCGGTTGACCAGGGGCACGGTCACGAGGGATGTCGAATAAAGCACCCTTGATGTCATGCCCTCTTATGGCGACTTTGACATTCTCCCATTTGTGGATCCCAATGACACTATGTCTCCTCCTCTGGCATGAATGTCTCCAAATGTCATTGAGAGGTCCTACCCTCTTGTAGAGGGCCAACATCTCATCAACTGCTGATACCATCATCGATAAAGATCATCGTGTGGGAGAATCCTCCCTCAAAGTGCACACACATGAGCTCACCCACTCTCGCTGGGAAATGATATCAGCGAGAGTGATCTATGCGACCTCATCATCATACGATCCCCCTGATGGGGCACCTGCAATCCAAACCAAAACAAAAATGTTACTAAAAATATATATTATAACTTGAAGCTGAAATTCAATGCATTATATACTAAAAATTTACTGAAAATGTGCTAACAAAAAATACACACCTGATGCACTCGTGTCTTGTTGCACATCCTCCGCCTGGGGATCCACATGTATGTCGTCGGGATGAATCGACACACTATCTCTCCTGCTGCCGCCACTAGTGGCAGCCGACCCCGGCCTGGCATCACTCCTCGGTGAACGGGAGCATTGCTGATGGTCGCCCTGTCGAGCGACGTCAGATCCTCTTGTGCTTCGCGGAGCACAAAGCACTGAATCTATCTCTTCAGGACTATCTGCATCACATTTCAATTTCTAATTCTATTCCAAATTTCACATTTCAATTGTCACGTCCCCATTTTGACCCCCTTTTTCATTAAATCATAAATGATGTAAATATTGTTATTTAATCATGGTGAGGAGCTCAAGGCCAAGGTCCCACCATTGATTTAGCGTTTTAGGTATCGGCAATTAAAAATAGATGCATGTGGTTCTTGTGCTAGATAGGCACAATGTAAATAAAGACATCATGTAAATACGAATTTTAATGAAAAACCCACAACTAGCTATGCAATGCAACAAAGAGATGGGGGCATGATTCTACAAGGAATAGGGAGGGAAATTATTCAAACCCTTGAATCAATGGTGTTAATCCAGATGTCAATGAATAAACCCTCAACTACCCATTCTGACTTATGCACCCAATCATTTAATTCTTCCAGAAATGGGTGGAGGCAGTTAATGCCTTGGGAATGAAGAGGCATGGCAGCCAATTTCGTGCATGGGCAAGCCATCAACCTGGAAAAACATACTTTTGATTATGGGGCAAGAAAACACCCACGAAATGGTGCCCAAAGCCATTATGAACCCATAGTCTTTCCTCTCTCACGCAGTCTGAGCTAGCTGGGCTTTCTCCATCACGTTTTTTACCAATTTCCTGCATTTTTCCATAGCTGGGAGCTCGTTTTTGTGTTGCACAGTGGCTGGGAGAAAGGGAGTCATGTTTTGGGGGTTTATAAAGGTCGTTTTTGCCCCTGAAATGGAGAAAAATGTTTTCTGAAAACGAATTTGCTCTCCTAGGGTTTATTCCCCATCTACCAGTTCGTTTTGGTTGCCCACGTTTTTCAGCAATTGTGTTTTGTTGTAGGGTGCATCCTTGTGTTGGTTGGAAATTATGAGCAAGAATTAGGAGTGGAAGTGGACCAGAATTGGCTTGATAAACCTAGTGAGGAGGTAACCTCTCAAGAGTATCAAAAGGGCTGGTTGCTCTTCTATGCACACCTTGAAGAACACTAGAATGGAAGGCATGGCCTGAGGGACTGTGTATTAGTGAAGGGAATACTTCCTTGTGCCAGGTGTGTAGGTATTGTGGGGACCAAGCTAGATAGATCTTACAGAGGGTGCCCATATCTCTATGGATGATCCCACTAGCTTAGCAATTCTTCCTTCCATTGCCTAACAGCCTGATAAACCCAACTGTAGCTTGGCTTGGCTGATTTGGTGTATCTTTGGGCTATGTGTGAGTCTGTTGTTCCCTGATTCATTGTAGAGATCATGCCCAGCTCGAGGGTGGCAGTGCATTGAGATATTGATGATCACAACTGGCCTATGGTTGGGTGGAACGTTGCAGTTGCATAGCCAGTTGCTTGGGACTACTTTGTTATAAGATAAGTATTCTCTTGTGTTAACTTTGCAATTATTTATTTGATGAATATCTTGAATGTATGATGGATGTGTAATTGAAATTACTTCCGTTGTGTTTTCTTATAATTATACATTTCCATATGTTTTTTATATTATGTGAATGCTTATTTAATAAGTTCATGGGGCTAGATGCCCGGTTTTAGAATCACGATCCTCTCCATCGCATTGGTATCATGGGAGGGGACGTGACATCAATTTCAAATTCAAATTCAATTCAAATTTTAAATTCTATTTCAAATTTCACATTTCAAATTCAAATTCAATTCAAATTCAAATTCAAATTCAAATTCAAATTTCAATTTCAATTTCAAATTTCAAATTCAATTCCAAATTCAATTTCAATTCCAATTCAAATTCAAGGCCACCATTGGACTAGAGTATGCTCCTATTGATCCTCAACCATTGAGTGAGAGGAAGGTTCCTACAATCATTGTTTTAGATTTTTGGATTCAATTTTGCAAGATTTATTTTTTTGGATTTGATGTTTGATAGAGCTAAGCGAGTTATTTGAATTGTTGAGTGAACTAAATGAATATAGCCTCAATGTTTAATATTGACTTCTGGAAATGATCTATTAAGCAAGTTGCATTAGTTTAGATGCCTAGTTCTGCATATATTTTGTTGGCATCTCATAATTTTACAGACACCCCAGATTGATAATTTATGTTACCAATTTAAGTAATTAAATTGACCAACATTTTGATGATGTTGTTGGGGAGATGCTAAGAGATTAGGCATTGGTAATTTGGTTTTAGTTCTTTCATTTTTCCTTTATGTATTTGCATATGATTTTTGGTTGTGCTAACGTTCCAGATGTAGTGAGATAGTGATGGTAAGATGGGAGGTAAGAACCTATGCTTTCACTATTGTGAGTATGCTATCACAAAAGATCTGAAGAATGCTAGTATATTTTTCTTTATTTTGGTTTGATTCATGGAAAGTACAAATCTAACTCATGTCAATAGAGAACTTGGTGACAACATGGTCTTAGTAGCATGAAGGCATACAAATACATGATTAGTTTTGCATTGGAATTTTCTAAGTAGGGTGTGTTTTCTATAGATTTATTTCTTTTGAATATAAATGGTAGAGTAGTTTTTAATTATTTCAATTTCATTTGGTGGTGCAGTAAGAACCACCCCATCCACTAACCATTGGAAGAATAAATTAAGAAGGGATGCATATGAAGGAGGAAAAACAAGTAGAGTTTCAGGAGCTAAATGTCTGAGGTTTGCATACGAGGTGAATTTTTTTCTACTATGATTTTAAAGTTGTAGATTTCAAAATATAGAGAGTCACCATATTCATGAGTATGCTCTCTTCCTATATCTAGTTGTGATTTGGAAGAGTAGAAAAGAAAAATATGGATACAAGTCTTTATATCAACTTGTAATTCTACTGTCGGGGTTTTCTGAAAAATTAAATCCGTTTGCAATTCATGAGTGCATGATCTCTTGATGGAACATGTTTATAACGTCCAGTTCTAACACATTATGGAGAAGGTGATAAGCTTACCCCCTGCACGGTAGTGAGCTCAAAACCTTGTAATGTCTACTTTGACTTGACCATCTACAATATTTTGTTATAAATTGCCACAAGTTGTTTAAAAGCCATATTTAAGATCTAAGAGACAGTTATAGAATATTTTTTGTGGGGTGAACTCATAAATTCACCACAGACACACTCACCAAGAATATCACATACCTAGATTAGATTTAGGGAGAACATTGTAATTTTTTAATTTTGACTATCATATTCTATCATATTCTATGGGGGAATCGATTTCAATATATCATTTCATACCTGTCAAAATGCACTAAAGTACCTTGACACTCATTTTCATTATTGGTTAGTTGTCTCACATTGGTTAACGTCATACGTCAATGGCCAGTAATCCATGATTTCTTCCCATGCTCGAATTTAAAAAAATCATTCACATGGATAGAATTGTACCAAAGGTTCGGATATGAATGAAGACTACATGGTTTCATATCACTAACACCAACTTGCAACAATGTTCCACTAAATCAAGATCCACATCTAGAGTTAAACACCAATAGAGTAGTTCTAGCAATAAGAAGATTTGGGTGAATCCACAAATGTGGTTCACCATTTTGGGTGGATTGAATGGGAAAAGTTTGTAGTTCTAGCAATAATTATTTTCTAGTTCACTAAATAATGGAGGAATTATTTTGTATTATTCATGACCATTTTTTTGTGCATAATTTTCTCATAATGATTGTACTTGTTTGAATAATTTCTATGTTTGTAAAAACTATGGCGGCCTAGATTATGATCCCAAATCTAGTAAGAATGAATTTGGGTGTGTGCAAGAAGATGAGGGTCACTTTAGATGCAATGCTACTTTTTTCAAATCTCGTTCCTGATACCTAAAACATAACGCGTTTCTGATATTTACCATCTGCCATGGTAAGACCCGAGCCTAACATGTCATTGGACATGTAGGCTAGGCAACAATAACGCGTACGCGTTATGTAGTTAAAAACGCGTACGCGTTATGTATTTACAAATCGCGTACGCGATATGTAAAACTAAAAATCAATTTAAAAACACAGTCGGCCGATTGCCGACCACCCGCGACACTCACGCATCAGAAACGCGAATAGAGGCGAAATTGACCCTGGACGAGGACGCTTTGTGGCCCACTCAACTATCCGTGTTGCTCGATTTCGCTGGAGGGGAGACAAATTCACCGGTGCATTCTCATCTAGTCAGGTAATTTATTCACCCAAATCATTTTTTTGTGATTTTTTAATCCAAATTACAATTTTTTTATTGTTTAACCTAGTTTTGTAATATTGATCAAATTGGGAATAACCCAATTTGTAATTAAATTCACACCTCAAAATGAAACCCTTTTAAAAAAACTCAAAACTTCATAATCAAACCAAAAATTGAAAAAATTAAAACTCCCCCCTTTCTACAATGTATTCATCTAAGTCACCCGACACGAGGACACGGGACACGAGTGTCCCCACCAGGCTTCAAATTTGAAGCCTTCAGGCCACTTCAAATTTTACCCACACGTCATAGAAGGCCACTTCAAATTTTACCATGCAAAAAAAATTTAATTTCATGGTAAGCCCTTCAATAATTAAATTAACCACTACTGTTTAAAATTGCAACAGAAGGGTAGCTTCAAATTTCACCCATCAACAATTTTTAGTGGGAAATTGGGAATGCGGCTACTAGCTAGGTGACTTGGGAGTGGGACTCGCTTACTCTCCAATATCCACGTGTTCGATCATCCATGGATCATGGACCATTGGGCCTCTAATAATATCATTGAGCAACTTACGTGGACGGGCTTACACTGAGTAGCCCATGGCTTGAACGCTTCGAAGTTCTCGTGTTTGTAGCGAGCGCTTACGTGTTTAACACATTTAATGGCATCAACAAAATTATTAAACCTGGAAGGTGGCTCATACGTGTTGTTGCTAGCGGGCTTACCAAGTTACAAGTTATCACATACCAATTCGTGAATGCTGACTCCGTGAGTTAATTGAGTATTCAATGTATAATATATTATGTTAATATGCCCCCGCGAATTTGGCATTTCAGACAAAATCCACAATCCATAAACTTCTTGTAATGTTGCAGGTTGTTGCTCCTGCCCGTGGCCCCTACCTATAGACCTGTGTTTTCTTTGTTGTATCAAGTTAATCCTACCATCTATGGCTCCCAGCCTCACACCCTGTGTTTTCTTTGTTGTATCAAGTCAATCCTGCAGCTCCCAAGTTCCACCTTTTGTTTTCTTTGTTGTATCAAGTCAATGCTGGAATTCCATGCTTCCATGGCTCCGACCATATTGCATGAATAGAAACAAGCTTTTTCTTATACCCCTATTCCACTGTGGATGAGCTACTTCCAAGTTCCACCTACCCTATCTCCTCCAGTCCTCCAGGATAGTTTGCGGAGCGAAGCTGGCAATGCCAGCCTGCCATAAACATATTTAAAGAAATTCGTTTTCTTTGAGGAGCTCAACTTCAAGGCTGACTAGATTTTTGACATCCTATGAATTTACAGGTCTGCTATATCCACTGAAAAATAAAGCCTCTCAACTTTACTACGTTAGTAAACATTGAAATTTTGATGTACTATTACATTTTCAAATGAAAAGAATAACTTATTATTAATAAAAAAATCAAATCATATTAATATATTAATGAATTTGAATTTAGCTTCCCAATTATATTAAAATAAATTATACATTTTAAATGATCCACAACCAAATATTATACTGAGAAGGAAATGGAAAAAAAGGAATTTCCTCAACACAACATGCTATTTCCTTATGATGATGCTTTTACGTTTATGATTACCAACCTTGGAATCAGGTTTGGTTATCCGAAGGTGTAATATCTTCTAAGCTAAGTCAATAGGTAGGAATGTTGGTATTGATATAATTATGACAAAGTTTTATAAAGGATTAGGAACAATTCCGTTGGCTTGTAGATGACATATTTATGGATAAAAAGCTTGTTGTTATGAGATAATGACATCATGCCTCAAAAACATGTCCCATACAATCTAATGTTAATGGGCGCTCTACATAGAAATTGGAATGTCAACATTTGTGAGTACAATAAATATGTGGATGATTTTGGCCTACTACAACTTTAATATATTGAGTGGATTGATAACCTTCACAATTATATAAGAGATTGTAGCTATGACTAGGAGGAGAGTTAACAATGCAACAAAATCAAGTAATCGAATTTTGTGCATAAAATGAACATAAGACTCCCACCAAATTTCACTGAATCTACGTCTTAACAAAAGAACTCATCGTTTCACGGGATTCCACCCCATCAATCCTTTTAACAGTAATGGCCATAACAGTTGCTACAACCCTAGCGCGAGAAAAATCAATCGAGCTACGCATGACAATACTTGAAACCAGACTTTTTGAACTCCCTATTACGTCATAGGAATCAATACTACTTTCTCCACAACATGTGGCACCCTCAATATCTTCCATCACCGCAATTTACATTTGATAAAAAGCTTGTTCCCAAATAGTAATTACCCCATTCTTTGCTCTAAAAAGGCCTCGGTTAACCTAGAATCCAATCCATACAACATGAACACATCCATATATACACATAGAATAAATATTAATAAATTTCTCATAGCCCTTCAATAGTGTTCAATATCTCATAGCCCTTCATAGTGAAATGGGACCCCACCCTTCAAATTTGATCCCTGGTCCCCACTAGACACGGTGACCCCCGGAATTATGACACGTAGGACACGGTGACCCCCGGAATTAATATATTTTTAAAATATATTAAAATTTAAAAATATAGACATATAGATCATCCAATAAAATTTAACATTTACAATTACAAATATTCAATAGAAATTACATTTACAATTACAAATATGAAATATTCAATAGAAATTAGATCATTCACAAATCACAACACATTTGTCATTCACAATCACAAAACACAATGAGACATTGAGACACATAGATGCAAACTCATCACTGCCTTGATCCTCCTCCTCCATGCCTGAATCAACAAACTCATCACTGCCTTGATCCTCCTCCTCCTCCTCTCTGCCAATCTGACTAACTTACTTTTTAATTGTCAAATGTTTAATTTTAAGTTTTAAATGTATGTAAGTAAATGCCATTAAATTGCTTATGTGAGTTTGATTTAATACATGTTCAATTTTGAAGAGACGTCATTATATACCATGTATATGTTTCTAATGATTTTCGTATTAATGTCTTTATTGCAGTTGCGGCTATGGATGCCAATGCCGAAATATTGATTGAGCTTGCCCAATTGAGGGGCATAAGTGAAGCTTTTAGTGGTGGCGACAGGACATGCTGAACATCGTGCCACGTGGACATTCTAAACTTCTCATATCCTAAACTTCTGCATATTCTAAACTTCTCATCCTGCCATCGTGCCACGTGGACATGCTGAACATATTGATGTGTCTTTTCAATAAATTCCTTGATGAAGTCACTAACTTGTACCTGGTGACACAAAATGATCTCAATGTCAGTTTTTTGTTGTAAGTAAGGATTGAAATGTAACCGTTACAACATAATTTTATAGATATAAATGCATACCTGAGATGTCACCAATTGTATTTTTTTGCTTTCTTTCCCTGGGACTATTTCATAGTTGATATATTTGAAACTTTTCATGTCTGTAACCATTTTCCCAAATTCACTGTCTCCATTCTCGTGCATACATTGGCTCAATAATGCCATTCCAGCACAGTTGGAGCATGTTCCATCCAAACAAGATTTTGCATAGTATGTTTGCCCCTCGGGCCTATTGCACATGATGCTATGAATGAATTCTCTTGATGAAGTCGGTGGTATTGTCATGGAGCAATCCTGCACAATGTTAGTATGCAACACACGACGAATGTACAAAAATGTTTCATAGTAATATTCATATTCTACATGGTATCTACAACAACAAGTGTTACGAAGAGTATTTATTCTAACATACCATGGCTTACATTTCTCAAAAGATCTTTGCCCCAAGTTCAATTGTCTATGCTCAATCTTAAATTTTTTGTAAAGCTCTGTCTGTGTTATATCAAGAAAATGCTTAGTATGTGGCTCACGATCCTTTGAACCCCTTCTTAGTTTTAGTACATCCTTTCGGTTTGAAGAAGGCCTTGTGTGATCATGCCAAAAACTATGCACTAGTCCCTTTACTGCATCAACTAGCTTCATGTCACGACGTGGCAACCGACCAACAAAGGCCCAAAAATCTGTCTGATCGGTTGTGTCAAGATGTTCTCTTCTAATAGAATACCTACGGAGGGTTTTTACATTCAAATTAACTAGTTTCGATGTAGGCCTGAGAATACGAAGGGCCCTGGTGTTCTTATCTGCAATTGATTGTGACAACACACGACGAGCAGCATTGCGGTCCTTTGAACGTGTGTTCTTACCAATTTTACCAAATGCATCTACTAGGCTTTTAACTATATGAGAACTTGGTTCAGAATTCTTTATCATCTTTATCCCTAACTTTTTCCTAACAACATTCATGCTCCTAGATTTTAACAATGATAAAAATAATCTACATTTATCTCCATCACATTTAGAAACAAAATATTTATCAAGTATCTGTTGAGTTTGATAAGCAATACTACGTTTAGATAGCGTACCTTCAATGGAATTCATAAGTCTTTCATCAACTTGTATACGCTTCGGAGTTCTTCGACGTGTGCTTGCTAATGGAGGTAAGGGGGTTGGAATTGTACCATGTAGCGCATCACCAAGACGCTCTGGCGTTTCAGTAGTAGCTTGGTGTCCTTCATTCTCTTCCTGGTAGTTGGATGGTGGAAGTCCAACATCCTCATCCATGGTCTGTGGAAGTCCAACATCCCCTTGTGGAAGTCCAACATCCTCATCGATGGTGTGGATAACATTCTCTTCTTCAACAGTAGGCAAAATGTCCAACGCCTCTCTGACTTCATCGCTTGTATAACCACATCCGGATAGCAAATTGGGTGTTTCTTCGTGAGCTTCATCTTGAGATGGTAACTTATCACTTTGACTTGAAGTGGGAATTGAAACATCCCCTAATGAGCACCTACGTTTTGCTTCTTGATTACTTCCATGGGGTGCTTGTTCAACAACTATTGTGGAAATTGAAGGTCCCTCTTGTCGTGGATTAATAGGATGAACCATGGTATCCTCTACAATTGGATTTGGATTAGTTTCCAAAGAAAGCCTCCGATTCATCATGTATATTCTTTTCTTTTCTTTCTCTTCTTCAATGACTTCTTGAGGTCTCTTCTTCCTTGTTGATTTGTTTACTCGGTTACGTGCATTCCCCATCACCACAATGATCAATTCAATATAGTTTGTTTTTGTTGCTCCTCAATTACAAGCTCTTCAATAATAAGCAAATGGAAGTTCTTCCTTGTTGGTCTTGAAGCTTGATATCTTACCTTGTGTGCTCCTCAAATATAGGCAAAATGAATCTTTCAAAGGCCTTATCTTTGGTGTTCTTCAATTGGAGATTCTTCAAGCTTGCTAATTATTTTCTTCAAATATGGCCATATAACCCAACACCAAAGTGAGCAACCATGAAAGATGTCCTCAATGCTGCACCTGCATAAAAAAAAATGATGGAGTTGGTGTAGAATGTGAAAATTTTCAGACGCGGGCTCGTGCTGTTCGAAAAATCGCGGGATTGTTGCTTTCGTTCGGACAGAGTGAAGTTGCTCTCGGACAGCAACAGTCCATTATTTCTGGAGTTACAAAACGCGTACGCGTTATATAAATATAAAACGCGTGCGCGATATGTAGTGAAAAAACGCGAACGCGATATAGTCAAGCACAATAAATAGGTTAGGTGCACGGCTAGGGCAACGAACAAAATCAAAGAAAAGTAATAATTTATATGATTGCATACAAAACAAATGTTTTGTATGGTTTAATACCCCCTAGCTCTCTCCCAATAATCCCTACATACCCCCTATCTCTTTCTAAATATCTGTCCCTCATTCTCCCTACATGTTTATTTCATGTTTCTTTCTCTCCCTTCAGCCATGTCTCTACCACCCCACTCTCCATCTCTCCACCTTCTCTTTATCTTCGTCATTATCCCTCCCTATAGCACTCTCTCCCTTCTTCTCCCTTAATCACTAACCCTCTATGCCTTTATCCCTCCCCCCTGCCCTCTCTGTCTTACCTTGTTCCTAGAGCCCCTCCCCCATAAAGGCCTTTAGACCCTCTTCTAAATATTAATCCCTAAGTGCATAAGTGCACAAGATGATGAGGAGGAGGAGGGTGATGACAATGAAGATGATCATGATGTAAATGAAGATGATAAAGATGATGAGGAGGAGGAGGGTGATGACAATGAAGATGATCATGATGCAGATGAAGATGATAAAGATGATAATGTTGATGAAGATGATGGTGATGATGATGAAGATGTTGATGATGATGGTGATGAAGATGGTGATGAAGATGATGGTGACATGATGGAGATGTTGATCTGATGAGGAAGATGATGATGATGATGGTGATGATGGTGATGATGATGAAGATGTTGATGAGGACGATGATGGAGATGAAGATGATGATGATGAAGAAGATGATGATGATGGAGATGTTGTGTTGATGGGGAACCTAGAGATGACAATGATGATGAAGATGGTGATGGTGATGGTGATGGTGATGGTGATGACGATGAAGATTTTGATGATGATGCTGATGGCGATGATGATGAAGATGTTGACGATGATGGTGATGGTGATGTTGAGATGATGATCATGATGATGTTCAGAAGATCATGATGGTGATGATGGTGATGATGATGGAGAAAATGACAATGATGGATATGTTGATGAGGAACCTGCAGATGCCAATGATGATGATGATGGAGATGTTGATGAGGAACCTACAGATGCCAATGATGATGGTGATGACGATGAAGATGTTGATGATGATGGTGCTGGTAATGATGATGATGATGATGATGACGAAGATGATGGTGACATGATGGAGATGTTGATCTGATGAGGAAGATGATGATGATGATGATGGTGATGATGATGAAGATGTTGATGACGATGATGATGGTGATGAAGATGATGATGATGAAGAAGATGATGATGATGGAGATGTGTTGATGGGGAACCTAGAGATGACAATGATGATGAAGATGTTGATGATGAAGAAGATGATGACGATGATGATGGTGATGAAGATGATGATGATGAAGAAGATGATGATGATGGAGATGTGTTGATGGGGAACCTAGAGATGACAATGATGATGAAGATGGTGACGGTGATGACGATGAAGATTTTGATGATGATGCTGATGGCGATGATGATGAAGATGTTGACGATGATGGTGATGGTGATGTTTAGATGATGATCATGATGATGTTCAGAAGATCATGATGGTGATGATGGTGATGATGATGGAGAAAATGACGATGATGGATATGTTGATGAGGAACCTGCAGATGCCAATGATGACGATGATGGAGATGTTGATGAGGAACCTACAGATGCCAATGATGATGGTGATGACGATGAAGATGTTGATGATGATGGTGTTGGTAATGATGATGATGATGATGATGATGATGATGAAGATGAAGATGATGGTGACATGATGGAGATGTTGATCTGATGAGGAAGATGATGATGATGATGATGGTGATGATGATGAAGATGTTGATGACGATGATGATGGTGATGAAGATGATGATGATGAAGAAGATGACGATGATGATGGTGATGAAGATGATGATGATGAAGAAGATGACGATGATGGAGATGTGTTGATGGGGAACCTAGAGATGACAATGATGATGAAGATGGTGATGGTGATGACGATGAAGATTTTGATGATGATGCTGATGCTGATGATGATGCTGATGATGATGATGATGATGATGAAGATGTTGACGATGATGGTGATGGTGATGTTCAGATGGTGATGATGATGATGATGATGATGATGATGGAGATGTTGATGAGGAAGGGGGAGATGACAATGATGATGAAGATGTTTATGGTCATGAAGATGATGATGATGGTGATGGTGATGATGATGGAGATGATGGAGATGATGGAGATGGCGATGAAGATGATGATGATGATGATGATGGTGAAGATGATGAAGAAGATGATGATGATGGAGATGTTGACCTGATGACGATGAAGATGATGATTATGGTGATGATGATGAAGATGTTGATGCTGATGATGATGGTGATGAAGATGATGATGATGGAGAAGATGATAATGATGGAGATGTTGATGAGGAACCTACAAATGCCAATGATGATGATGATGATGATGGTGATGACAATGAAGATGTTGATGATGATGGTGATGGTAATGATGATGAAGATGATGATGATGATGGTGATGGTGATGGTGATGTTTAGATGATGATGTTCAGAAGATGATGGTGACATGATGGATATGTTGATCTGATTCAAGGAAGATAATGATGATGATGATGATGGTGATGATGATGAAGATGTTGATGATGATGATGATGGTGATGAAGATGATGATGATGAAGAAGATGATGATGATGGAGATGTTGATGTTGATGGGGAACCTAGAGATGACAATGATGATGAATATGGTGATGGTGATGGTGATGGTGATGACGATGAAGATTTTGATGATGATGGTGATGGTGATGATGATGAAGATGTTGATGATGATGGTGATGGTGATGTTTAGATGATGATCATGATGATGATAATGATGATGGAGATTTTGATTTGATGAGGAATATGATGATGATGATGATGATGAAGATGTTGATGATGACGATGATGGTCATGAAGATGATGATGATGAAGAATATGATGCTGATGGAGAATATGATGCTCACAACTCCCTCTAGTCTCTCTCTCCCCAACCATCAATCTCTCTAGATCTCTCTCTCTCTCTCTCTCTCTCTCTCTCAAACACACACACATACACACACATTATGTCACTTTCCATTCTCAAACCCATACCCCCTCCATCCATATCTATCTCCAACTTTCTCCCTCCATCCCTCACCCTACCTTCTCTCCCTCCCTCTCTCATCGCCTGTCTCTCACCTTCTATCCCTCCCTCATCTTTCCCTCAACCTATCCCAATCTCTCCATCACTCCCTCTCTCTCCATCGCCACCACTCTCTGCATGTCTCCCACCAACACTTTCTGTCCCTCCCTTCCTATCTCTTATTTCGTTCTATCCCCATCTATCTCACTCCCTCCAAATCCATTCCTCCCCATTGTCCCTCTCCCTCCCTCGCTCTATGTCTCTCCCCCCCTTGTATTCTTTATTTCTCTCTCACATCCCCATTGCCTCCATCCATTCCCCCTTGTCACTCAAGTCTCACATTCAACTTCTAACCCTATACCTCTTCAGAACCTATTCTACTCCTAATAGTGCTCTCAAGCTCCACTTCCCTTCACCCCCTGTAGCCCATCATGTTCTCATTCCCTTCATCTCTCCCCACTCAAGCTTCCAACATCCTTCTAAGCCCTTGACCCTTTCCCACCCCTATTAAATATTAACCATAGATTCCCTTGAGCCTTCCCCACCCCTTCTCAAATATTAAACAAAATTTCCCTTGACTTCTACACCCCCTCTTTCTCAAGTATTAAACATGTATTTTATGATTTAAATAACGCGAGCGCGTTTTGTAACTATATAACGCATACGTGTTATGTAGTTATATAACGCGTACGCGTTAATTATTGATATAACGCGCACGCGTTATTTAGTTATATAACGCGTACGCGTTATGTAAATCTAAAAGCGCGGCAATATTTTTGAATTTAAACAGGCCGAGTCACATGCTCACATGTCAACAATAATCCTATGTGTATGCTTTGGAGTTTGCTTCGGTAATTCCAAACCTGTGCTATGTTAATGAAAAACCAAAGCTAATTGGGTATTTCTTCCAGTTTCTGGAGAAGCCTGTGCTTAGCCACTCGTTACAATATGCTACACAGAGTCATTTTTGACGAAATCTTAGACACAAATAGCATTTTTTCTGCAGATTCCAAATATGTAACTTTTATTTTGAAATATTAATTTTTCCTATTTTCTTTCAATTTCTTTTCTGTCCTACCTCCTTAACTCGTGAAACACATTGTTAGTGTTTCTTCCATAACTTTTTCAATTCTCAATCATTTCAAAAAAAAATTGTATGGTGCACAAGAGGACACTAACCTCCACGTTCTATGAAAAACCCATTTCAAGAATTTTGCATTAAGACCTTCAAAGGCTCTACCCACAAAAGATGTACTATTTTTGAGGTTTGATCACTTAGACAATTATAAAAAAATTATAAAATTACTAATTTAATTTTTGAAAAATAATGGCACACAAGTGCTATGTGTTCTCTACATGCATGCCGATTTTTGTAGCTTGATTCCATCATTTAGGCCCTCAAAGGCTCTACCCACAAAAACATATACTTTATCATTTGCCTGAAAAATAAAAAGTGTCTGTTAGGAAAACTGAAACTTGACATAGCTATGCAAATTTTCAATACATAAAAGTTATATATTCAGAAACGTGATTCAATTTCCTACATTTCATCTTTTTTACTCAATGCAAGATATTTTCCGTAAGTAAATCAAAAAATCCAAGTAAGTTGAGGGATGCCTGCTTTTTCAGTTTTCTATTGCATCTAACGTGCCAAAAGTGACCCTCATTAGCTTGCACTGACCCATTTCAAATAATCATATGAATGCCCAAAATTCAGGAATTTTATTTTCTTGCAAAGGATAGACCACATGCCTTCATGAGAAATCCATGTATCCCTCTTTGACCACTAGTCCCAATATTTTTTAATAACAATCATAAAGCTATGGTCAAGGGACTTAAAGGATAGAAATAAAATAATATTCTTTCATTGTATTTTCCTTATAAATAATAAGGTTGACAAAGTAATGTTAGGTAATATGAGCTTGTTCTAAGAGGACCTATAGTCATCCATTGCCAATTTCCAAGGATCATTTCCGTAAGTTTTATTTTTCTAGCCATTTTTATAATTTTTACATTTTAGAAATGTCCATATTTTTAAAAAGGTGTTTTTATTATTGAATTGTAGTTTGTATTCCACAAAGATGGTGGAAAAATCTAATCCAAACACATGTAGTCTAGTCCAACAAAATGCATTTGTAGTGGCTTATATCATTCAGAGACATCATCTAATGATGTTAGGCCACCTGATGTTGGGAATTTTTCCAAGCTAACCATTATGGTTCCAGGCCAATTTATCTTCATTGATGCTCACATTGTGGACATAATTTTCATGGCCTAAGAGGGGATCCTATTTAGGACAATTTGGCAAGTTGGTTATGGTTATGATTAATAATATATGATTATATATTATTTATATTCATTTTTTAATTTTTTATATTATATTATTAATATTAAATATTATTTTTTTAAAATAAATTAAGTAAAAATTAATAAATAATATATGATTATATATATATATATATATATATATATATATATATATATATATATATATATATTTTTTTTTTTTTTTTCCTTGGAAAAAGTCGTAATTTTATTTCAAAAAGATGAACAAAATTACATTCTGCACATGTAATAGGATCACAAAGATCCCTACATTGTCACATATTTGTATTCCCATTATTATCATATCTATAGTCTACTCTATGAAAAAACATAATACAATGAATGATTGTCCATTCAGCCCGCATAAGAACAATATCAGATATGAGGAAGTGAAGCCTCAAAATATGCATGGAATAATAGCTGTATAAACAGAAATAGAAAACTGTAAGCAGTTCCGTCAAGACGGCAGTCCCCTATCTCCAGAGAAAGGGTGACCCAGAACCACCAGCCGATCCGCATCTCCCAGGATCTGCCACCACTAATGGCACCGCTCCATCATGCAGCCGCCGACCTCCCCAGCAGCAAAGGAAGTCTTGAAGACAGAGCTCCCTGCAGCTTGAAAGGAGAGGTGGCGACGAGAAAGGGAGCAACGCCAATAATAGGCGGCTAACCCTGAAACCAAGAGCTGAGCCAGCCCTCCATAGAAAATCCGTCCTAGCCAAAACCCTCATCGAAGTATGCAGAAGATCTACGTCTGTGGACAAGCAGCAGGCTCGATAGACCTCCCAAACCAGCGAAACGGCCAGCATGCAGACCCCAGATGAAGAAAATCTAGAACAGACCACCGTTGGAGCCTCCACCGGATGAAAGAGCACCGCCCTTCAGGAATCCCATAAGAGAACCCAAGAGGACAAAGAAACAGATAAAGAAAGAGAGAATAGGGCCACCGGAGCCGCCATCATCAAACCACCGTCGAAGCTGCAGCCGTCGAAGAATAGCTCGCGCCCTGGAGCAGCCACCAACACAACAAAATAGCTGCAGAACGCTGTTCTTTATCTTCCGGCGCTCGCCCCAGACTAGGCGGCGAGGAAAGAACCCTGGATACCCGCAACAGTCAACTAGATCTGTTCGAGTTCGAGAGGTTTTCCACGACTTCGTCTCGAAAACGCGGCATCATGGTCTTTAGCAGATTTGCAGGTGCCTCGGAGCTGCCACCGTCAAAGAGTCTGCTTCACGCCCTGGAGCAGCCCTGCCCACTCGCGCCGGAACCAAGCCCCCACCGCTGCCGACCATCGCCGCCAATCTACCTCCCGGAATCCACCGCCGCCGCCACTAGATCTGTAGCTCAAGACCCAATGGGTCGCCGCGCAAAGGCCCTCCCTCTCTCCAATCTCAGAAATACACCCTCACGCTCCATCAATGACGCATACACAGAGGAAGGGCGACCATGGAAGGATCCATGGCCGCCAAGGTTCTCGTCCTAGGGTTTTCAACTCCATATGATTATATATATTATTAATATTCATTTTTTTATTTTTTATATTATAATATTAATATTAATATATGATTTTTTTTTTCAATCTTCTTGGCGTTCTCGGAGGATTGAAAAAAAATTGGTAGCATTTCTGCTTGTAAAAACACATTTTAAAATAAAACCGGTAGCATTTATGCGGTGAAATGCTACCGGTTGATATATAAACAAATTTACATACCAAATAATTTTTAAACAAATAAATGCAAAATAAATTTAAAATCCTAAACCTATTTCAAATTTCAAATAGTTTTGGTTTTTGTTTTGAAATGGTTTTTTGTTTTAGGTTCAAATGGTTTTTTTTTTCAATCCTCTTGGCGTTCTCGGAGGATTGAAAACAGATGGGCAGCATTTCTGCTTGTAAAAACACATTTTAAAATAAAACTGGTATCATTTATGCGATGAAATGCTATCGATTGATATATAAACAAAAATAAATCAAATAATTTAAACAAATAACTGCAAAATATTTAAAACCCTAAATCTATCAAATTTCAAATGGTTTTGGTTTGAAATGGGTTTTTGTTTTAGTTAAATCAAATGGTTTTTTTTTTCAATTAGTTTGGTTTCAATGGTGGTTTTCTGTTTCAATCTTGGTTTAGTTTCAATGCCTACATCCTAACCATTTCTGGAAAACCAAATTAAAACTAGATTTGATCGAAAACACAAATTTATACAACAAATACAAAATATATATTTTTTAAATAACAAAAAAAAATGGTGGAATTCTACCCACCTGGTGGAATAGATGACATGATTGCGTCCGTGTGGGGAGGTGGCGTCGTTGTGGGGAGGTGGCGTTGGGCGTGAGCTCAGTCAAGGTCATCGGTCGCTACTGCGTCCATCTCTGTCAAGCCACTGCACAAAACAGGGCCGGTCGGGCCCTGTTTTGTTTTTTTTCCCTGTCGCATACCCTCGATCGAGCAAACCCTCGATCAAGGGTCTAACCAAACCCTCGATCGAGGGTTTGTTTAGACCCTCGATCGAGGGTTTAAAACACCCTCAATCAAGGTATGTTAGAGCCCTCGATCAAGGTATTTTTAAACCCTCAATCGAGCATTTAAAACCTCGATCGAGGGCTCTAAAATACCTCAATCGAGGGTTCAAAAAACAAATTTTCTTCATGCGATCCGCCAAAAATGGTGAACCACATTCGTGGATTCACCCTATCGTTTATTCCATATATAAACTATAAACTTTTTTGTTTTAATTGTCATGGCATGTCTTCTGCCATGATTTTGCGGTAAGGTGGAGGACATGCCATGACAATGACCCAAGTTCAAACCCAACTGGGCATGCTCCCTTGTGTTTATATGTGTTCAGGGATACATGGAGACATGTAGATGAATCTAGGTACAAGTTCTGACTCTTGATTGAATTTTAAAAGCATAATTTCTTAATGTCTCTAAGTTCTGACTCCTGATTGAATTTTAAAAGCATAATATCTTAATGTCTCTCTAGAGACATGTAGATGAATCCATAAAAGCATAATGTCTTAATGTCTCTAAGTTCTGACTCTTGATTGAATTTTAAAAGCATAATGTCTTAATGTCTCTCTAGAGACATGTAGATGAATCCAGGTACAAGTTATGACTCTTGATTGAATTTTAAAAGCATAATGTCTTAATGTCTCTCTAGAGACATGTAGATGAATCCAGGTACAAGTTCTGACTCCTGATTGAATTTTAAAAGCATAATGTATTAATGTCTCTCTAGAATGGCAACTTGGCCAAAAAGACTCTCATTTCACAGTGCATTATCCCCATGTTAATGAAAGGGACTTCTTCCAATTTTATTCTACCAAGAAAAAATAGAATCTAGACCAAGAAAAAATAGAAGCTAAAAGGAACATATTTAGTGATATAAAATGGAAAACAACTTTTTCTGAAATAGGAGAAAAAACAACTATAAAAACACAAGATCAAGAGTATGCAGGATTTTCAATTTTGTTAAGGAAAGAAGTTAGAGGCACTGTGACAAAATAAAAAGATCACAATATTAGTTTCTAAGCCCTATCGTTTGTCGGAACAAGCAATCCCAAGCCACAACTAGAAGCAGAGCCAAAGCGAGAGTTAGCGTTGTAGTCAGAAGACAAAATTAGATCCATCCAGACACGGTATGATTTGAGAGGCAAAAAGGATCAGCATCCAGTCAGTGAATCTCCTAGAGTAAAGAATGCAAAAGAGAGGTCAATATTCATCATCTTAATTGATGCCAACCTGCATCAATGACTGAAAGACAAAACATAATTCTCCCAGTGTAATATAATTTCAATTATTTACATACCCAAGCATAAAATATCTTATTCATATTTGCATAAAATGAAAATCCTTCTCCATGGAACAATGAAGAAAAGCCTAACCATTTAAATAATATGCAATAGAACTACTAAGGACATTCCTTGCTTTTGACCCAAGAAGATGTAGATAAATGACAATTTTTGGATACAAAAAGTAACATGGAAACCAACCATTATCTTTTCTAGTTGATCTATCAGAAGCTGTCAAAATCACATAAATAAAAAGAATTCATCAGACTAAAGCAAGTACAAAATCTAAGAAAGCAAGAAAACATAAAGAAGGAACACAAGAAGCTGTCAAAATCACATAAATAAAAAGAAGTCATTAGACTAAAGCAAGTACAAAATCTAAGAAAGCAAGAAAACATAAAGAAGGAACATACAGTACATTATAAATGCATCTTGCTAAAATAACATGTGAAATACCTTGATTTATTCTCATGAACCAGCAACAAGAGCCTCTAGTTTATTTGACCTTGAGGCAATCTTATCTTCTCGTGCAAGAACTTCTCTAAGTGCATGCCTTAGCTGTACAATTGTATTTTTGTTATGTAATGAATATAACTTCTTGAGCAACATGAACACACTAAAAATTCCAACATACACTTAGATAATATTAATTTTGTAATACTTACAACCCATCTTAAATCTTGTTTTTTGTGGTCATTAAATCATTATACTATTACAATTTTAAACCTCGGAGAAACTTCTAGAGATATTAGAAAACACACATATCTAGAACATATCACTCAATCTTGACTTCTCATGTTTAATAAAAAAAATACAGCTCATTTATTGAGAATGAGGCTTACTTTCTCCATTTGTTGTGCTTGGTTTAGAGGGAAACGTTTAAACTCTTCCATTACTTTCCTCGGCATCAATTCAAATAGCTGTAAAACATGCATTCTATTAGAAGGACGGAAGGAAGGAATTTACACCATATATTGACATAATTGATGAAAATCGGAAAAGCTTAATGCAGTAAGGAAAGAATTCTGCCAGCCACAAAACATAAAACCCAGTGAACCCTTCTTGTCACCAAGTGTAACCCCTATGAGTTAATTGTCATGGCATGTCTTCATTCTGTTTGTCACCAAGTGTAGCACCTACGAGTTAAAAGGGACTGGGGCATAGTAACCATTCTACTACGAGAATGCGAATATCATTGTAACATTCAATTGATAGGACCAAGTTCTGCCAAGGGTTGAAATTAATGCTGTCATGATCTCTAGGAAGAGAAACAAGAATGGAACTAGCTCTAGTAATTGTTTTCATTCTCATTATTTGAGGGACTCAAGTAATTGTTCATAACAATGTTTCCTAGCACGTTGTAGCATCCATTTAAATTGAACTCAAAATATTTCTATGACTACCACTCAGGTTCATTGTAGAGGCTAGGTCAACTGCTGTAGGAATATTCCACTTAGGTTCATCAAATGGTGTTAGAATCTAACAACTAGGTGAAACTTAGGTCTTATAGAAAATTCCCGATTAGGAAGAAACCACAAAGATGATGATGATAATAAAAAAACCTACAAAACAGAGACATTCATTATCAGCGAATTAGAAATTAATAGGCATAATCACTAGGAAAATACTCAAATTTTTAAAGTTTGAACTCATAGCCTTCCTGTCACAACAGAACAACATAGATCATGCTCCATTGATAATATTTGCCTCTCAGTAATGATATTATTTTCCTGTAAGATATCCTCTGACTAGTGAGAATTCTTATATCTCCATAAAAAAGAAAAGAAATTGAAATAGGTCAGTAACACTGATAACTTGTGGGTTAACTTGAGTAATTGAGTGTTGAAATTTTAAGTAGGAAATCATAAAGTCAAGTCCCTAGGCTAACTTCCTCTATGAATATTGGGAACCTCATACAACAAAAGTTAATTCTAAATATAAATAAGTAAAAGTAAAGCATAACTAGCAAAAGTGTTAGACCTAGAGGGAAGCAAGTCACTTTCATCATCTGCAACTATAATAGAGAATTCAAACACCTAGACCATGCTAAGTGGCATCGGTTAATGGGGTCTAGTTAATCCAAATAAACAATCCATAGAATTCAGTATGGTGTTTTTTCCTTAGATCGACGTTCTATTCTGATTTCCAGAATTGCCCTAATTCTTCTACAACACACTAACACATGCATGGTAATTTAAAAATATATTTACTGGAAAGGTTCTATAGATCCTAGCATATCAATGCTTCTAGGGGACACACTCTCTCAAACAAAAAGACACGCACTGCATCTATTGACTCCCTTGCAAACTTTTAAGCGTAGAATTATATCCAAGAGTATCGTACATGGAAACTCTAGCTCAAAGAGAAGTGCATATAACCATGGCTATCATCCAACTATTATGAGATCATTGTCTAACCCAAGATATCACTGTTTTAGTAAAGGTTTCATACAAGCATAAGAGAAAATTCATATGAAAGGGGGAAACTACTTAGCCTTCATGTTCCTTTCATCCTTATTCAACACTGACATAAGCATGCAATTAGGAAAATTGGGATTCATAAGCAAACCATGGAAAGGATTATCAAATTATCATCCTGAATGTTGGAAGTATGACAGTCAATGTCTACATAATTTAAAATGATCCTCAAACTACAATTTTCTAATTGATAACATTTCAAGAGCCAAATAACCGAAGACTTATTTTCGTCCATGAATATGTTCATCTTTTTTTCAGGTTACAAAACTCAATACACAGTTTCAATTCAGATCAATCAAAAAGGATTATCTTTTGCTAAATTCAGGTCTATATGACCAAGTTACAAAAGCATGGTACAAAATCAATATTTTGATATTCCAAAATCAGAATTGCAGAGCACGCAAGTTTTGAAACCTTTTACCTCATTGCATGCAACACACCTGGAGCATTATTTCCTACTCATTTACTCATTCACGTGGTCAATCCATGCTAGTAGATGAGGTCCAGTTAGTGTTGTTAGCTGAGGGTATATTCTCCTCTGGTTGACCTCCGTAACTTGGCAATGACGTGTCTCTCCCACAGGGCTCATTTGAGGAACAACTCCAGGCCAAGTGGACGAGGAGCTACTAAGTATGGCCGTAAGCTTGAGGTCGTGAATGATCCCGAGAGACATTGGCATTGCCCTAGCTTTTTCCTACGAGGAAAACCATCAAAATTTTCAAAACAAGAGAAGAAATGGCCTCTCTGTTCACCATTTTGTGCTTCTTGGTCATTCGGATGATAAAAGAGTTCATGCTCGTGTATTTCCAACCCAACAAGTATTTACTTCATTTACTTACTTTGTTTAAGTAATTTTATCTTTTTATTTAAACACGCTTTTCCTATTTTTTATTTTTTTATGCCTGTATAGATCTTAGATGCTCTGAAGCAGGCTCAAGGTTACGACAGCTCCTTTCTGGGTTATATAGTCATACACACAGCGATTAAAGTTTTATCGACATTTCAGGTATCGGTAAATTCCTTTAAGGAGATCCTTATTTCATGGTTCTTTGGAAGTATCATCTGAGTTATGAAGCCTTACGAGGGTGATGAATCACCTTGATTTTGTATTTTCTGTCTATACGTTTCTTATTCTTAATGAAGCTCTATAAATTTACAACAAGTTCTGTTAAAAACTTTTTTTTTGTTTTTGAGTGAAAATACAGCCTAGGCTTTTATCGGCCTAGCTAACTAGATTACAGTTCTATAAGATTTACCAGAACATACTTTCAGACAATACTGACTTTTGTACTTAATTTATGGAGAAATTAGGTAACCCTATCCACTAGGGGTTATTATGAATTACAAATACTTCTAAAAATGTTAATTACAGAGAGTTATTATGAGCGTACATAGTTGTAAAAGGTGGGATTTTAGGCTAGATCCCAGTGGTTGTATGAATGTAGCAAGGGATCTATGAATGCATTATAAATAATTTTGATTACAAGCTAAATTAGCAGAGTACATCTATGAAAAAAGAAATTGTCAATTTGGACGTTATATAAAAGGAATAAAATTTGAAAAACATAGCAGGTAAGGAACTCAGAGATTTCCTCTAAGGTGAAAAATAGTGCTCGTGCATGTGACGAAGACCACAAAATCCATGGATAACATTGGATGCCAGATATTGCACTGGGAGCGTTAGGTGCACGTCACATTAAATGATTTTGAATCATATCGGTTGCATACACTGAAGAAATTATGAAGAATCAATTAAATGACTGTCACAAGCATGAGCAGATCCCTTGTTGTACCGTACAGACTAGTTGTGTTTGTAGATCAGTATGGCTTTCTTGAATTGGTTCAATCATTAATACTTCTCTGGAGAGATGTTTCATTTTGATCAGAAATATCATGCATACTAATTACTGATAGAGATGTGATCTTTTATATGTCATTTCTTTATGTCAAAGCAATCTGTTTGCAGTTCCTTATCACCTTGATAACAATGGATTTTAATTAATTACATCATTTTCAATGTTTATTTTTTGTTTATAAAATTAGTTCAATCGTTTTCAATGTTTCTGTCAGCTTTCTTCTTATCTACCATGATTTAATTGATATATTAATTTTGATTGAAAGAATGAGTAAAAATGATCACTTCAAATGCATTTACCATTAAGAAACAAAAGCATTGATATTATTTTCTTTGGACGGTGAGAAACTCGATGGTTAGAAACGCGATTGAAGTACATGAGCTGGCATGGCATGTCTGGAAAACAAATAAGTATATTAGGAATAATACAGATGCCAGCTAGTGTTGTATGATTAAGGTTATCGTATCCCGCCCCGACCCCCAACCTATTCGAAATGAGATACAATGAAATTGACACGTAATAAATAGGCTCAGGAAAGTAGGAAGGTTGCATCTTCACTTTACCTAAATCCCCTTCCTTATATGTTCCTCCATAGTTCAGGTTGGGTGGGAGAAGGAAGGTAATTAGGTTAGCATTTTTATTGTTTTAATTAATGAATATAAAATGCTTGAGATAGTTCAATGTAAAGGTTGTTTGATCAGCCGCCCTAAAGTGGAATGGCAGGCATTTCTTGTGGGTTGAAAACCACTGCTACTAAAGATGACATGGTTGGGATGGTCGAGGATGCTTAGGGGCGTACCTTCTGATGTGAGTTAGTGTTAAGCATGGCATTATATCATTGCATTCGTTATGGAATTCTGGGTTTGGTTGTATTGGTTGTATTGGCGTTCACTTCTATTCATCTACTTTTTATTAAATTTAATTGTCTTATAATGGGCAAGATTGTAAATATGATTTTCCTTTGGAATTTCTCTTTGGTCCATCTAACCGTTGGATGTGCCCTGATAATTTTGACCCTTCTATGCTTTGTTTTTCTGCCTGGCCTTTTAAATTAAATAAGGATTGCGCAAGGAACTTGGCTAGGGTTTGGGGTTTTGCTTGTTTTCCACAAAAAGAAAGAAAATCTCTGATTGCACCTTTCTATATATCTCCATAGATCATTGTAAATAAACGAAATTGTTTAACTGGCTTTTGAAATAGATACCTAACATTTATAGAGTACTCAACACTTAGAAAATCAATCGTTGATACTTGAGAAATCAACAGTTGTAGGATGAAGTTGATGGTGTCCAGAGAAATCAGCAGTTGTAGATGCTCGTTAAAGTTGTGGAGAATAACATATAAGCAAAGATGGTCGCAACACCGATAATAGTCTTCCCCAGTTGGAAGAAATAATTTCATGTCCATGTGGATGCATCATCAGTAGCGCAGGGGGTGATATTGGCACAACCAGTAGAAGGATCGATTTACCATCCAATCGCATTTGCGAGCAGGAAGTTTTCCACTACAAAGAAGGATTATACGACGACGGAGAGAGAAGGTCTAGTGATGGTATATGCAATGCAAAAATTCTGACACTATCTGCTTGGAGGACACTTCAAAATGTTCACTGACCACTCCGTATTAAAGTACTTAGTCAATTCTACATGTAGTCATGTATACAGGGAAATGATTGCTTTAGATAATCAGCTATCAAAGGAAGGTATTCACTTGGATCGTGGACAATGGAAAGTTGTTGAATTACAAAATGAGGAATTGTTTGAATATTTCCATCGTCCCTTTATTGATGGATTGGCTCTACCTCCTCAACAACAACATGTCCATTGATGAAAAAAAAATTTCGATGTTTTTGACTATCAGTTACATGCGGTTTTATAAAGCTCTTACATGCGGTTTTATAAATGCAGGCTCAACCTTCTAGAGGGAAATGGACCATGCATTTGAAGGTCTAATGTGCAAACTTATAGTAATTTATCAAGACGATTTGACTGTGTTCTCCAAAGAAAGAAGCGATCATATAAAGCATTTGAAGAAATTGTTTGAGAGGTGTTGAAAATTTGGAATCTCGTTAAATCCTAAGAAGTCTACCTTCGGTGTTGATGAAGGAAAGTTATTGGGACACATTGTCTCCAAAGAGGGCATCAGAATTGACCCTGAAAGAGTGCAAGGAATCCAAGCCATAGCTCCTCCAAAAGACGTTAGTTCTTTCCGGTCCTTTTTCGGAAAAATAAACTTTGTAAGAAGGTTCATTCCCAACTTGGCTGAGCTAGCCAAACCTTTAAATGCCTTATTAAAAAAGGATGTGAATTTTGTCTGGGATAAGAAATGTAATGAGTCTTTTGAATCTCTAAAGAAGGCTATTTCGTCTGCCCCTATCTTATCTTGCCCTGATTATAATAAAGAGTTCCTAATTTATTCATATGCTTCTGAGAACACTATAGCAGGCGTTCTATTACAGAAAAATGAAAAAAATCACGAGCAACATGTCGCTTTCATGAGTAAAAACCTTAGAGATGTTGAGCTTAACTATACAACCATCGAAAAACAAGCCTACGCTTCAGTAAAGTCTTTGAAACATTTCAGGACATACATTGGGTATTCTAATATTTTGGCTTACGTCCCATATCAAGCAGTCAAAGATGTGTTGTCTCAACATGATGGCATAGGGGTTAGAGGAAATTTGATTTTTAGAATTCGAGAGTATGACATTGAAATTAAGCCAATCACGATAGTCAAAGGGCAAGGATTAGCCCAATTTATAACTGATGTAAATGATCAAAAGAGTCATGAGGAGGTCAGTATTGGAAATTCTATGGTGCTCTATATTGATGAAGACCATGGGTGGTATAGGGACATCATTTTCTATCTTAAACACCTATCATGTCCTGATCATCTTCTAGACCACCAAAGAAGAGCTTTAAGGCTGAAGAAATCTAAGTATGTATTAACAGAAAATGGTTTGGGATGGAAAAATCCATATGGAATTATGCTAAAGTGTGTAAAACATGATGATTCCCAAAGAATCATATGTGAAATGCACTCTGGATTATGTGGAGGACATTATGCACCCAGAACCACATCTGCTAAGATCATGAGAGCTGGGTATTATTGGCCATCTTTATTCAAGGAAGTGCACTCTTTTGTCAGAACCTGCTAAGAATGTCAATTCTACTAAGGAAAACCTAGATTACCTACCCTACCATTAACCCCAGTCATCATAGAAGCACCTTTCCAACAATGGGGAATGGATTTTGTGGGTCCAGTAGACCCTAGTTCTTCTGAGGGATATAAATACATTTTGACCTGCATAGATTACTTTACCCAATGGGTTGAGGCGATCCCAACCAAGAGAGAAACTGCAGAAGTTGTGGTTAAGTTTTTGGAAGAGAAAATAGTCTCTAGGTATGGTTTCCCTTTAAAAATCACAACGGATAATGCAAAATAATTTAGAAAAGAAATAAATTTCAACATTCTATTCCAATCATGGAATCACTCTATCTCATTCTTCTAACTTTTATCCACAGGGAAATGGGTTGGAAGAATCAAGCAACAATAACCTAATCCGTCTTTTGAAAATAATGATTGGTGAAAAGAAGAGGACTTGGGATGTTAAGCTTAAGTATGCCCTTTGGGAAGATCGAACAACTGTCAAAAGAATAATAGGAAAGGCTCCTTTTGAGATTGTATATGGGAAAAACTATAGGCTTCCTATAAACCTTCAATTCCTTGTGTTTGAGCTTTTGTGACAATGTTCCTCAGAACAGGAAGCCATGCAAGCAATCTTTCCTAGCTTTGACTTCTTTTATCTTTTCTTCCTTTTCATTCTATCACATGGTCAATCCGTATACTCTAATGCATCCTTGTTAATAATTATCCAATTTATTCCATTGAAATAAATATCTATAAACGAAAAATACTTCCATCAAGTGCATGCCAATCTTAGGATAAGATAAAATTAAAAACGCCTGATAACAACAAATAGTGTAGGGACTTGTCTACTCTATTTTAGCTATTTTACTAAGAAGTGGTGAGCCTCTGTGTCAACATATTAAAATGATTATCACAAGTCATTAATCAGATCTACATTCATTCATCAATTAAGATAAGCAAAGCTAAGATCTAATGCCACTTGAAACATCTAAATCATGCAAGATAAGCAACATTCAAACATTCAAATGGAACAAACTTGAATCATTTCATTAAAACAATGAAGAGATACATTCCTACCATGGATCTTGGTGTGAATCCTTCCTCCATTGCCATAAGCTTTCTTTTCTCCACCCTTGCTTTTGAAGAAATTGAGCCTTTCCTCCTCCTTCAAAATCTTTTCAGCATGCCTTTGCTCTTTCTTTGTGTACTTTACAATGCCCCATATGCCTTTCTTATATAGCATTGGGAAGTGTGCTCTCAAGTTTTTCTTTTCAATATGGGATTGTCCCTTTTCATGTTTTTTTTTTTTTTTTGGTTCAAAAACCCACTTTTCCATAGTTTTTAGGCTTTTTGCACAACTTAGCATATTTTAAGCACAATTAATGCACTTTAATGCATTTCTCTTCACTTTTTGATTAGTGTAGCTTAGTTTTGGACCTTTCTTGAGCAGTTCAATTACTGAACTTGGTCTCCTTAGGTTCTTACTTTCTTCACCTAATCCTTCCATTTATGGGAGAAGTGGTTAGATCAGAGAGGATTTGTCTCTGAATGCTTCTTTTGTCACATGACTAGGGGTGTTAATTTGATTGTTAACAGATGCCCCCTAATTTGTGTGGTCCGAAGTAGAGCTAAGAGCCGAAATACATTACTGAAATTTATACTTTGTATACTGATACTCTTTATCATTCAAAGAAAGGATGAGGAAAGGAAAAACTCACAGGTGCAGGATTGAGGATCACACCTGCAAAACATAGTAATTTCTCAAATATATAATATCTTCCTAAGGCGGGCATACCCATGCTCAGCAGTAAACAAGCATGGCTACGAACAATACACAGTGGATTGTAACATCCCCTCCTAGCATACCAGCATGATAGAGAGGATCGTGATGCTAAATCCGGACATCTAGTCCCATACTTAGTAAACAAACATTCAATTTAAAATGAAGATGGACATATGCAAATGCATAAACATTTGAAAACACAGCGAAAGTAAATTCATTAACACATCCATAATACGTTCAATATATTCATCAAATAACCAATTACAAAGTTAACACAAGAGAATACTTATCTTATAACAAAGTAGTCCCAAGCAACTGGCTATGCAACTGCAACGTTCCACCCAACCATAGGCCAGTTGTGATCATCAATATCTCCACACACTGCCACCCCCGAGCTGGGCATGATCTCTACAAGGAATCAGGGAATAGCAGACTCACACATAGCCAAGCCAATCTACAATTGGGTTTATCACGCTGCTAGGAAATGGAAAGGAAGAATTGCTAAGCTAGTGAGCTCAACCACAGAGCTAAGGATACCCCTCCCAGATCTATTCAGCTTGGCACTCACAATGCCTACACACCCAACACAAGGAAGTATTCTCTTCACTACCATACAGTACCTCAAGCCATACCTTCCTTTCTAGTGCTCTGAGGGTGTGCATAGAAAAGTAGCCAAAGCCCTCCTGATCTTCTTGAGAGGTTACTCCCTTCACTAGGTTTATCAAGCCAATTATGTCCACTACTAGTCCAAGTTTCTTGCTCACAGGTTCAAATCAAAACAGGGATGCACATAACAGCAGAACCACACTTACTGGGCATGATAAAACGTTTTTACAGTGAGATACCCAAAGATGGGGTTTTCATTAGCTTCAGGAAGATGTGGGAAACCCAAAAACAAAACTGGAAGATGGGGAACAACCCTGGGAAGCTAGATCCATTTTTAGAAAAACGTCCTTGGACATTCTGGGGCAAAAACGGCCCCCATAACAATCCCAAATCGTGGCCCTTCTCTCCCAACTATTGTACAATGCAAAAACGAGCTCCCAGGCATGGAAATTGCAGAAAATGGATGAAAAACGTGTAGGGAAAGACCCAGCTAGCTCCAACTGCGTGAGAGATGAAAGACTCTCCATTCAGAATGGATTTGGGCCCATTTTGTGGGTGTTTTCTTGCCCAAGGAGACAAAACATGATTTCCCAAGTTGATGGCTTTCCCATGCATGAAATTGGCTGCCATACCTCTTCATTCCCAAGGCATTAACTGCCTCAACGAATTTCTGGAAGAATTAAATGATTGCGTCCCTAACCCAAAATGGGTAGTTGGTAGTTTATGGGTTTTCTCATTGACACATGGATTAACACCATTGGCTCAAGGGTTTGAATAATTTCCCTCCCTATTCCTTGTAGAATCATGCCCCCATCTCTTTGTTGCATTGCATAGCTATTTGTGGGTATTTCCATTAAAATTCGTATTTAGATGATGTCTTATTTACATTGTGCCTATCTAGCACAAGAACCATAGGCATCTATTTTTTTAATTGCCGATACATAAAATGCTAAATCAATGGTGGGGCCTTGGCCTTGAGCTCCTCACCATGATCAAATTACAATATTTACATCATTTACGATTTAATACAAAGGGGGTCAAAATGGGGACATTACATGGATCCATATCAAAAGTAATTTTTTCAAGAGTGTAAACATGCACTTTGCTGAGTTCGAGAACAAAGTCTTTATTGAACTTCTAACATGGCAGTCTAATCTTGTGCAGCTCGGGCAGGGCATCGATGAGTGATACAACTGTTTTTCCCAAGGTCTTCAATACAAACTGATAGTACGAGTTTATATCATGCAAATAAGTGATCTGATGTCGATCATAATAAAACACCATATGATTGTCGGTCATTGATGTATACTATTAACAGATGCAAAGAGACCCACCGATAATGATGATGGAATCTAAGGTACGGAGTACAAACTAGCAAGTGTGAATAGATGTTTTGAATTCAAACACTTGTAGAATCAAACAATCAGGGGTCATTGATGTATACCCACTGTCATTTGCAAGGAAACTTGCCACTAATGACTGCAAGATCCAAGGTACTCTTGGGTTTCTATATCCATGTCCTATATGATGATTTGATGTCGATAGGAATAGATCCATTGGAAGGAGGGCATTAATGCATCCCACATCAACCGATATGAAACAAAGATCAATAGTCTGATATAATTTGGTAGAACTACAAGATCCAACACTGTATACTGACACAAGGAAGGCCGACATGATTGGTCAGGAATATTTGGGGAATGGCCGACTCAGTTTGAACTTCCCTTGAACACATAACATGACACAGAATGGACACTTGGAAACATAGGAATTCGAATAATCGACCTTAATGAAATCTGCTAATGCCAGATGCATTAACGAAATCTCCATTGGTGATGGGAAGGATAACCCATCGGTGGAGATCTGTTCAAAATACTGGTACAGTTTCCTAAGGAAAATGCAGATGGTGTACTAATAGCAGATAAAATATTATGTGTCGTGTTCAACTGCGACAAGGACTGACTGTTGTCGTTTTCTTCGAAGTTTATAATATGAAGTGATTCAAGTCTCTCCCTTTTTGGACTTTTGTGTTTTTTAATTTTTATATGCTTTTTTATTTTTAAAAAATAATAAAGAATGCTATGATACATAGGAGGGAACGAGTGTTGCATGGGCGTACGCCTATTTTTCAAGGGCACGGGTTAGGCCAAGGCAAATATCCATATGGCAAACAAGGGCTAAGCTAGTTGTGCACACTCTTACAGATGTTCCCTCTCAGGGTAGGCTATCTGAAGCAGGATTATGTGTCTACGGACGATGAAGTACTACCATGTGACTATTATCTAATTTGGTGAAATGGACAAGTAGGAATGGTTCAATGAGGTTTACTTCAGCTTGAGTCTTGTCAAAAAATCCAAAATCATAGATCATTATGAATCATGGTCTGTCTCAACTACCTGAATCAAATAGTTCGAACTATCAAAGTCTTCAAGTCCTGGAATCAAAACCATTTCACTACCCAACAGTTTAGTTAGAAACTAGTTCAGACGTGCATTTAATATCTAAAAAAGATAGCTAAAATTGAGGAATTATGCATCTTTCTATCATTAAAAAAGGATACGGTTTGTACGTGTATGAATAAAACATAAGTAAAAATACTCATGATTTACCATATGTGTTCGTTGTGCAGCCGATGTATGAGAGGAGGCGTGCCCTTTCAGCTTGAATTTCTAGAAGTTGTGAACCTTTAGTCTTTGATCTGCCAGTTGTGGGTTAGTTTTGATATCAAACTAGAAAATTTTGAAACAGTTTCCCATGTTTTCGAATTTTTCGAATTTTTTTCATTTTTTTATGAAATTTTTTTGGGTGTTATCTATAAGAAAAAGAATAAAAAAGAGAAAAGTATTTACACTATTCTTTTTGGTGTGTGCAAAATTTACACACTTTTTGGGTTATGATGTAAGCTGGGTTATTTCGGTTTTACTTATGTCCTTAAATGATGTGTTCAATTAAATTGGCCATGAAATAATGTACATGCTTGCTTTTTGGTATGATGTTAATGACTTAGATGGAAATCAAGTACATAGTTAGCCAAAGAATCAACCAAACTATTCAGACTTCTAGGAACATGTATATATTCAATAAACTTGAACTGACACTCTAAAAGACCTACTCGTAGAAACTTTCTAAACAGTGTAGGATATTGAACCTGATACTAACCATTTAACTAGGATACAACTAATTCTGAGTCCATTTTGATGATTATTCGTGGGATGCCAAGGGTGATAGCCTCGACACGAAGCTTAATGATTGTGCTATATTCTGCAACATTATTGGTTGCAGATCAAAGAAAAATTCCTCCTGAACTGAGAAATTCGTTATTAGGTGTGAAAATGACCCATGCGGCGGAACCAATGTTCCGAGAATTACGGCTGGCGCCGTCCACATATCCCAAATATGTGAAAGATTCTTGTGCCATCTGCCAAAGTGACAATGCCAAGCAAGATAAGTGTGTGCCCGAAATAACTAATGTACAAAAGTTTATACAAAGAATACAACATAATACAATAAATGGTGCGAGGAATTAGTGCCTATGCGAAGTATTTCTTCAGATAGAGACCATTTCCGATCTTCGACATGGGTTCCCCATCAAAATGGACCAATTCATAAGCTCCCCTTTTTAACATAGTTTTGACAACAAGTGGGCCAAACCATTTAGCTACAAATTTCCCTTCTCCTATTTTAACTTGGTTTTGGTCATAAACTAAAACCAGATCGCCTTCAAAAAAGACTCGGGGATGGGTAGACTTGTCATATTGCATTTCAACCCTCTTCTTGTGTGCTTCTACATTTAGAGAGGCTTCTCTTCTAGTTTCATCAAGAGAATGGAGATGGAGAATCCTTTCCTCTTATGAAGAACTGTTAGGTAGGAGTTCGACTTCTATCTTTAATGATGGGATTTCACATTCAATCAGCAACACAACTTCGTCTCCATAAACCAGTTGGAAGGGAGTGAATTTGGTTGCAATTTTAGCGGTCATTCGGTAATCCCAAAGAGAAGTAAACAACATCAAGTGCCAGTTATTCTTGTTTTTATTAATCATCCTCTGTAACATAGTTTTCGAAACCTTGTTGATGGATTCTACTTGTCTATTAGCTTGAGGGTAATATGGCGAGGAAAAGTCCTGCCGCAATCCTAACCGGTCTATAAGTTCATCCATACAAGAATTCCTAAAATGACTTCCCATGTCGATAGTGATCTCTTTGGGTAAACCAAACCTTGCTATTACATGATTGAACAGTGAGATCTAATGAAGAAAATGACTCTTTGGAGGAAACCATGTGGTTGGAGGCTCCATAATAAATAAGAAAAGCTTGGGATTGTGATAATCCATCCTTCAATGCATGGCATATATCATGATATTCTGACTTGCCACCTCGATCATTCTTCCTTGCACCTTCAGGGAGGTAAATGCTATGTTTCTCAAGTATTTTTTCCATTATATCTATGGTCTTCTTCATATAAGAACTGTCAGGATTATTACCCTTCTTGTAGTATGTACACTTGGATTTCTCAAATTTCTTTTATTTGTTCTTCTTGGAGCTCGAGGCTCCTTCTGGTGGACTTGACTTGGAATTCTTCTTGGGTTCAGATTGCCTCATCTCCTTTCCCTTATGCTTCGCCTTTCCATTCGTACTTTTTTCTTCTCCAACCATAAGAGCTTGATTTTTGGAGGCCTTCAAGGCACCAATCTGGATCAATTTGTCTTGTTATTGGATGATAGATTAGGTTAAAACATCAAAGGATGGAATCTTCCAACCAGGAATTGTCATTCGCCCTAAATGGAAGGTAGAGACAAAGATGGAGAACTTAGTAGCTAGCTTGGTCAGAATGGATAGCACCAACTTCTCATCCTTCTTCTCAATGCCACACTGCTTGCATTGCATGACCAACGATTTGAATTTGGAAAATAATTGTTGGATGGCATCAAAATTGCTCGGTTGAACAGAAATCAACTCATTCTCCAGAATATGGCCCCTTAGCTCATCTTGTTTGCTGAAGAGGGTCTCTAACTTCAACCATAACTCTCTTGGAGTCTTCAATCCATAGAGGTGGAAGAGTAAATCTCTGGAAATATGAATACACATGAAACCGAATGCTTCATCCAATCTATTAAGATACTTGGCCTTCTCAATAGTTGCTTGAGGTTTGACCTCCTTTCCCATTGTTACACTGTACAGTGACTTGTTGCGCAAGACCATATTCATATCAGCCCTTCAATCAAGGTAATTTAAGGGTTTCAGGATCCTAGAGAGAAAGGAGAGTTAGAATTATCCATTAGAACTGCTGGAGTGAATACAAGGTGGTACTATTGCTATTGTTGCACTTAAAATATTTGAATAACCTACAAAAACTCTCAATTTTGGAGATAGACTACTACTAAGCACTTCTTTAAGACAATAGGCACATTTTTCTGTATCCTTCACACGTAGGTAGACCTCAAAGTATTTCTGCAATTAATTCATTGCAATGGAACCATGATTTGTTGTGGAAATCCATAAGATTCTGGTGCACTATTAAAAGCAGTCGCTCAACCTACGCTAAAAGGATTTGATACCATGTGAAATTCTAAATCATAGTAGATCAAAGAGCCGAGTATACCTCATAGAGAAAGAATGAGGAGAGAAAAATTGAGTTACAGTGAAAATTGCAGTGAAAAAGAGTAGACAATTACAAATGAATGAGAACTAAGATAGGAACATAATAATGTCACATGATCCAATAATATGTATAGTCATCAATGATGTTACAATGCAGATAATTTGAGTCTCATTTAATCTGGCATAAAAATTGTCACCACTAGAGTGCTCCAGAAAAAACCAAACTCAACTAAACTAATCCTAAACTCAGTTAACTGAAGACACAATAAGTTAACTGAGCAAGGAGAGTGTATTAGTGATTTTTTCATGAAAATAACTCCCAAAAGGGAGCATGAGGCCACAATCAGTGGCATTTGGAGCACAAACCCCCCACAAGAGTCATCTAACTTAGGTGAACTGAACTGGAACTCTTAGTAGGCTCCTAAAAATAGGGAACTGACTTAAGCGGTCCTAAAATGATGCATGCAAGGTGCATAATGTGGTAGATGGATCTTGGATGATATCTGCACACCACTAGGGCAAAATGACATCATCAAGTACTAGGAAAATGAAATAATGCAAGGTAGGACAAGGATGGAGTATTAAAATATCCTAACATTAAGGCTTGCCTTTCCATAAAGAACCCTCCAATGAATATTACCTAGACTTTGGTGGAAGATTAGAACTACTCTAGGATTATCAACTGCATGTTTGGATTCCACTCTTGCCATATTTATTCTAGTAAACATCCAAAAATTCCCACACATGAGGGAAAATGTGTCGCCCATACCTACATTAACATCATCGTGACAGGATTAAATAGTCTTGGGGAGAGGTGATGGGGTTTAATTGATAGCCTTTCCTTTAATTACATGCTGAGATGTAATGTTATTAACTTAATGAAATTTATGGAATGGAATACATAAAATTAACATTCCCACATCCCTCCCTCCTCACCGTCACATTTAATACTAACGATGTCTTTATTTATTGACATCCCGTCATTTTATTTTTAAATAAGTGATAGAAGGATGTAGTAAAACTTGATAGACTTAAATTATATTTCTATAGCCATAAGTCATTGACATAATCTCACAAGAGGGAGGATAGACGAGAATGTCCGACAATGAAGAGCTCATATAATAACTACAAAGTCTCCAATGATTGTGACTTTACTAACTCTAATTGTTTTGGATATAAAGACTTCCCTTGGCAATGTAAAGGTTTCCAAATCATTATTTGTGGTGATGCTAAGACCCAAGCATATTCATTATTTTTCCTTCATCTAGGTCATGAATGACCCCCCTCCCCCTACCTCTCCACTCCCCCCCTCCACTGCTTGCACCTACCTCACTATATTACCCTCAAAATTTTGGAGAGCGTTATATAAGGGATTATTTTCCCTTAAATTTGTAAATAATATTCCATGTTGGTTTACACCTTCTTTTTACTATTGGCTCCTATGTGGAACCTAACATTTCTTCACAACAATTTTTACTTATGTTTCCTTTGTTAAATTGAGATATATATGGATATGCTCATTATTTAATTAATTAGGGGATTTCGCAGTCTAACATATGAGAAATTATTTTTTTGATTATCGGGATAGAGTTAGACATTAGTCTATGACCCATAGCCCATATCCCATGAATATAATTACAACTTACCAATTTCTCATGGTTTTCCAATCCTCCACTTAACACTCATTGCATCAAGTGATTCCCATAGGGGTGAAGAAGTAGGACTGAGACTCGAGAAATGAATCACATAGAATCAATCATCACTTCCAAGGATTTCACCTCGTGGCAAATTATTCTTTAGATGGCATCCATTCCAAGAGTTATTTGGCTCAAGTGCAATTAATTATGAAATTTTCCTCACAGTCAAGCCCACTTAGCTTGCTACCCTATTTGCAAAACCTTAGGAAATATTGTGCCTAATGAACTATTTAATTTTGATCTCCTTTCACTCTTTTTATTTAATGGATTTCATAGTCGAACAGATGAGATATCATTTTTTGGATTCTCTATGTAGAGTAAGTCATCAATCTATTACCTCTTTATTGCTCATACATAAAAATTGTTTGGGAAAATTAAATATCCCATAAGATTATGTCATAAAATTTATATTTTCTCAAGTGAGATTATTATTAATGAGGCTTACTCCTATGTGTACAAAAAATGCTGAGATTTTTTTTTTTTCAAGAGGAAAAAAATCCGCACTTTTGTTATTTCGGAGGAAATAAAAAAGTACATAGATCTCTGATAGCAGAGCTTGATCAGTTCATTCATACAAACCTATACCTTGAGACAAAAATCATACTGTCCAAAAAAACTTCAACTAGACTATACAAGCATAACAAAAACCATCTTCATTTATGTTGTCTAAATTGGTCTAAAAAACATCATCTAGGAACTGCATAGAGCCATTTTGCGTGTTTGTGCCTTCCACCCATTCTTCCCAGTATAAAACCCCATATTCTCCACTGAGTGCCAACTTTGATAAAGAATCTGCCACATCATTGTATTCCTTGTAAATATGATCTATAGATAGATCACAGAACTAATTCATCAAATTTTTTACCATATCACTCCAATTTTTTAGTTGGATGGCTTTCATATGCAAGATATCCTTTTCCAAATTAATGATAAACAAAGAATCACCATAGATCCTAAAGGTACCCAAACCGCAACATATAGCCACTTTGAGAATTCCCCACAAGCCAAGAAGTTCAGCCTTTGTGTTTGACCCCTAACCTCCTGAAATATGAAATTTGTATATGAGGTTCTCACCACAGTTTCAATGAAAACCAGCTCCACATATCTGCCCTGTCATTGCACCATCAAAACATCCATAAGCATAACCATATTTACCAATTTTCCAATTCAAATATCTAGCTGCATTTTTTATTCTTGGCGGAGAATTTCTGTAGGTGTAAAAAAGCTTCCAAAAGCTTAAAAGAGCAAGTTTAACATTTGGAACAATATTTTGAAAGATAGCTAAATTACGGATCTTCCAAATGCACCAAGAAACAATACCAAGAGTGTTCTTTAAATTCGGATGCACCTGAGCCCACTTCTTATATGCAGAATCAAAATTAGATACAGGCCAATCATCGTGACTTTGAGAGCATTACATATAATTTTCCAGATCTTTTTTGAGAAACAACACTGAAAAAAGAGATGCTCAACAGACTCATTTTCATTCCTGCACAAAATAAAAAAGTTCAGACCCACTTTTCCTCTACGCATAAGGTTTTCCCATGTCAAAATTTTGTCATTGAATGACAACCACATAAGACATTTTACTTTGAGTGGAATTTTCCAGCTCCACAGAGAACCTAACCACCAAATCTTGTTTCCAACATAATGAGCTTTAGCTATAGTATGGTATTCTATGCTAGCAGTCACCTGGCTGGATATTTGATTTTTCAACCAAAGCAGTGTATCTTTTTCATCAGATAGACGAATTCCATTCAAATTTAACCGGTGAGTATATTGATTCCATTCATGCGCCCAACTACCAACCAAGATGAGATCAGATGATGTAAGCCAATAAGAGGGGTCAGCTACAAGATGGTCAGATATTTTAAACTGGTTAAGTGTAATGATCCCATACTCAGAGAATAAGGAACGTAACTCCCTGGAAATTTTGTACTTTGACTCAATCCCTAACATGGGATCGATACCCACAACCACCTCTTTACCATCACCCACTTGCCATGAAAAAAACATGCATATCCATGGAAGAATCTTCAAAAAACCTTTCCAGACATAAGAAGCATTCTGGAAATTTCCAATTTTGTTTCTAATCCAACTGATAGTATCCTTTTTTATATACTGTTCCTGCAAAATATTTGACCAAACATTGTCTCCCATGAGGCCACACCAACAACTTTTCATTAACAATGTTGAATTAAACCAAAATATATGTTTGATATTCCACCCAACCCACATTTTTGGCAATGAAAGAGATTCCCATTTAGCCAAGTGATAGCGTCCTCCCTCCTTGTTTCCAGACCACAAGAATCTGAACATTAAAATTTTTAAGATATGCAAAATTGAGGAAGGAATTTGAGCCATCAAAGTCCAATATACAGGAAGATTGCTCAACACAGATTTCAATAAGATAAGTATGCCACCCAAAGACAAGAACTTCATACACCATGAATTAATTCTCTTTTCAAACCTCCTAATAAACCATCGCCAATCATTTTTACCGTAGCAGTTAGGTTTGATATTAAAACCTAAATATTTTACCCCATCTTCCAGCTTAGAGCATTTCAAAGGAAAAAGATCCAGAAACTGTTGTTCTAGTGAAGCCAATTCCAGGTTGGTAACAAAGATGGATTTCCTGTGACTTACTTGCATACCCGATGCCTTACAGAAGAGATCAATCAGATATGCAAATATCTGCCATTCTTCTATCACAGCTAGACCAAAAATAATCACATCATCAACAAAAAGCAGATGTGAAATGGATAGAGACTTTGACAAAGAAATACCTCGAATTTTTCCTTCTCTTCTAGCATTGATGATCAATCTGCTTAATCCTTCTATCACCAATAAAAATAGCAAAGGAGACAGGGGACAACCCTGACGAAGAACCCTGTAGCTTCTAAAGAAAGTTGTTGGGTTTCCGTTGATCAAGATTGAAAATTTTATTGTACTAACACAAGCCATGATCCATTTTATAACTCACCAGGGCAGCCTGATCTGAATACGAACAAACTTGAGAAAATCCCAATTAAATTGATCATATGCTTTGACCAGATCAATCTTTAGGATCAAAGTTGTTTATTTTCCAACTTTGACCAAGTGCAACACTTCTTGTGTAATACCCACAGCATCCAGAATTTGTATGTTATCCAGGAAACCAAACTGTTCTCTTGACATACATTCAAAAAGATTTGGTTTGATTCTATTAGTGATAACTTTAGTGATTAATTTATAAACCAAATTGCAAAGGGAAATTGGCCTAAACTCATCAAATGATTCAGGTTTGTTGGATTTAGGGATTAGTGTCAAAAAGGTCAAGTTCAGTCCTCCCACCATCCAGCCTTTAGTTCTTGCGAATTCGACCATTTGCAGTAAGTATGTACCCATTATATCAAAAAAATGCACAAAAATATCAACAGTCCACCCGTCAGGCCCAAGGCTCTTGTCTCTTTTAAAGGATTTTAAGACTTCTTCAATCTCTTTTAAGCTGGTAGGCTTGTCAATGTCAGTACCATCTTCCTCAGTAAACAAAGTAGGGTAGTGTTTAAGAACACTAAGTTGAGCATCAAAATTAGAAGACTTTGGGTCATTAAAAAGGTTCTGAAAATGGTTGCACACTAGCTCTTCCAATTTATTTTGCTCACAAACTTCATTTCCCAAATTGTCTTCAATTGACCAAATAGAATTAAATTCCTCCAATGGGATGCATAGTTGTGAAAAAATTTAGTATTTGCATCACCCAAATCGACCCACAGAGACCGGCTCTTTAACCTCCAGGAAATTTCTTCTATTTTCAGTAATTAATCAAGTCTAATCTGAAGAGTTTTCAAAGTAAGATGATCCTCATCTGTAAAAAGACCATCCAAATTGAGAAGATGAAGTTGTTTGATTTGGGATTTAATAGCATTTAATTATTTCCAGTTATGATCTTTTTTTTTTCCTTTTCCCAAACCTTTGTATTATCCTTTAAACGTTTCAATTTGAAAATCAATACCTCCATCAGATTAAGATCAACGGGAACTTCAACTTGGCTCCAATAACAACTAACCAAATCACAAAACTCAGTATCCTTTAACCACGTACTGTTGAACCTAAAAGGTTTGTGAAATTTGAAAGCCAAATCATCAAAATGTAGAAGGATTGCTTGATGGTCTGAAATGTTTGAATGTTCAATCCAAGAGCGGTATCTATGAAATTTTGTGGCTACCGATTCAGAAATGAGGAATCAGTCACGCTTGTTGCTCCAAGTGGCTAGCGTTTTCCTTTGAACAACATCCAAAAGTTGATCCCGATCAAACAAATCCTTGAAGAAGTCTGCTAAATCATCAACCAACACATTTTTTCCCCAAACTTCAGCCACTGACAGTGTGAGATTTAGATCGCCTACCCCAATTAAATTTTGAGTATTTAGAATGCTCGAAGCATCAAGGGTTGTCCAAAAAATCTCCCTCTCCCTATAGGGACCGTACATATTAAGTATAGCCAGGTCAAAGTCATTTGAGAGAAAGACACCTTTCAATAAAATTCCCCCCATAGTCTTAAAAGGTTTGAAGGCAGTTGACTTAAGTTCCAACCTGACAGCAAACCACCTGAACTGCCACATGAATCCATTGCAAAAAAATACCAATCAAGCATGTATTTAGAGAAAGTTTCCACAGCTTGTTCTACCAAGCACATTGTTTCTTGAATGAAGATACACTCAGGGCTAGTAGTTTTGATAAAATTGAATAGGATCCTAGCCTTAGAAACCCCGCCAATCCCATGGATATTGAAGGAAAGCGAAGACATTAGGACACAATCTATGTGGACTCACCTGCTCTTAGGGTCCCTTGTGAAGAAGCAGACTCTAAGGGGAGTATGGATTCTATAGAAATCAAATATTTTGATAGAGGAATGAACACTTCCCCCACCTTCCATTCCTTACACGACTTCTTTTTAAAGATTGTGACGTTCATACAATGAATAGATGTAATGACATCTTCATCTAAGGAACTAGGGTTTTTAGCAAATACCTCCAAGGGTGAAATTGGACTACCTGACAGAGACAATAAGGAGGAGGAAAAATATTTTAGTGCAGAACCCTTTACAACCTTTTCAGGGTTCAAATCCGTAGGACAAGGAAAGGAAGGTGGAGCTTTAACAGATTCAATCGAAGGGGTAACAAGTTCCAAATCATTGGATTGGTAGGAAACCTAACCCAATCCAAATATGAATCCACCAAATGTGGATCTAAAACCCTGGCTCTGTCCCAAGCCCAAGAACTAACAAGCTCAACAAAAGGGGAGGAAGGATTTATCCCAACACATGGAGGAGAGTGTTTCAAACCAGAGTCCTCCAATAAATCTCTAGTAGTAGGTTTCATGGCCGAATTCTTTAGGTCAATAGCTCTTTCAATAGAGAGGTAGAAATCTAACTCAGCTTTTGTAACACCCTCGTAAACAATAGGTTCATCGAGTGACTTAACATATTTCCCAGGAGAAGCTGGAGATAATAAAGAGGGTGCCGAAGAAGGAGTTGAAGGAACCAGAGCAGAGTACGCATGATGACCAAGCAACCACGTGCATATCTCCTTTACATATCTAGTACACTGGCAATAGAAACACATGAAAGGAACATTTTTGTAATCCAATTGTTGTTTGAAAGTTTTTTCTCCCCAGATAATGTCCACCTCTGCTAGGAGTCCCTTTGTATCATCAAATTCAACAAACATCGATGTAGTCTGCTTGTTGATGTACCATATATCAAATTCTTATCCATTCTAATGAAACGACCTAAGGAATTACCCAAACCCTCAAAACTATTAGGACTCCATAGCTCAAAAGGGAACCCCAGCATGAGGACCCAGAGATGTCTTCTGCTCAAATACTCAGAATTTGGATTAAAGTTGGTATGCCATTGTTTGAGGATGAGAGAGCATTCCTTAACCAGCCAGGTGTGATCTACGATGGAAGGGATGAGATCTTCATTGGGGAAAATAAATGCAACCCATCCCTTTGACAGTAAACTGGTTCAAGGCACAAGCCCAAATGCAGGTGTCCAATTTTTATTTACCCACTCCACAAACTCGAGGTGGGAGATCCTAGTTCCCTCAACCTTACCCACAACATCCCTCTGAGACAACATGATGGCCCTATCCAGGTTTACCGAGCCATCAATAGTATAAACTGTTGCTTCTTGTTTAGGTTTCCAGGTTTTCAATCTTCTTACTGCTTTGGCCGTCGCGCCCGACAAGGGTTTCGCACACCGGTTACCCTTTTCCGTAGCATCACGGGGGAACTCAGGGTTGATAGCAGGGGAAAAACCCTCACATGTGTTATTAGGAAAAAAAGGGGGCAGATGAGTCCCCCATAGCCATTACAATAATGATAAGGACAAAGCGACCATAATGACAATAGCTAGAACCCACTAGAGAGCCAAATCAACCAAAAGATGTGAAGTAAACCGTAAAAAAAACACAAAATAAACTAAGACTAACACTAACTTGAAAAGACACAAACCAAAGTACGAAAAGGATAAGACTGCACCAAAAAAATAAACTTCCCACTTTTTGAAACTTGGTTGGTACTAGAACTAGTCAAGTGACTAGTTGGACTCCAAGTTGATGCAGTAAATCTAGTCATACTCACCCTGGATCCTTACAGATCAGAAAGACCTAGCCCCCTTCCAGCCATTCTCCCGATCGCTCTCCCATGTGGATTGGGCCATGAAACGTACCTTTTACTCGCATCCATCCACTCATTATAATAAATAACTTATCGTTGAGATTATTATTAATGAGGCTTACTCCTATTGTACAAAAAATGTTAAAGTAATTTATGATGTAAACGATCACCCAAGATGTTGTATCCATAGGGATTTCCACTCAAACCAATGTGTTCCCACAAACATTATTAAGGTTATGTAAGGTAACATTCCAAAAAATAAAAAGTAATTAAGAAAATTCATGTCGCTCATAACTTATCAAAAATAAAAATAAAGAATAATTTAAAAAAAACAAATTTAGTCAACAAGATTCAACATATTATACTGTATATATTAATATTGTTTTTTCAAATTTTATTAAGAAAGTGTTTAAAATATTGTTTTTATTTTATTTTCCACAAAATGTGTATAGGAACCCTTAGGCTTTTTGATGTATTTGGTCACTAATGCATTTTTGCCCATTGTAAACTAATTTCACTCAAATTTTGGATTCCATAATATTGTATTGCAAAACAAATATAAGAATAATAATAATAATAATATATTTTAAAGTCACATTTATGGAATTTTGAGACACCCTTTGGACAGAGGTGTCTATACCCAGCCCTTGGGATTTGACATAAAAAGTAGACAAACTCCTATAAGCTGGTTTTGGAGTTTTAAAATTAAATATATTTGTAAACCTACTCATTGTGTTTTAGATTGTGTTTGTTCAGTATTACTAGTTTTGTTTAACTCTTCTCTCATCATCTTTCATCTCCTCTTTTGTTCTGTTCAATAAGGGTTAAGTGAAATGGGTGACGTGAAAAAGTGTTGTGATTTGTCGGAGTTGCATATGAATCTGATGGACGAAATATTGGATTGGTTGCCAATAGAGTCTGTATGTAGATTTCGCAGTGTGTCCAAGGAATGGAATGTCCTTCTGTCAAGAGAATTTATAATGGGTTAAGAAACCCTTTAACCGGGACCCATGGCTGGTTACTGTGCTAGAAGGCAGATCACATAAATGGGGGGAGAATGGCTGGGTCCCTGCACAAACTGCCCCTGGATCATTGGCTTCCTTCTTCTTCGATCAGACCTGGAAGGAGACCTCGTCTGTCTCCCTATCTTTCCTCCCTGTCTCTCCAGATCCAGAAGAAATTAGATATCCGGCCAGTTTTGACTCTCTTACTTTGTCCTTGTGCTACGGATCCGCAGCTGGTCTCTTCTTGTTGTGCCGTAGTCGTGAGATTGTTGTGCACAGGACATTTATTGTTTGCAATCCTCTCACAAAAACGTATGTAGAACTTCCCCTTTTGTCATTGGACGTCATCCTTAACGCGGGCATCATGAGTGACAGTGGAGACGCATACAAAGTGGTGGTGATGGGCACCGCAAAACGAAGTCTTTCACTTAAAGTCCAAATATACGATTCCATTGACAGGTCATGGAGAATTGTAGGACACCTGCCAGAAAATGTTAAGCGTGTGGGGAGGCAATTGGTTTTCTGCAACGGCTATTTCTACTGTTTGGCGATCATTTCTGAGCGGCCGACCGTTGTGGGTTACAACATTGGAGACGGGACTTACATCTTTAGTCCATTGCATGAGATAGCTGAAGGCGAATACATGGTTCCTTACCTGTTGATTTGCGGGTCACAGGTTCTAGTCGCGGCGCGCATATTGAGAAATAGTGAAGAGCTTTTGGACGTTATTATATGGGAGTTGGAGAAGGGCAACTCCTCTTCATCGTCGTCTTGTTGGAAGGAGATTGCAAGAATGCCTCCTTCCCATCTTGAGAGATTTTCTATGAATGGTGGGAGATTTTTTATGAATAGGCGCCAGAGCTGTTGCAGGTCGTATTTTATTGACTGCATTAAATGTTGCGTAGGAGTGGGGGATAGCATATGTTTCATGGTCTTTGAACAAAGGAAGGTGAAAGAGATCGTTGCTTACAGTGTCACTGAAAATACATGGAGTTGGCTTCCAAACCGTTTTTTAGACACAACTGCAAGTACATGGAACGACTGGGAGATTCCAGTGGCCTTTGAACCGAGGCCAGACATGAAGGTTTATTAAGGTATGCAGGCCTTTGTCTTACATTCTTACTAATTTACCTTGTATTCTAATTTTTTTGAAGTTTAATTGGAGACTTATATTTAGTGATAACACTGCAAGTAAGCAAAGTTTTGAGAAAAAAACTTTAGGCCTTGTAATTTCAGGGTAGGTATGTTTTTTGCAGATGTATTAAGAAGCTAAGGACGCTGCATAATATGATGTGGATTTCAAAAGTGGTTTAAATTAAGCCATCACTGGCAGATTCAAACATTACCAGAATTTTGCTTTTATCAAATCTGTGTTTTGAAAACTACAGTTTTGCTATTTAATAAATCTGTGTTTTGAAAATTACAGTTTTGTCATTTAATAATTCTGTGTTTTGAAAACTACAGTTTTGTCATTTAATAGAGTTTTTGTAGGCCAAGAAAAGCTGGGAAGCATAAGTGTTCAGAGATTGTATGCATATTTATTTTATTTGCAAACTATTAAAACAAACGGAATTTTATTTTCCTAAGAGGTTTTGTATAAACCTCCTTACATAGGGTGATTTTATAATGTTTCTGAATTTGACTGGATTCTATTAAGCTTATCAACCTACTTGGATATATCTAGTGATTTTATAATGTTTGTGGATTCCATTAAGCTCGCTAACCTACTTGGATGCATATTATTTGAATCAATTAGAATGCATTGTATGCCAGGTTTCTTAATTATAAAATTCCTTTCCTCATGTGATTAAATACTATTTGTGAATTTGATTGGATTTAAATTCAGCTCACCAACCTACTCTGTAATATCCCGAATTTTGGAGTGACTATTTCATGATGTTATATTGGGCCACGGCCCCAACACATAGGATTTATTCTGATTATTGGGTATGATCCCTAGTGCATATGATTTATTCTTTTGTAGAGTGACATATTGGGCATGGACCCTGACTGAATTTCATTACTTGATTATATATTGGGCAAGGAAGCCCCAATGTTTTGATTCATGTTTTTACCATATGATGTGGGTACAAAACCCTAATATACTGAGATGATCTTTTCTTACATACTGTGCAGTGATGTGAATGACATGATTAACTTATATGGTGTGTTGAGCGGACTCAGGAACACACGGATTACCTATGTATTGGGAAAAAGCCCCGATGTACCTAGAGGGAATATTATGTACTGCGAGTAAGCCTCGAAGTACATTGAGTGTTGGGCATAAGCCCTGGAGCACTCCAAGCTTGATAAACGAATACCGGTTCCGAGGCAACACGGATTACCTACGTACTTGGAAAAAGCCCCGATGTACCTAGAGAAAATATTATGTACTACGAGTAAGCCCCGATGTACATTGAGTGTTGGGCATAAGCCCTGGAGCACTCCAAGGTTGATAAACGAATACCGGATCCGAGGAAACTTAAATATTCTAGATGTGCGTCGCAACCACATTCTAGCACTAGTGTTGAACAGGTACTCTGGAATTGCACTAGAGTAACGCCCATGTGAGAGTGTTGAGTTAAAAGGCTCTAAAGAGCACTCGGGGTTACAGAGTTTCAAAGTGTTGAGTCGAAAAGACTCTGAAGAGCACTTTTATCACATTTGTTTAAATTGCTTAAATGATTCATCTTTTTATCCATCATCACCTACTGCGAGAACTACCATGTTAAACAAGGGAATCTGACATGCAAAGAGAGAGACTAGAGGTACCTAACCAAGCTGACCAAGACCATCCAAAGAAGTGGACCTTGTCCTTAAAATTTAAAGAGAAAAGAAGTGTCTTGTGATGACACATAACTAAATAAAAGATAACTACCAGTAGTCTTCTATGACTAACATTTATAAAGGCCTCCAGGCTATTATTATTAATAAGAGCTTTAATAATAATGATGTCATTATTTAATTATGATATAATTAGTATATATGATTTATGCATTATTTAATAATATAAATGGTGTATTAATAGTTAAGTGAAATATATTTAATGTTAGAATAATTATTAGTATAATTGTTGTTATTATAATTATTATTAAGAGCATAAATAAAAAATCACTTATAGTTAAATAGTTGGAAAAAAAACCTAATCAAAGAGGACTAGATATTTAATTAAATAATATCTTTTAATCATTAATTATTGAATTTAAAGAAACTAATTACTTCAACAATCCTAATTCAAGACTTCCCTACTTAAAGAGGGAAGATCCCAAGTTTTGGGGATCATCCATCCTTCTTGGTCCTTATCATTCTATTATGGTAATCCAAGAAAAGTACTATGCTCCAAGAAGCTGAAGCAACCTTACTTAAAAATTCTCAGAACTGAACCAAGAGTGGATCTAGGGCCTCTACCTCTCATTTCATGTTAGAACCAAGCTCGGGGGAATCCAGATAAAACCAGAACAGTTCAAGGGTCAAGGTTGGGAGGAACGTGGTAGCCCCAAAGTCATTTTCACAGGTCAACTGAGCTCAGAGGGCTCTACACTAATTATTGTTTGAGTGTGCAGGTTACTTCAAGAAGCGAGCAAGCTACAAAGTAATCAGGTATGAAATGTGAATCTTTCGTTTCCAGTTATAATAGATGGTTAGATAAACAACATAGAATGCTTCCCCAACATCATTTGGCCTTGTTTTCCTTTCATCCTAAAATATTTTAAATACCAACTTGTTGATAGGAACAAACATAGAGCATTGTTTGTAAGCTAGGATTATGTTAACTTAGAAGCTAGGATCAGTAGAATGTCTAGCAGGTTCCTATGCTAGACATCCTAGCAAACTCATAACCTAGAGATTTGTTCTTAATATATAGATACACCTAGATCGCTCCATTCAGAGTAGTATGCTTTAAATTAATATATATATATCCATTCTGAAACAGTGAGTGATTTTTATGTTTCCCATAATCTATGTATAGCTAGGATAAGAATTCAATTCGCGTTACTTTTTATAATTATCTCTACTAAAGTCCTCTCTCAAATTTACAACATCAATATATCACAAATCTAGTTGAGATCATGTTCCAAACTACTAACCCTTTCAGGAAAACAATTACAGACTTCAAATTAAAAGTACCAAGTAGTGAAGGCATGTACAGTATTAAACACAGTCAACTCATCACAAGGAATCAAACGCATCTTCCAGACATTTGATTTATAAACTTAGTATCAGGCAATTTCATTCTTACAATCTAAACTATGGAAAGGGAACCCAACGATTTTCATTTCAGAAATCAAAACAGTCCACAACATTCAAAATCGTAAACATCATATTCCATGGGTCGGGAGATTGAACCCCACCCAAAGGCTCTGCTATCTTACTAGACGCCACAAGTTTAGCGATTGCACAGCAACACATACCCTCCCGAGGGTCAATAAAAACAGTAGCTAGGGTCACGACTCTTAATTAAAACGCAGAAGGGTTAAACCATATTCATCAAACAAACTATACACGATAATATACAAAGAAATTCACAAACGATGGTACAAGGATCAATTCCCACCGCTTTCCATTTAAGATCCTTTTCTCTTTCTACCTACTTCAAATACAGAGAACGTAAAAGTAAGAACCGAGGCTTCTCAGACTTATAGATAAAACAACTGTAGGGTTACGTATTCCCTCCACTCAATCATTCATTGTTGGAAACCCCAAAAACATTACAAAGATTTAGGGCCTAGTTATCATTCTTTTCAAACAAGCAAGGCTTTACCCTTATACATTTTAAACACGAAGACATCAAATCAAGAAAACCATAGAGTGGAGCAGCAATAACTTAAAAACGTAGAAATTTATACATCCCCTTCATAGGGTTAAATACAAGTTCAATTCCAAATAGAAAATGCACATAGTGATACGACTGTTCAAAACCCCAGGTCTATACCACCAAAGTCTATCATCCTGTTAAACAAAGTTTAGAACTTCCATAAAAACCAGTGGCCCAAACAATGGCACCGTTCCTTCCCAAAATAGTACATACATGTAATTTCAAGGTCCAACCAAATCGTGACCTACAGACTTCAAATAAGCTAGCGATCCAAGGGCTCCATGAAGCCTTCTAAAAACAACCATACAATACCCATGTCATGAATACGAGAGGGAAGAGCACGATGGAAAGAGTCTGGACTTACCCATGAAGTCGCAAGTTTTGGCTACCTATAGAAAGCCACGCAAAAGTGCTCGCCACTCCTCACCCGTCAATCCAAAACCATGCCCTGATTAAACCCTGAAGAGTATAGTCAACCATCAGTTCAACATTGAAGTAGAAAAAAAAAAGAAATAGCATTGTGAGAGAAACATCAACTGAGTATTTGGATAGAGGGTTTTTTTTCTCCATTCTTCCCCATAGCTTCTTGGTGTCTTCACCATGAGCATAGCTCAGGTAAGGCATGAATCTCTCATCCAAGAAAACGCAATGCAGGAAGGAACCAGGTAAAATGAAAACGCATAATAAAATTTCCAATACTAAACCCCAATACTTTGAAACCCTACATGCCAACTGGACTCAACATGCGTGTATTATGGGGAACATATTTTAGCCACCAACTAACCATTAATGCGAATCTAAGGACCACCCAAGCACATACTATAAGGTCATAGGATTTAAATCAACGAATTTGGGAGATTGCTAGTGAAATCTCCATAGTAACTATACCATAGTATTATAGCATTACAACATAACCTATATCCATGGCCATGTACACTTAGGCATTCTCATTTTTAGTGCTCCACACTCCAATTACTTAACATGCTATTACATGGTGATACAATTAACAAAGGAAGAGTTCTCCATAGCAGTACCTGCACGTAAACAAGGAATAAGTACATTAGCAAAATTGCTAAGTAAGACCATAACCTTCTAAGGCCACCCTTACCTCTCGGAAGCTATTCTAGGGGTACTCCTTCCCCTTTGTTTCAAACCATCAATGCCACCAGGGGCCTTAACCTTCATCAACAAGGATACCACATCACCTAAGATAACAAGAGACTTTTTAAATTACGTACACAGTTCTTCCATTACAGTAAGCAGGAGGTTTCTTTTATTTAAAAACTCTAGTATTGACATATCGACATTAGAAGTCATAAGCAAGTACCGGACATGTTTATCAGTGCTGAAGATAATTTACAAGTCATCACTTCTTAAAGAGTTTTATTTACATTAACGAATTTTTTTTTAAATTTTACTAATTTTTTTGGGACATTACATACTCAGATGAATCTTTCAATCAATTGGTGTGTATTGTATGTCATTCTACATGAAAAACTCCTCTACCAACAAATAGTTTAAAGTGTTTTTAATTATTGCTAAATTGTTGTTAATTGGTGTGTATTGTTGCCATTCTACATGAAAAACTCCTCTACCAACAAATAGTTTGAAGTGTTTTTAATTATTGCTAAATTGTTGTTAATATATGCATCATTTGTTTTTAGTTGTGTTAAAATTGTTGTTAAAAATTGCAAAAGTTTTACCAAAAATAGTTTTTCTTTTCCAGATGTGGTTTTCGATACATATGAGATATAATTTTGTACCATTTTTGTACTGACCATAATGTTCATAGAATTTTTATCAATAATTACCTTGCACACCCTTTGTTAACACTTGCAATGGGTTTTGGGAATGATCTCCTTTCCCTAGTAAGATTTTGGAAATGATCTCCCTTCCCTAGTAAGATTTTGGAGTGTCCTTATTTCTCATTATTAAAGTTAATTGCAACATCTTTTTTCCTCCTACTCCAGATTCAATGTAGTTTGATAATATCCTTGAGTCACAATTGCTTTATTTAGTGGCCTTGGGGTTTAGTGAGCAATCTTAGGCATCTTTATTTTGTGTACAAAAAATAAAATCTCAATGGTTCTCTTAAGCTAATGTTTCATTGTCCTCTTTTGTTTTTTCCAAGTGTGAAATCACCTTGTCCTCTAAAATCTAATTTCATTTTTGCTTACTTCAAGATCTTATGTCTTGGTATTTTTTTGAAGAGATTCATCTTAATCGAAACAATGCCACTAAAACTTCTATTTACTAATCAATTAGCTTTATTAAAGGAATGGAAATTAAGAAAATCTAATTTATCATGGAATTAAAACTATATCCCATTATAATATCTTGTTCCAACCCTTTCTTCATCCTCTTGAATGTTTATTATTTTTTTTGTAGTTAGATTAATTGCTTACTATACTCTAGTACAAACATGTGTTTTTGCTTCAAAGTTTTAAATTGTCCAAATGCTTTTTTCTGGCAATTAGTAGAAGGCATTTCAGCATTTAAATGTTTTATCATTTTTTTTACAATTTTATGTTCACATTTCCCATTTGTCTTATTTTCACTTTTACCCTTCTAGTATCATCTTCCTCCATATTTTTGAGTTTAAGATATTTCTAGAATTTTTTAAATCCCCCTTAAATTCATGGAACTTTAGTCTCTACTTTGACACCATATTTTGATAAAAATTCATTTAATCTCTCCATTGGGTCATGAACAAATATTTGGGATCCAAGATTGTCTCCTTTCTTTGTCTCATCTTGTCTTAACCTTACTTCAAAAGGTTTCACCACTGGGTTCTTCTCCCAAACTTGGTCACAACACACTACCAACTCAATTTTTATTTTGGGCAATAGTTAAGATTCAATTAATATAGGACAATCATGATTGGGCATACCTTTGCTAAAGTTTATTCCATGATTTTGGATACATGGATATTTGAATATTTTAGGAGAAGAAAAAAATAAATTTTATGGGAAGCAAGGTTTTAGAACAACTATTAGATGATGGATCACATCTTCACACTTTCTTCTATTATTGAGGAGGTTAATTAGTGGCATTCCAAAGTTTTTTGTTGTTTTTAATATTTTTATAACGATTTTCACTTAGTCTTTTAGTGAATCCCTATTCCAAAGATTACAAGACACTTATCACCTTAAGTCTCTCATTGTGATTGTTTTGAGGCTCTATGACACAATTGTAGGATGGTTGTTCACGTGAAAAGGGTTTGCTCACTTCATTAGGAGCATCATTGGGGTAAAAGAATGCTATCTTTTCTCCCACATTGTTTAGGATTTACAATAAAGAGATAAAGATAAATATTAGGGAGAACACTTTTGGAAGTGAAGGTTGCATCCTACATTATTTCTTGATTGCCATATACATGTTTAAAAATAATATGTTCCTTTTGGATTCCTCCTTCATGGAGCTTTAGGGACAGATGGATGCTATCACTAGCTTTTGTCATCATCTTGAATAGCACTAAGAAATATTTGGGGGGTTTTGACTTCTTTTTTATGGGGATAAAGTATAGAGTGCGGATCTCAAGCCCAAAACTCAACTAGTGAATGGCTAGGCATGTATAATGCAAATATTACCATATGACCTTGTGGTTTGCTTATCATGCTAACTCAAAAGCTATGTAAATATTAAGTTGGAAAAATAATAAAATGGTTCAAGATAGTTTTGTAAAGATAGCAAGAGGGGCTACGATTCCAATAGAGGGGAAGAGAAAAAGGGGACCTATGGGAGATTAAATCCTCTATTGCCAAGTGTCAATCTTAGAACTCATCCAATTGATGTTGTGTGCCTTCAATGAGTCAATTACTTCCTTTTGACTATTAAATACAATCATTGAATGCATGTGTGAGGTTGGTGGGGAAGGTCCTTTCATGTAGTTATGGAAGCTTGGGGTGAATGTACTATGATAGTTGTAACAGTCCTTTCTTCAATGGTAAAAAGTTATGCTAGTTGTGTTTTCATCATTGTCGCATATCCTTTGGAGTCTACCACTCATTCTTTCATGTAGATTTACACTATGTAGGGATTTATCATGGTGTTCTCTCCATTTCTATTATCATTACTAGATTGTGCATTAACTAGAAATTTGAACTTGGAAGGAGAATTGCATATTTTAAGGAAACTAGATGGTTGTAGGTGAGCATAAATGTTGGGAAATCTAGGAACCTTTACCCATTGAGTTTTGTTGCTCACAAATTCTTAAGAAGCCATGAACTAATGCTATAGGAGGTTCTCCAATAGTATACAACAAGTTGGACTCTTTCTTCCCACATTGGTAAGCATTGTAAGGGTTGGATTTCTTCAGTAAATTGTAGATCAATGAAGGGAAATTCTTTCCTTGTGTTTTTTGTGCCAGTTGGAAGAGTGCCATGACTATGATGGTTGAGTGAGGTTCTTATAGACATCTTGATGACAATTTGGCTAAGCATTGAGACCAAAAATGGGTGTTGGGATGAGAAAGAGAATCATGTAGGTGTTTCAACACCTTCTCAATGGTGGCCTCATAGTCAAAATTGGGGGTGGCCTCTCAGCAAAAAGAGTATATGTTGGATAGAGTGCTTATGGTTGGGTGGAAAATTGCTTGTACACAACTAGTTGCTTGAATCTTCTTTGTTTAAAGATAAATATTCTCTTGTATTTGAATTTGGATGATTTTATTATCTTCCTGTAATGGATAGGTATAATTATGCATGGTGTGTGTGTGTGTGTGTGTGTGTGTGGATAGAGTTCATTTCTGTTTTGTTTTCCATTTACGTATTTGTACATGCATTTTATTGTTTATGAATTCATAATATGCCCATGGACGAAGTTTGCAAGCATGGAATTCAAAAATATCCCCCTTTTGTTTGTATAATACATGGATTGGGACATGACACATATACTTGGGGTTTAGTTCATGGGTCCCATGCTCACTATGATTCTTGCTTTTCAACCCTATCACTATAAGGGGCATGATTCCTTGGTCGTGTTGGAATGTCAATGTTTCCATTTGCATCTTAGGAAATCCTTATGGAGGTTCACCTTTTTGGAACCATCATTGAACCCACGGTTCTATATGGAGTCAATACCTAAGTAGTGTGTCAATCCTCCACATATTGGGCATCTATTGAGATGGTGCAATCTATCATGTTCAGATGTAGGATCCATTATAAACAAGTAATCCAATAGACTATCATCAAAGTTGATTTTAGGGTCAATCCTTTAAATAATGAGAATGTTAATTTTAGATTTTTTTCTTCCTTTATAATATTTTCACTTTGGGGGACTACTTCCACCAGAGATAGATAACCATATCTTGCATTTTCCTCCTCTAGGGATATTTTTTCCCATATCCTGCGTTTTCCTCCTCTAGGGAGATTTTTTCCCTATCTAGATGCATATAATACTTATTCCTAGAGGCCACTTATTTTATTTAGTCCATTGTCATTTAGATAGATGTATACCTCCTTTTAAATTTAGTTTGAATTCCCCTAGACTTCTATCCACTATTTTTTACCTACTACTCATAGATATGTATGCTAGGGAATAATGTGAAAGAAAAATTCCTACAACACTCTACGCCTTTGGTTTGGGACATAACTCGAGTGAATTCTATAATCCTTAGTGTGTGTTTTATTAATCCCAATCTAGTTTTATGGAAGAAACCCAATAATGCATCATGGTCACTTCAAAAAAATATAAACAATGTTAGGTAAATTGTTTGGGGTGAACCATTCAAAATCACTAAACATAGAATCAAATGGTTTGATGTAGAAGGATAGTCAACCATAGCATAACTAATATGACAACCTATCTTATCCTAACTAAGGATGTTATCTTGAACGCCTCTAAAAACGATTTGGTCGTTTTTAAGTTTTTTTTTGTCGAGGTGAAGTGGAGATCGACACTACATACTACATATAGTTGGGGATCCATTTCATGGGGCCTATGTTCACTATGAGCCCTCCTCTCCAACATTATCTCTACAAGGGGTATGAGTCCATGGTTTTTATTGAGTGGCAATGTTCCCATTTTGAATTTTTTGAAACAATCATTGAATCCACAATGTTATATGGATTCAAGATCTATGTAACATATCTATCCTTCACATATTGGGCATGTGTTGAGAGCGTGAAATCTATCATGCTCTAATGTAGGATCCATTATAAATAGGTAGTCCCATACACATCATCCAAGTTGAGTTTGGGCCATTATTTAAATATTGAGGACACTTTTAGAGTCATTTTCTTCCTTTACTACATCTACAGTCTAGGGGGGCTACTTTTATGAAGAATAGATATGAATATATTCCATTTTGCTCCTCCGAGAAAATTGTTTTCCTGTCCCATCAATACAAGACCTATTCATTTTTTTATTCCATTGCCATTTTGATATAAAGTCTCCCTCCTGTTAGGTTTACTTTGGATGCCCCAACCTACTATCCCCTAGTTTGTAGCCGCTACTCACAAGGATGAATGCTAGGGAATAATGTGCATGGAGAATTCATGTGACTCTCTAGGCCTTCAAGCTAGGCCATAAGTGGGGTACACTGTATTATCCTTTGGCCATGTCCTATTAATCTAAAACTAGTTTTATTGTAGAAACATAATGATGCATCATTGTCACTTCAACAAATTATAAGGGATGTTATGTCAATTGTATTGGGTCAACCATTGAACACTCTAGACATAGAATCAAATGGTTTGATAGATAAGGGTAGTCAATATTAAAATAAATAATATGGTAGTCAACCTTAGCATAACTAATGTTTTCATCTTGAACACCTATAAAAAATATTTTCCTTATTTTAACTTGTATTATTTTGGGGGTAAAGTGGAGATCACTATTTCCTACAAATACTTGGGGGTCTATTTCATGGGGCCTATGTTCCCTATGAGTCTTGATTTCCAATCGTGACTTTGTAAGAGGCATGCTTCCTTGGTTGTGGTTGAGCTCCAATGTTTCTACTTTTATATTTAGGACATCCTTATGGAGTTGCACCCTTTTGACGCCATCATCACCATAAAATTTGGACCAATTTTTCAACGGAAAATGGTTGGTTATCACACGGTGTTTCGTAGTACAACCGATGAATCTAGGATACTGAAACTGTCGGTTGAGAAATGATCATTTATCTGAGGGATTTTCCTTTTGTAAGAAGGATGACAAAAACAATGACACGTGTCAACCCAAAGGTTGATGTGTAAAATTATGCAACCATCGATTAACCAAGACATTCACATCGACTGACCCGCACAGGTTTTCTAGTTGATCGAGACACTTACATCGGTTGCTAGATACATGTTCATTGGTGTATAGACATTATCCTTTGGCCCACAAAATATTTTCATTGTTGGACCAAGATAATTACATCGGTTCATCGAGACAAGACCATTGGTTGATCGGTACATAATTTTGTACTTTTTAATTAGTGTTGGTTAATCACCATTGAATCATCGATTATTGGCCCAATTCCATGGGAGGACCGACAAATTTTTTTGGCAAATCAGATCTGTGTCGTTGGGAGACCAAGATTAATCCATCGTTTTACCTTCTCAAACATTTGTCTCACTTTTAATGTGGCATCAACACACTACCACATTCCCCTTTGTCCTCTTGTTCTCATTTTGTCAGCACCATGAAGTAGCCAATGTCACTCCAAACCCCATAAATCCTAGTGACAATTTAGAATTAATTAATTAATGAGGGGTTAACTTTTAAGGCATTAATTAGCTAGGCGTTTTTAATTTTATTTTATCCTGAGATTTAAATGCACTTGAAGTATTTTTCATTTATAGATATTTATTTCAATGGAATAAAGTGGATAATTATTAACAAGGGTGCATTATAGGATAAGGATTGACCAAGTCATGGAATGAAAATGAAGAAAAGATAAAAGAAGTCAAAGCTAGGAACGCACGAAAAAGAAAATAAAAATTGGCACAAGGAAGAAAAGAAGCAAAGATTAGGAAAAGAAAAATAAAGCAGAAAAGCAAATAAAAAGAAGAAAGCAAGATAAGACAATAAAGTAGGAAAAATCTAGACAAAGTAGAAAAGCATGATAGGGAATAAAAGTAGGACAAAGCGAGACAAAGAAGAAAAGCGGGATAAGGCATAAAAGAACGAAAAAACAAGACAAAAAAGAAAAAGCGGGATAAAGAAAAAGAAAAAGCAAAAGCAAAAGCAAAAGAAAGAAAAGAAAAAGAAGAAAGAAAAGGAAAAATAAAAAGCAGAAAGCAAGGAAAAAGAAAAAAGCAAAGGCAAAAGCAGACAGCAAAGGAAAAATCAAAAGCATAAAACAAGCCATCCTTATTCTCTCCTAAAAATTATTAATTATTAATTTATTATTTTCATGAGAAAAGTCTAGAAGGAAAGATATAGTGTCACGGTTCAATGCATATAACTCATGGATTACTTTCCCAAGAAGAAAACCAAGTTATAAAAGGAGTGCGCGCCACTTTCCCAACTTTTGACGGTTTGTGAATTGAATTGAGTGCAATTTTTCCTCTTTGACTTGGGAGATGTGCCCCTAGTCCAAGCTGGGAGATGCACCCCTCCTTATTCTGAGAGGATGATGACATGCAGTCTTCATAATTGATTTTATTGCTGGTCCTAAAGTCTAATCTAGTGGTTGGTGTTCTCATTGTGCAGTTCAACTCCTTCATTTAGTAGAAACAATGTTGAAGGGCCAAAATGGAGGTTGTGGTTTCAAATTTTTTGAGAATTTATGGACCTTGAGGCCTATTAAATTGTGTCTGTAGCAGTGTTTCTAGTATGAAACACTTTTTTTTTCATCAGAAAAGGTGTCAAGATGAGCAAGTTATGGCCATTTTACCAGATCTGGGGGTTCCAACTAAAAAGAATGCACCACTACTTTTCTATCTATAAATCTCCATGAGTTTTGATTTTTGTGAGAAGCCATTGAATTTGGGTGCACCTTCCATGAGAAGACATATTCGATTTTTCATCCATGTTACAATATTTCCAGTGAATTTCGAGCTTGTTTGAAGAGATTGAGAAACCTCCAATTCAAAATCATGATGATTCCTAGATTTTCTATGATGGAGAATTCTTCTTTTTATCTATTTCTTTCCTCGGAGTTGTCTGATATTCCTTACAGATAATTATGGTTTTTATTGATTTTAAGTTTAACCTATGAATTTCTTTTTATAGTTTTAATTAAGAAAATTTTGCCTTTCATATCCATCTTTTGGACCTAGTCTAGATTGCCATGGAAAATAACTAGTTTTCATTTTTTAATTAATAAACAAACTTCTGCAACTCCAAATTGAATTATTTTAGTTGATTATGTTAATGAAATTCCAATATACTCATCCCATGTCTGAAACTGAGAATTTGTGACCTTCTCCCACTATTTGGAAAATCCTGAATTTGAACTAGTTGTGCAATCCTAGGAGACAATTTTGGTTGTTTTTTTAAACCTCCCCAGAACCTATTCAAACTTGATGAAGCATACCTAAAATTATATTTTAATGATATTTAATGTTCTTAATCTCTCCTATGTAAAAAATCCTTCTAGGGTTGTTTGAAGTTTCCTTTCCTATAGCCAATCAAGTCACTGTTCTTCATTGTTTTGCCTTAAGTCTTGTAGGAGAGTCAGTTAGTGGATCACCATATATGATTGGTACATTAAAGTTGTATGATATCACTTTACTCTACTCCTGTGTAAATTAATATCTCAAGAAGAAGAAAATTGTAGCCATGTCCTACTCTGATGATGATTTCTAGGAGCAGTATGATGATAACTATGAGGAGCAATATGAAGAGTATTGCAAAAAGTATGAGGAGTAAAATGTAAAGGCGGTACCTTCTACAAGTAACTCCCATTTATGAGTAGCAACAGGGGAATCTATCTGATATCCACATCATGCATAACAGTGTAGGGGAGTTCCACTTGAGCGAGTTAGGTGGAACAAGTAGTAGTGTAAAGAGTTGTTACACCAAAGCGATGATGGTACATGGGGAATATACAATATTTCCATCCAGATCACTAAGATGGAGTATGCATTCATTCAATGATTGGGTGGATAGATACATGAGGGAGTTGAGTACTCCAAGAGGTAAGTTTGTTGCTTGCATTAATGGAAAGTTTATGGACATATCATTCATTTTTTGCGAGCAATTGTATAGGCATTTGTGGTTGTTATGTCATAATTATAGTATACTTGGATGGACATGGGATTTCCACCTATGTCAATTGGCTAGAAATAATGTGAGTCTCTGTGTTGGTTTGCACATAGAACATAAGGAGTTGCATATTTATTTGGAGGGACTCGCAAAGGTTTGGTTTTGCATTGGAAGTGATGAACTTCCAATATGTTGGAGTGATCTAGACATCATCCATGATTATATTTTATTCCATTTGATTATGATGTTTGAAAGGATGCATTTAAGACAATGGGACCCTGGAGTTATTTGGAATGGTAGTTCCCTACAAGCAACAATGCCCTTGGGGGACATGCAGTTGAGAGAATGGGATCCAGGAATTGATGGATCATTTCAGTTTGCATTGGTGTATGGAGGAATGCAACATAAGCAGTGGGACCTTGGGATCATCTTGGAAATCTAGTTATAGACAGAGTAGCACAATAACATCATGATGGCACCTCCATTGAGTTCAGTTGGAATTTGGAATTCTAATGCTTGTCAAGTTTAGCTACAGATATTAAATTGCTTAAGGACAAGTAATCTTGGGAGGGGAGGATTGTCATGTTCTCATTTTGTGAGCACCATGAAGCAGCCGATGTCACTACAAACCCCACGGATCCTAGTGACATTTTATAATTAATTAATTAATGAGGGGTTAAGTTTTAAGGCATTAATTAGTTAGGTTGTTTTAAGTTTATTTGATTCCAAGTTTGAAATGCACTTGATGGAAGTATTTTTCATTTATAGGTATTATTTAAATGGAATAAAGTGGATAATTATTCACAAGGGTGCACTAGAGGATAAGGATTGACCGAGTGATGGAATGAAAAGGAAGAAAAGATATAAGCAGTCAAAGCTAGGAAAGTAGGAAAAGGAAAAGAAAAGCTGGCACAAGGAAGAAAAGCAAAAAAGCTTAGGGAAAACAAAATAAAGCAGAAAAGCAGATAAAAAGAAAAAATCAGGATAAGACAGTAAAGCAGGAAAAACAAAGACAAAGAAGAAAAGAAGGATAAGACAACAAAGTAGAAAAAAAACAAGATAAAGTAGAAAAAAAGGATAAGGTAGAAAGGCAGGAAAAAACACAATATAAAAGAAAAAGAGGGATAAAACAAAAGCAAAAGCAGAAATCAAAGGAAAAATCAAAAGGAGAAATCAAGGAAAAAGAAGAAAGCAAAGGAAAAAGCAAAAAGAAAAAAGCAAGCCATCCTTATTCTCTCCTACAAATTATTAATTATTATTTTATTATTTTCATGAAAAAAGTCTAGAAGGAAAGAGTTAGATTCCAGGTTCAATGCATCTAACTCATGGATTACTTTCCCAAGAAGCAAACCAGGTTATAAAAGGAGTGCACACCACTTGCCCATATTTTGATAGTTTATGAATTGAATTGAGTGCAATTTTGCCTCTTTGAATTCGAGATGTGCCCCTAGTCCAAGATAGGAGATGTGACCCTACTTAGTCTGAGAGGATAATGACAGCTAGTATTCATAATTTATTTTATTGAAGGTCCTAAAGTCTAATCTAATGGTTGGTGTTCTTGTTGTGTGGTTCAACTCCATTATGTAGAAACAATGTTGAAGCGATGAAATGGAGGTTCTGGTTTTGAATTTTATGAGCATTTATGTACCCTAAGACTTATTCCATGTGTCTACAGAATTATTTCTAGTATGAAACACATTTTGTTTCATCAAAAAAGGTGTCCAGATAAGCAAGTCATGGCCATTTTACTAGATCTAGGGGTTCTAGCTGAAAAGAACACACCACTGCTTTTCTATCTATAGATATCCCTGGTTTTTTAGTTCATTGAGAAACCATTGAAGCTGGGTTCTCCTTCCATGAGCATCCATTTTATATTTTTCATCCATTTTTCAGATCCATTGAAGTTCGAGCTTGTTTCCAGAGATTGAGAAGCCTCACTAGTACAAAATGAGAGATAAGTGACCAAGTGACCAAAAAAATTGGTCACCACAACTTTGTCAAGGGATAAATGACCAAAATTGAGAAATTTTAAGTAAACCGACTAAAAATGACCAAGATAAATGACCAATTTGGTCATGGGATAAGAACTAAACTAAACATGACTAAGATAAATGACCAATTTTGGCAATGAGATAAGAACTAAACTAAAAATGACCACATAACAATTGGTCATTTTTAGTTGTGACATTCTGGCAATGGAAAATTATAATTTTGATAATTAATTTGTACAATTTACTAAATTTTAACACTGCAGATGGATTCGGAGAATCCGAATCCATCTACAGTGTTAAAATTTAGTAAATTGTAACATTGTAAATTTAGTAAATTGTAACATTGTAGATGGATTCATAGACACAAGCTAGTGTCGAAACATGATGCCATAAGAGAACCTATTGAACTTTGTTTCAAGATCATTTCATCTATACCTTCACATCTCGTTCGATGTGCTTATCATGATGTCCATATCTTATTTCACCATTTTTGCTTCTATATTATCTCTTCGACGGATCCGCCAAGTTGCATCATCATAGCATGGTTGAGTCGAGTCTTAGATATTTGTTGTCTTTTCCTCTTGGAATTATCATGTCGTGAATTTGGTCTCATTGTTTTTGGCTCATCATATTGGTCACATTCACATTTTGTTTGAACAAAACCATCATCGTTTGGCCCTTTCGGCAGTCTATTAAATTTTCGGAAACTTCATGTACTTTGCATCATGTTAGCCAAAAAATGTCAATTTCACAACCTCCATTAATTATCCATGTGCATCCATTTATCATGGTTCTCCTTGCGCCTGAGTTTGGAAAGTTCTAAAGTTCCCCTTAGGTCTCTCCCTTGCAAAAAATTGCCAATATTCTCCATTTTAAAAAGAAGAAGAAAATTCCTCCTTTTTTGTAAAATTATTTTTAAAAGAAGTTACCATGATTCTAATATATAATATTATTATAATATGCTATTAATATATAAATATATTTAATTATATATTATATTAAAAACGGATTAAATAGATTTTCTTTTATGTTTGTAAAGTTTTAGAAGGGCTATTGAAATCAGAACATATTGGGCGATCTCTATTTTTTTTTTCATACCACTCCGCTCCTTACACAATGAAGGCTTATTCTACGAGGAGATCAAACTTCCAACCCAAAGAATATCATCGTGGCGGTGAAGGCATTTAGATTCTTTCGACACTTTTTTCAACATGGTTTAGATAAATTTGGAGAAAACCCAAGTTTTTTACTAGGGTTTTTAACTCAAGAAGCGCCGAGCAAGGTAAAAAACCGAATATTTCTAAGCACAAAAAATGTTGATTAATTTATGCGGTTCAAACTTGGATTTTGAACTATTTTAGGTGCATCAATTGTTTTTTTACTTATAAATAGGGCTCAGTTCCATAGGTTTGAATCACAGATTCTTTGTATTTTATCATGCGATGGAAATGTGCTAATGCTAAGTTATTCAGTTGTCTTTGTACAATATGAGGAATGTCCATGGCGTCCTGTTGATGATTTTTGTGATTTTTTGACATGCTTATTTTTTAAACTTTTACCCTCTAAATATTTTGCAATACGTTGTTGTTTCTGACAAATTTGTGTTTACAAAGCCATGGCCTTCTAGCATTGCACGAGACTATCAAGGCCTATCTTGTGGGGTTATATATTCCTTCCACAACCATTGAAAGGGAAAACCTATTTCCACAGCAAACCATTAAATGGAAATGGCGTTATAATTAATTTCTCATGAACGGTAATAATTATTTAATATTATGGCCAACTTTCGAACCCAGGTCAAGATTCAATAGGTAGATTACTGACCACTATACCATGGAACCACTTTTCACTAAAAAAAACCTCACAAACAATTTTATAATATAGTGGTTAGAATTAATTTAATTTATCTTTTGGATATGTTATTATTTTGATAAATATAAAATAATATTTAAAGTAGAGGTGACCTGCCTCGAGAACAACTATACTATAAAGGAATAGGTAAGTTCCGTCAGTATATGATTCCACCAATTATGTACTTCACAGACAGAAGGATAGCTTTTATATTTATTTAAGAGCAGAGTGTATTGACTCTTACATATATCTTTTATCTTAATTGAAATCCAGAGCTTGTTGACCGATGAGTCATAGGAAGGATGGAAGCGATTATAGAACATGCTCAAATGGTGCGAAGCCGCTTGACTGACATAGAAGGGAGAGGCAATTTATACGGTTTTCAATATTTGTAAGATACGCTTCTCGAACCTGACCTTCAGTTTTCTCTTTTCCACATCTAGAGATTTGATCCAGGGATCAAATAACTTAACTTAAAGAAAAAGAGAAAGGAAAAAATTGCATGTTATTTTATATTATTAACCGCTAAACCCTCATCTCGTTTGCTTCATTTTTAAAGTGGCTATAGTCTCAGCGATGATGTTATTCATTAATGCCTTTGGTTCTTGGCTGGTCTCGATAGTTTGAATCCGATCACATATTGTATTAAAGAAAAAGAGAAAGGACAAAAATACAGGTTATTTTATATCATTAACTGTAAACCCTAATTCTAAATCCTCATCTCGTTTGCTTCATTTGTCAAGCAGCTATCATCTCGGTGATGTTATTCATTAATGCCTTTGGTTCTTGGCTGGTCTGCAAAGGAAATGTAAATATTTTTTACTGTAACCTGATGGAAACCTAGGTTACATCAAAACCCTAGGGATTCTTCACGCACCCTCTCTGGTTATGGAGAGGCCTCTAGTGATGTCCTGGTGCAGTCGACCTGAAACATTGTTTGCATTTGTAGTAGCATTCATCTCCGATTGATATTTTTCCGACTCAAGGTACAAAGCCCGGGGTTCGAACTGTTGACACCTGTCTACCGAAGGGCTTCCGGACTTGCATTGCGAAGAGAGAGGGAGAGAAGATGCAGGAGGGCCTACGATTCACTTTTGAAAGGGTGTAACAGGTACATATTTGTCTTTCTGGATGAAACTTTAGTCAAGGAAAACAGGGGGTAATAATGAGAAAGATTCATAGGGTTCCTTGCAGTGGAGTGATTTTGCATGGTTTAGGATCCATCCTTTTGTCGAGGTATTGGTGTTGTATAAATGGGGTTACAGTGCTGTGTTCGTGGACTAGCCATCGGGGTTGGTTTCATGAAACCCTAGCCTAGTTAATGAGGCAGTCTTTTTGTTCCTTTTACATTAGGGCACAATGGTTTCGTAATTTTTGTCCTTGAGACTCTCTGTCAAGTGGCGGAAGATGATGATGGGTCGTGGAGCGGATGGTGGTTGTGTCGCCGAGGGGATGCAGAAGCTGGAAATCGACATATATTCATAGCCCCTCCCCAAAGAATCTTTCAGTGTCCAATAGAATTACCTAAGATCCATCAACTGCTTTCAATTTTCTTTTGGGCACAACCGTGATCCAAATACCTCTTGTTTCAGGCTCAAGTCTTGAACCCACTATGAACCCATGTGTGGAATTGAACAGAATGTTTAACATAAATGATTTTCCACAATGATATGATCCCACAATAGCCACGAAGGCAACTGGATCCTCAATACTGGCCAATGTTTCAAGTGAAATTCATTCAATTCCAACTTATCATGTCCTTTACTAGGCATTTAAAGCTATAAGGGCTCCTCGTAATTATCCTGATACTGTGGTGCAGTCTCTTTGTTAGGTATCCTCTACTTTATTAGCTCTCTCAATTCTTTAAGGCTGATGAATGTCTCTTGTTCGCCCTGGACCATGACAGGATAGCAAGAGGCAATGATGACCATGGCTGTGAAGATAATATGTGATAAACCCATTTGGGTATTCTTTTTTAGTAAGGGAGTGAGATAGCGAGGCACTGGAATATGGATTCAGTGGGGTTTGAGTGGTAGGGTTGTAAGAACAATAGCAGCCATCGACTTAAAATGTGGTGTTGGTGATATATTGGTGTGTGTGATATATTGGCATGCAGTGATATATAGAAACCTTGAAGGATGAGTCCATTATTAGCTCTGAAAACCTCCTCACACACACTAATAATAGGTTTTGAGTTGTCTGAACGAAATGGATCCGTGGCGATGGAAATATCTCTCTTATTACATAATTTAATTTGTGTAAAAACTGCATGGAAAATTGACCCAAACGAAAAATATTGAAACCTAGCAAGCTGAAATGAGCTAAAGTTTACAAAAAAATGTTTGAAATGTCATATAGCAACTATTAACTATCTCGAAATGGATTCCTACGAACAAAATTAGACATTGAATAGGTGATATTAAAGAATAAATACCTTTAAGAGATCAAAAAATTTCTCAACAATATATTTCTGTTGGATAATCGCACCCTTTTGCTACACCTTATCTGCGTGCACACACAAATTGGCCTTTCTATAAAATTTCTTGACAGAAGAAGTAGTGATGACATTTTTCAATGATACTGGCTTCTAGCTAGCTTCCGGCCAAAGAACCTGTTGACATCAAAAGTAATGAATGAATATGAATTACACATGAGAATGTTCATTGGTTAATATAGAAAGTTCATCAATAATTGGCTCTCTCTTTAGAACCCCACTACAAATCCAATTGCATCTTAATAATGTACAAACATGTTACAAGTTCTAGCAATAAACCTGTGCAGAATCTCATTCCGGTGCTACAAACACCAACAAATGGATAGAAATAAATATGTTATGATTCTTAATAGAGTATTTTACTATTTATTTCACTTGATGTAAACTCTAAAGATATAGGAGATATAAGTTATTGATTGACTATATCGACTGTATTCCACTTTGTACAAGAAAAATATTTTTTTATGAGCTTGTTTTAATTGACTTGGGATGAGCAATATATGGTAAGCAAATCATTACTTACTCAATGTTTGTTTTCAATTGTCATCCCTAATATATAAGTTGTAAGACTCTTTTGAAACACTCTCAATGTGTGTAATAGAATTAGCATGTAAAAATAGACATATTAAGTGAACCAACTCAAATACCATTCATTAACAGTGCATGTTTGTGATGCAAAAATGCAAAATTTGAGTGTCAATTTGAGAAATTTCCTACTTTTCCTATGGCCTTCTCAGAACCAGAGTAATCTGAAGAATGCAAGCAAGGCACCCACTGATTGGAGCCCATAGTGGCTACTAATCTTGAGCCCACAGCTGAAGAATGGGGGTATACCCCCAAAGACAAAGAACTTCCCCCTGATTTGGGATCAATTCCTAATTTCCTATAGCATCTTGTCTATTTATTCACTTTGGCCTAATGGCCTGGTTGTTTGTACTTGTTGCTTTCTTCCTTGGGTGTTATGGACCTTTGTGACACTTTAAAATTAGCGGCCCTATATAGCCTCTTTTGATTGATTAGCTTCTTTTGCCTTATGGCCAAGTACTGAAAATAAATTTTGTGTGTGAGACACAGAGACATGTCCACAGATAAACAAAAAAGAAATGGAACTACCCAATATGTCATGCACATACAATATAGAACTCACTTCAATTAGAAAAAGCTAACCCTCCAGTTTAATCACTCACATCATGCATTTGGATGTCGCTACACTTTCAATATCACATTCAGCGACATGCCCTTTTTCAACAAGACATTGAATAAATAAGGATGTGTTAAGGCCTTAAAATAATACAGGATCAGAGCCTAGGCAACATAATTCTAAATAAATCTTCAAAATTTTATCAATTGACATCCTGTCAATTCATAAATGATAATGTTCTCACCCAAAATTGTGGAGAATAGATCTCCACCAACATCATTATGGCCTACTACATTTAGAATCTCTATAAAATATGGAGAGAAATAACATGTTAAAAGTAAGAAAATGAAAAATATTTGTTAAATCTAGCCAGAGAGCACTCTAGCATCATCTCCATGCTAAACTTAGTAGTTGACATTGTTTGCTAATAACCATCAGTCATAGTTTTTTCAGTAGGAAATGTTAAATTATTAAGTTTCTAATGATAGGTGGTTGCTGGTGTAAGCTAAGCCGCTTTCAAATTTTTTTCACATTCCTCTGCCATTGGACCATTCTTGTCAATATCTCCAATCTCTACTGCCATGCTTGTTTTGGCTATGTGCATAGATTGTCTACAAGCGATAAGCACACTTTAGAATATTGGACTGCAACAGTGTTTGCATTACCGTGTAAAAGTTTTGTGCATTACTAGATGATGGAAAGTGTAGAAGCTGTGATTGTCCTGAGATATTCGCTATGATCAACAACAATACTATCTTGTATTGGTCTTGGGTTTTGGAATGTTTTGGAGTTGGATTGTTGGTCTAGGGATGTCATCCTTCTTTACTGCTACCATTGAGGTTTTATGTCTTCCTTTCACTACTCGACAATTTCCAACCATTGGTTAATATTTTTTTTGGGCAACTGGTTAATGTCTTTGGACCTCTGCACTGTCTGCTAAGCTACAACATATATTCTCTCTATCTCAGGTATGTTTATGCCCACAGGTAAGGGCCAGACATGTTCCTTCTGAGAGATCTTCCTCTGAGAGGCTAGATCTGATCTAGAAGTCAATTTTCATGACTACCAAATTTTGAAAATTCAATTTTAATTTTATTAGCAAATCCTACCAACAATCTTGATTTGTTATCTGAAACATGAGACCTAGGACTTCCTGTGCTTGAGGTTGACATGTTCATTTGGACTAGTGTATCCATTATTTGTTTGTACTGAATCATACTCAAGGTCCAATAATCCATTCTTGATCCCTTTTTATAAAATTGTCAATTTCATTGGATACGTGGTCTTTTGTTATCAAGCAGTTTGAACTTTTTCTGCGAGTGCTGGTAAGCATGCTTTTAATGTTGCACATTTATTTAGTGAGAACACGTCATCTTTCAAACGATTTAAAGCATTTCAAACTAATCTTAATACTACAAAAGAATTATTCGCTCTCAAATTTTAGTTTTGCATCTAGGATATTTTATGTGGCTGGGTCGCCCCTGCTCATGGTTGGCTCATGCCTACCCACAGGCTAAGTGGCTTGTTGGAAACTAGGAGTCAAAACTTGAAAATTAAAACTAATCCTCTGAAAGTAGATCATTGTACTAGATATGTAATAGGACTTCAGTATAGAGATGTGATAAATAACCTGAAGAAACTTGTCTATTATGATCATAGATGAAGACCTTGCAATTATGAACTAGATTGATACATCAATTTTAAATGAAGAGGTGTAAATGATAGTGAAAAACAGTCCTTAACACTGCCTATATACACTAGTCCATCTATACTTGTCTAGGTGTACCACCAATCTATTGTAGTGTAGCTAAATTAATATATAAGGTGGCTTCCATAAGGAGGGCCCACTTGAAGTTACACCCACCTCCAGACTTAGCCCCTAAACCTATTCCTCTCTTATAAACGTTACATTTGTTTCTCCAATATTAAGCTATCTCTCAATGAATTTAAGGTGCACAATGTTATTTCAATCTTTATAGTGATCCTATAATGCAGGAACATAATATTACAATAACGACATGAATCTTAAAGCCATATGATGTAAACAGGTGTAAAACATAATATAAATCAGTGTATTAAATTAATATGGAAATATGGAAATTCAAATATTGACTCTTTCAAATGCAGCTTTGATTGAAGACAAGATGTAATCTTCTGTCTGTTTAGAAACATCAGCCATCTCTGCAGTTGATGTCATTCTCGCCACCTGCAGGCACCAAAGGAGTATACTAATATGCTAACTTCCCAACATATAGCAACAACAAGAACCTTGTTTACGAAGGCCTCTAATTTTACCTTCCATACAGAAACATAAAGGTATGCATCAAATTCAACATCATAGAAAAGGACAAGAAAATTTGTAAGCATTCAGAAAGACAAATGAAAATTTTCAGTAGTCAAAAGATGTGCAAATCTAACACTAGTTAAAAAAAATATTTCCTTCTTAATGGATTTACATGGAAATAAATCAACAAAACGGTCAGGAGTCTAATAAACATCCTTAAATTTCAATCTCTTTTCATAACCAATGCAAAATTGATCTCTCATTTCAGACTCTTTGTAGTACCCTAAGATTACATAATCCTCCAGATTAATTTATTTTTCTTTCTTTTAGAGCTTTGTAAATATCTACTTGTTAATATAAAACATTTTCAAACAAAAAAAGTCTCTTTTGATATTGGACAATGTTCACTTGAATAAATGAATATCTCAACATCTGCATATCGAAGGATTAAATACAAAAGAGATGATGTGTGCATTTAATTTCAACACCAGAAGTAACCATCCACTAAAAGATAGCTATTTATAGAGATGAAGTGTGCATTTAACTTGAACACTAGAAGTAGCCATCCACTAAAACATAACTATGAATAGCCATTTCACAATGGAGTATAGATAAGATAAATATAACATGAGTTTATTTTTTAATGTCCGTGAATGACCATAAGAGTCGGTCGATAGGACTCACAAAGTACAAACCGACAAAGTATAGAAATAGCAGAAAAATAGTGTAAATAACATGTTGAGGAGAAACATGACCAAATAGACTAATCTTAGAAAGACAAAAATTATGTAGCTTCTCTGCATGACTTTCAAAGGTAAAGTTGGCATCAATTCTTTTAGACCTAAGAATGGCACAATAAAGTTGTAATGATAATTTATTTCGATCTTTTCAACCAACGTAACCTCTGATGAAATTAATGCAAATCCAATGCCTTAGCAGCTCAAGGTGAAGCCTTCCTAAAAGTGTCCAGTAACCAATACTGACAAAAACAAATTCTTCAAAGGAAAAAGGAAGCACAACAGTTGGGGTGGGGTTTGGGAGAAGGAGGCACATAAGTGCAAACATAAACTGTAAAAGTTGTATCTGTAGGCAAAAAGCATTCCTTGAGTATGTTTAGGCGTCGGTTTCAGGATACCATTGATATGGGGAAAGCAACATTTCAAATAAGAGATAATTGTATTAAACATGCATAAAAAGTTAATAGAATGGGCTCTTCAATTTTCTTGATTCCTTTCTGAATTTTGGTATTTTTTATGTTTGATTTTTTTGGTTTGGGATTCATATTTGTGTAAGACTTTTCATGTTTAACAATCTCAGCTAGAAAACTCTAGAGATTTAAAGGTAGTTGGATCAGTGTTTTTGATGTTTTGTCTTTTGTCTTTTGGTAGACTACCAATAGCTCAGTTACATTATTGGTTGTTGTCTCCAGCTTTTGTGTTAAATGGAGGAATTGAATTCTACCCAAAGAAAAGAGAATTCCTCCAGTTCATGATGGACTTGGGTTTCAGTAGTGAATTTGAACCAGTCCCATCCTTCCAAATGGTTTTGACCCATCCCAAAAGTGTTAAGTAAAAATTGCCCTTCAAAAAAATTTGAAATCTTAATTTTAGCTTGCCAACTAAGAAATGAAGAGTAGATTTAAATATTTTAAAAGGAGTGTAATTTTTTAAATAACCCATTAATATTTATCTGTTGGATACAATTGTTAGATAATGATATGTTAGTTGTATATACATTGGTCTTCCTTTTGTTGCACCATAAAAAAAAATAGGAGTATCCTGCTTCGAGACCCATTGACCAATTTCTTATGCTGCAGATTGAGTTTCTAGCTGTTTTGAAGGGTTTGATTCTGCAATGACCTTCCTATGTTGGGAAGTCTGTCTTCCCTTGCTTTGACTCTTTCTAACCAGTTTAGCTCACATGATGTATAACTAGATATTGAAGTTAAGTTTTACATTGGACCTGATGCTTTTCACTGACAATGATACAACAACCAATGCTAACAATGACTTCTTTATCAACATACAGAGATAACTTACATTGCAAAAAAGGAGAACCCTTTAGGTACTTAGGTTCTGGAGCAGTAGCCAATAGGTACTGTGCCCTACCTATTTATGATTGTTGATGTATATGTAACTTCGAAAAGTATTTCATATATGTATTTTGTATGTACTCCTATAGAATCTGGTATTATTCCTCTATACGGAAGTGTCGTCATTTATATTGTAAATGTCGTAACTTATACTTGATGGGTTATTAGACCACCTTGTTGGGGTCGACCCCATATAATTCATGTGGGTCGAAGGGTTATTAGACCACCCTATTTAGGTTCGGCCCAGTCAACATTATGTTATGTGGTTAAGTTCGAGCCTACATGATTTATGTAAAAGGCAAGTCAAGTCAAGTATAAATAGAGTGCGGGAGGCACTCTATTTCATCACTCACTTCTCACTCATGCACTCAAGGAGGAGTGGCGCACTTATGGAGGAGGAGGATATGTTGCTAGGATATGTCTATCTCTTATGTTTGGATTGTATCATTTCTCTATCTATCTCTGAGGAAGTTATTGGGGTTTTTTCACCTTTATGGTTTTCCCCAAGTAAATCTTTGTGTCTCTTGTGTGCTTGCATTATTGTCTCCATGATTGATATGCTATAGATATGCTGTACATGTTGTTCTCTCAGTTAAGATCCTAGATCATATTGAAGTAAATTCTGAAAATTTAACATGGTATCAGAGCTAGCCTGAAAGAAGGCATGATATGGCATGTATGACACTTGTTGCACTTACGATGCTAGGGCTTGATATAGCAAAAACCAGTCATCGTAGCACTTTCGCTATAAATCCGATTTGGAAAAATTTTTGGATCTGAAACCTTTACAAGTCGAACATTAAAACCCCATGTACCTTGTGTCCAAAGGAAAACCTCTAATTCGTTTTACTTTGTGATTTATGATCTGTACAATATAGGGTTTCTGCCTCTTCCAGATCTGAGTCAAAATCAGGTGACCTTGGGAAAAAGGTCATAACTTGGGATAGGAAGATCCAAATGAAATTTTGTAAAATGTGACAGGTAGTACACAGACTGTACTATCTCAGCAAAACTTTTCAGAGGCCGAAGTTGAACTAGTGACACGTGGCACGCCATACAAGTTCGCTCTCTTGTATTATCCAATAAACAGGTCACGTTGCAACACTTGGCATAACTATGTCTCAGAGAATCCAATTGAGGTCAGACCTATCGGGATGTAAATATAACAGGTCGGGCTATCTCAGGAAAACTTTTCAGAGGCCAAAGTTGAAACAGTGACACGTGGCATGCCGTACAATTTTGCACTCCTGTATTATCCCATAAACAGGTCACATTGCGACACTTGGCATAACTCTCTCTCAGAAAATCCAATTGAGGTCAGACCTATCAGGATGGAAAGATAACAGGTCGGGATATCTTAGGAAACGTTTTCAGACCCTGTGGATCGAAAAGTTTGGAGTTACACCAGAAACAATCAGGTACATATTTCTGTCAAAATAGAATTATTTTTTAATACCTTCATTCATGGCTTCCGGAATTTAGGGCTTTGGAGAAAGTTGGAATTTTTGTAATCGGAGACCACGGCTGAATGTTACTCATCAAAATAAAAATTTAGAGACCAAGATCAGAATTTTTGGTTGGGAAAAAGGCCGGGCTTGATCAGACCCTAGTTTGGGACTTTGATTAGAAAAGTGAAAGATTAGGGCTTCTGTAAAAATGGGAATTTTTGAAATCTGTGACCACGGCTAGAAGCTCCTCAGAAAAATAGAAGCTTAGAGATTTGGATCAAACCTTTTGATTGGGAAGAAGAGTGGGCTTCATCAAACCCCATTTCATGGTCACGTCCAGTGAATCTGGAAGTTTCATAGGCAAAATTGAGGAGTGAAACTTTGCAGTTTTCAAATTCTGAATATACTAGCTTGATCAGCTCATCAAGGCGCATATTTCTATCCTTTCAGAAGTTTGAAATTCAAAGTTTGAATTTTTGGGGTTTCTCTGACAAACCCATATCCAGCTCCAGGTCCAATTCTTGCAAATCAAGTGGATTGGGTTAATCCTAGAAGAAGATGGATTGGTCACCTGCATAAGTGAATAAGTTCCTGTCTCAGAGGTAGATGAGGCTAAGGCCTTCCATAAGAAGATTACAAACAATCTTGATAGGTATGGCTTATAGGTATGTTTCATGGTTAAGTTTATCATATGTTTGTCTTCATATCATTGCAGTACAATCTTGATTAATTACTGGACTTGTCGTATCACCTTAATAGAAGATATTCATTGATTAAGGTTTTGACACTTATGATTGTACTAATGCATTGTGATGTTGTATGAGGTTTATGTTGTTTGCTAACACAAAAGGTACACCAAGAAAGTCAAATCATGTTCTACTTCAAGAACATATGCTCATGGTGACATGAAGACAAAGATTCACCCATTGTCATGGATCACATAGAAGATCTACTTTCGAGGTATGTATAACTTCGTTCTACAATGGTTAACTTATGAGACATGCAGGTTACTAGAACAAGTCACTGAAGAGAACCAGAAGACATTATGCGGGTATATTAGATGTAACTAGCTAGCATGCTAATCCAGGTATGTTTTTCCTATATCAAGCTAGAATCCTACCTTGTGTTAGGATCTTATACTATTGTGTTGTTGATAATGATTATTCATGAAGTCATAGGTTTGAATAATCATGGTGGTATGCATATTATGTTTCGTACCATAATTGATGATATGACTAACCAGAAGAATCATGAAGGTATAGTTTTGAATAATCATGGTTTTTATGCATATTATATCTCTTCTCTTGATTGATGATTTAACTAACCAGAAAATTCCTATGATTAAATAAGAATATGTATGAATAAAAGAAGACTTCCTTGAAACCTTGAATACTAATGTTTATTATCTGTGTTTGAATTGATCCTGACTATACATGCTTGAGATTATTGTGTCTTGATAATATTAAGATTATACTAATGAATTATGTATGAGACCTAGAGGATAACACAATGATGATACTAACAAGCATGCATAGGGATCGAGAATGTATATAAGTTCAAGGACATGTAATCCAGGAAGCAAAGATCAAGAGGGAGCACACTGCAGTAGTTTCTACAAGGATGCAGATATTCAGAAGGAGTTGACCACTTCTCACAATCCACATTAGAATGGAGTTGCAAAGATTCAAAGGGAGTACACCCAACAAACAAACAAAGATAAGTATTTGAATTGTCATTACTTGCATATTTTATTGTTTAAATAATACTGTTCAATAATGTATATACTGATGTTCCTAGAATTAGGTTGTGTCTTATGGATATTAGAATAGTTGCATTGATGAACAGTATACTACTAATATGCATGGGTAAGTAGCCTATGGAACTGTACAACATTCCATTGCTACTTATCTAGAATGAAACCTCTTTGCTGACATGTTGGGAGTTGTGCACACTCTTAACAATGTTCTGGTAGAGATTGGAAGGCATCTAGAAAGTTACGGGATATGGATAAGTGTTGTATTGAAGCACTGGCTAAGTTAATTGCATGACTGTATGACATATTTCTTTATGTGTAAGAATTTGTTCTGAAAACTATGAGATGTTTTCTAATCATGCAATTTAACTTGTTGTGTAGGAAAGATCGTATGCCATCTCCTACAAAAGAAGAACTACAACATTTGTTCAGCAACAAAATTATCTATTGAAGATATTGAAGTTCCCAGGATATGGGAAGAATGCCATGATCCGTCGATCATGAAGAATGATGTTTGGGATGTAGTCCCAAGACCTGAAGGAAATTTTGTTATGACTTCCATATGGATCTATCAAGATCAAGCATGCTGCAAACGGCAGCATAGAGAAATATAAAAGTGATGAAATAGAAGATACACTAGATGGATTTCAAGACAGCTTTCTTGAATGGTGTAGTTGAAGAAGAAGTGTATGTGGAGTAGCCACTTGGTTCTGAGACACATGACAGGAAATCATATATGTGCAGAACTCAGTATGGTAGGATAGGCAGCTTTCTATCCAGTTTGGTCTTTACCAAGAGTAAAGCGGGTTCCAACCTTTACTACAAGGTTGAGGAAGGCAATCCAATGATACTACTATGTGGATGACCTATTTGTATCAAGAGAGGATAGATTGATTTCCAACACACAGCGGAAGCTTGCTGCTGAGTTCGAGTTGAGGAACTTGGGGATGAGGCACTATTTGTTTTTGGCATGGAGGTGTGGCAGAGTGATGGAATCTTCCTTGGACAAGGGAAGTATGCAGTAGAGATCCTGAAGAGGTTCGGGATGATGGATTGCAAGGCCATGGCCACACCTATGGCATCGAATCTGAAGCTTCTTTATGATGCTTCATCTGAGCCGGTTGATGTCTCTATGCATCGTCAGATGATTGGGTCCTTGATGTACCTGACGAACACCAGACTAGATATTTGCTTTGTGGTGAACACATTGAGCCAGTTCCTGACGGATCCGAGGAGTGTTCACCTGGTTGCTGTAAATCATGTTCTGAGGTACCTGAAGGGTATAGTGGATTATGGGCCGAAGTATGAGGTGAATCAAAAGTTTAACCTGCAAGTTTATGTTGATTCAGATTGGGCTGGTAGTGTTGCATATATGAAGAGCACATCTGGGTGTTGCTTCATTATGGGATCAGGTGTGATCTCTTGGTTTAGCAGGAAGCAGTCCTGCGTAGCACTGAGTATAGCAGAGGCAGAGTATGTTGCATCCTGTTCAGCTAGTTGTGAGGCAGTATGGCTACGGAAGCTACTGTCCGAGTTATTTGATCTCCTGTTGGATGCTACTGGTATCTTTTGTGATAACCAAAGTTGTGTGAAGCTGTCCGAGAACCCAGTGTTTCATGACAGGTCGAAACACATAGAGATCAAATATCACTATATCAGGGATATGGTGCATAGAGGACCTGTGAAGCTCCTGTATGTTGCGACGGATGAGCAGATTGCAGATGTGCTGTCGAAGCCACCAGCCAGGGTGAAGTTTGAGTACTTCAAAGAGAGGCTTGGCATTCTTCAGATCGAGGACACTTTGAGGAAGAAGTGATGGACACATTTGCTGAAGCCATTCCAAGCATGTTGGAAGGAGGATCCTTCACATGGCTGTGGATGTAAGCACTGGATGATGAGCATCAGGATGATGTTCTGGTTTCTACTTGGATATGATCATTTGGATCATTTTTATATGTATGTATGCATCATGTTGGATGCTGGATATGATCAGTTGGATCATTTTTATGTATGTGTGTATGCATCATGTTGGATGTTGGATATGATCAGTTGGATCATTTATATGTATGTACGCATCATGTTGGATGCTGGATATGATTGGTTGGATCATGTGTATGTATTTTTGTATATGCATCATGTTGGATGCTTAGACCATGTATCTGTATATGTATCAGGTGGATACATTGTATGTATCATGTGGATACATTGTATGATCAGGTGGATCATGTATGGTGATATGTATCATGTATTTGTATTTGTATCAGGTGGATACATTGTATGATCAAGTGGAACATGTATGATGATATGTGTTAGGTAGATACTTGGTATGCATCAGGTAGATGCATTATATGATCAGGATGATCATGGATGACGAGCTTCAGGATGTTGCTCCAAATGACATGCAGCAGGATGTTGCAGTGATGATGATCAGGATGATCATGTGTACATCAGGATGATGTATGTTGAGTATCAGGTTGATACTCTATGGCCGTGGATCAGGTTGTGCAGATGAGCATATAATTTGGCCCTGGGAGATTTGCAGATAGTCTTTCGAGGTTTTTCCTATGGCATGTAAATCGTTTCCCTGGGATATCTAGCAAATGCTTTTTCGAGGTTTTGCTTTGGGAGGACATATAATTTGGCCCTGGGAGATCTGCAGATAGTCTTTCGAGGTTTTGCCTATGGCATGTAATTCGTTTCCCTGGGATATCTGGCAGATGCTCTTTCGAGGTTTTGTCCTATGGCATATAATCTGTCCCTGGGAGATCCGATAGGTTGGGCTGTGTGCCCGTAATAAGTCCTGGGATGCTCTTGCGAGGTTTTTCCATGACCACATATAATCTTTCCCTGGGGGGTCTGCAGATAGTCTTTCGAGGTTTTGCCTATGGCATGTAATTTGTGCCCTGGGATATCTGGCAGATGCTCTTTCGAGGTTATGTGGTGACCACATATAATCTGTCCCTGGGAGATCCTATAGGTAGAGTTGCGTGCTTGTAATAGCCTAGGATGCTCTTGCGAGGTTTTGTGGTGAGGTCACATATAATATGGCCCTGGGAGATCCTATAGGTAGAGCCGTGTGCTCGTAACAGCCTGGGATGCTCTTTCGAGGTTTTGTGATGCACGTAATAAGTCCTGAGGATTCCACAGTATGGCCAGTGATGACGAAGACCTGTAGGTGGTGGGCCTACATCCAGTATGAAAAAGGATTGGCTCTCTAGAACTTCCTATGACGAGTAGATTCAGAAATTGATTGAGATAGCAGCAGTAGTGACGATGATGATGACTCGATGACGATTATCCAGTGACAATGATCCAGAGAAGAAGACTTGTGCTAGAAGACCTGTGCTGAGAAATACCTTCCTAGTTAAGAGGGAGTGTTGATGTATATGTAACTTCGAAATGTATTTCATATGTATCTTGTATGTACTCCTATAGAGATGGTATTATTCCTCTATATGGAAGTGTCGTCATTTATATTGTAAATGTCGTAACTTATACTTGATAGCTTATTAGACCACCTTGTTGGGGTCGACCCTGTATAAGTCATGTGGGTTGAAGGGTTATTAGACCACCCTATTGGGGGTCGGCCCAGTCAGCATTATGTTATGTGGTTAACTTCGAGCCTACATGATTTATGTAAAAGGCAAGTCAAGTCAAGTATAAATAGAGTGCGGGAGGCACTCTATTTCATCACTCACTTCTCACTCATGCACTCAAGGAGGAGTGGCACACTTATGGAGGAGGAGGATCTGCTGCTAGGATATGTCTATCTCTTATGTTTGGGTTGTATCATTGCTCTATCTATCTCTGAGGAAGTTATTGGGGTTTTTTCACCTTTATGGTTTTCCCCAAGTAAATCTTTGTGTCTCTTGTGTGCTTGCATTATTGTCTCCATGATTGATATGCTGTAGATATGTTGTACATGTTGTTCTCTCAGTTAAGATCCTAGATCAGATTGAAGTAAATTCTGAAAATTTAACAATGATATTAGGAACCGGTAAAAGCAGGTGATCATATTAGGTTAGGGCCATTTTAACTAGAAGCTTTCCTTTTTTGTTATTTTATTATATTTTAGATGGTAATTTGTGAATTAAAACTCAAGCATATAGTTATTATAATAGTACATGGATATACACATCACGATTCAAGGCAAAAAATAATTTGTTGTTGTTTGGGTGCCTGTAGAACATACGAAAAACTATTTTCAAGGAGAATCTGTTCTTAATGTCATGCCATCCCCTTCATCAATTTTTATTTATAGTATTATGACCTTTGGCAAGATGGTGTTAACTGTTGGAAATTTTATTGTCATATCAATCCATAAGGAATTATATTTAAGGGTGCTAGCTCAATGGTAGGGCACCTGCCTTATAGGAAAGAGGTTGGTGATTCGATTCCACCATGCCCTATTTATATTCTGAAACCACTAAAAAGAGATAAATGACTAAAAAAAGACCAAAATTTGCATATAAAAGACCACCAATACAACATGAGAGATAAGTGACCAAAATATGCATATAAATGACCACTTTTGAGTTGGCGATCGTTGGTAGCAAATTAGCGGTCATTTATCACGTGACAAAAAATGTGGTCATAAATTTGGTCATGAATTGTGACAATTAATGACCAAATATATTACCAAATTAATGACCAAATATATGACCACAAGATAAGCTATAAATGACCAAGCTAAATATGACCAAATTTTTGGCCGCGTGATATATGACCGCTAATTTGCTACCAGTGGTCACCAACTCAAAAGTGGTCATTTATATGCAGATTTTGGTCGCTTTTTTGGTCACTTATCTCTCATTTTGTGCTAGTGCCTCCAATTCGAAATCTTAATGATTCCTAGTTTTTCTATGATGGATAATTCTTCTTCTTATGTATTTATTTCTTGAGAATTATTTGAGATGTATTACAGCTAATGATGGATGTTATTGATTTTAAGTTGAAATTATGAATTCCTTTTTACAGTTTGAATGAAGAAAAGTCTGCCTTTCATATCCATCTTTTGGACCTAGTTTAGATTTCCATGGAAAATAGCTATTTTTCAATGTTTGTGACGTTCTCCCACTATTTGGAAAATCCTGAATTCAAGAACTAGTCATGCAATCCTGGAAAACAATTTTGTTTTTTTTGTTTTTGAAACCTCCTCAGAAGCTATTCAAAATAGTCGAAGCATACCGAAACTAATATGTGAATGATATTTTATGTTATTAAGCTATCCTAAGTAAAAATCCTTCCATAGTTGTTTGAGGTTTTCTTTCCTACAGCTAGTCAAGTCAATATTCTTCATTGTTTTTCCTTAATTCTTGTAGGAGAATCAGTTAGTGTATCATCAAATATTATTGGTACATTACATTTGTGGACTAACAGGTAACATTTTTACACTCTTCAATTTGTATCAGTAGATCGACACTACACCATTCATCAATCAATGAAATTTTGTGGTTATACCTCGTAACTTTTGGCACATTGACACCGACAAATTACTATCGTTACACTGAAATTTTCTTGTCGATTGACCAAATAAAGTTAGACATTTGACACAAATTTTTTGATGGTTTTTCCATTCGTTAGACAGTTTTCTGTTACATATTATGTTCCAATCCATCGGTAGTGTTACACCCAAAATCTACACCTTGTAACCTCAATGCTTGAATCCCTGAAGTCCCATTATCAAGTTAGTCATTTAGAGCAAGTCGTTGGCCTTTACCCACACTCCTAATTAGGTCGACGCAAGTTGTCTTTGAGAAACATGCATCGTTGCAGGTTGCCTTCATGCAACATGTTCCGGTGTAGGTTTCCTTCATGCAACATGCGCTGGTGCAGGTTGCCTTCATGCAACATGCACCAGAGTCATTTTATTAGGATAAAGGTAGCTTTGGAGCGAAATCTAGAAGTTGGATGAGTTGGACCCCTATCCCTAACTCCTAGGTGAGCTGGCCTTCAGTTCCCTAACCTAATGGGAGGATCCCTTAACCCTCTCCCCATGATCCTCAACCTACTCTATCCAATTGGTCCTATAAATACAAGAGCCCTTCCCCTTCCCATTCCAAAGGGAGGAAGTCTATGGTACTCTTATGCTGGTGAAATTAGTTCAGTGATCCAATACTCTAGTCTTGGAGGCACCTACTTCTTTCTAGGAGCTTTGGTTTGGCTTGTTGGAAGGAGATTGCGACGTTGAGGCATCGGTTGTAATCATCTCTTCTATTGTACTTCCCACCTTTTATACAGTAATATAAATGCTTTTCATAAATGTTGTTGTGTTAACGATATTTATAGTTCACCTCCTTAATTGTTTACTTAGACTAGTTAGTGTTTAGGCATACTTTACTTCTTGTCTTGTTCCCTATGTTTTGACAAGTCTTGCAGTTTCATATCTGATGATCGCGGAGCTCTGAATGATTACAAGGAGAAAGATCTACGAATCTAAGGTAAGATGCTTAATTCCTTGATCTCTAACTAGATCTAGGAAAGTTATTTCATATTCTGTCTCATTTGTTCTAGACTTACATTAAGCTAGAGAGATCATGCCTTAAGTCCGCTTTTGGTATATTGTCTGATAAAAAATTTGGCAACCATACTGGGGATGTACGTTGATTTAAGTTCTCAAGTTGAATGTCATATTCTTTGATTTATTTGCAAGCCATTTCTTTTGCCTCCTGAGCCTCTTTCACCATCATAGCTTCTTGTTAAAGGGTCTGTTAACTTTCTCTGAGTCTATGGGTTTAATTATTAAGCCATTTCATTGCTCATCCTTGGAGATCTCTTTCATTTTTGCTTTGGGATTTCACCCGACGCACTTGGGAAGTGCAACCAAAGTGCCATCCTCTCACAAACGCACTTTTCCTTTTTGAGATCTACGCCACTGATGCTGAAGATCTGTTTGTCTTCTGCGCCGCAGGCGCTAAACACTAGTGGACCATATGCGTCGGGCACTCTGTGCCTGACTGTAGCCTGCGCCAACCACTCAAACCTAGGGTTTGAGTCATCCCTCTCCATTGTCTGAGTTTTGGTTTATCTTGCAGACCCTCTCTGTACTGTATATTCCAGTCAGGGACCTGTTGTTGATGTATATGTAACTTCGGAATGTATTTCATCTATATATTTTATATATATTTATTGTACCCTTATAAGAGATGTGTCATTCCTCTATAAGGAAGTGTCGTCATGTGGATTGACAAGTGTCGCAAGTGTGTGTACTTGCCGATGGGTTATTAGACCACCATTTGGGGTCGGCCCGGAATTATATATAATATAATGTGGATGTATCTAAGTAGACAAGTCGGCCCCAGTAGGTCACTGGGCAAAAAGGTAAGTATAAATAGAGATAGGAGATCTCTATTTTACTTACTCGAAAAAGTAACTCACTCTCTCTCTGGAAAGTGGCGCACTTGTGAGGAGGAGGAGGATCATCTGCTATGAGACTATCTCTGTGTTATTTGGTTGTATTTTGGTTGAGCCATTGCTCTCTCTATCTCTGAGGAAGTTGTGGGGTTTTTCACCTTAGGGTTTTCCCCACGGAAACTCTGTGTCTCTTGTCTCTATGCTTTTGATTCTTGTGATGCTTGTGATGCTTGTCATATTATGATTGTCATGCATTTATATACTGTAGATGTTATTCTCTCAGCAAAGATCCTAGAGTATAATGAATTAATGCTCAAAATTTAACATGGTATCAGAGCTTAACTGAGAAGAAGACATTTTGCAGTGACGGAAGCTTGTATTCCTTGTTTATTGGGTTTCTCTCCACAGATTTTTGAAATTCAGTATAGTAGATTGGATCTACTCATCAAGGCGCATCTATCTGTCCAATCAGAATTCAGTTTCGAGCATTTTTCAGATTTGGCCCTAAAAATTAGGGTTTCCACAAAAATAGGAATTTCTGGAAACTGAAGGCACAGCTGGAAGATCCTTTCAAAAATCGAAGGTTAGAGCTTTGGATCGAGATTTTTGGCTAGGTAGATCTCCGGGAAACTCAAACCCTAATTCAGGGCTCTCCCTGGTGAACCCGGGAGGACAAAAAGGCAATTTTGAAGGGCAAGACTTTGCTGATCTCAAATTCTGAATGTACTAGGCTGATCAGCTCTCCAAGGCGCATCTTTCTATCCTTTCGGAATTTTGAAATTCACATTTTGAATTTTTAGGGTTTCTCTGACAAACCCTAATCCGGGACCAGATCCAGTTTTCAGCACTTCAAGTGGTAAGTCCTAAATCTTTTCTATTTCCATTTGAAGTACTCTTAAAGATGTCTCTCCACACTAAGCTTGAGGATAATCTTGAAGGGGCTGACAACTTCCGAGCCTGGAAGTATAGGATTGGGTTAATCCTGGAAGAAAATGAGTTGGACTCATATGTGAAAGAAGACATCCCTATCCCAGAGGATGAAGAAGCCAAGGCATTGCACAAGAAGAACTTGGTCAAGGCAAAGAGAATCATTGCTGATTCTATCAAAGACCATCTCATACCTCATGTGTCTTCTCTTAAGACACCCAAAGAGATGTTTGAATCCTTGACCAAGCTATTTGAAGGAAAGAACATAAATCGGAAGATGACCCTGCAGAACCAATTGAAAGCAGTGAAGTTTCAGAATGGAGAAACCATTCAATCTTACTTTTCGAGGGTCTCCCAGATCAAGGAACAATTAGAAGCAGTAGATGAAATGGTGGAGAATGGTGAAGTGGTGATGACCACTCTAAATGGCCTACCCAGGTCATGGGATTCCTTTATTCAAGGAATTTGTGCAAGGAAGAAGTTGATCTCCTACAGTAGACTTCGGGAAGAATGCTCTCAAGAAGAAGCTAGACTTATAGCTCATGAAGAAAAGATGGGAGGTGAAGATCAAGCTCTTGCAGCCCACACCAGGAAAGGAAAGTTCAAGAAAGAGCTATCTCACTCCAAGAGATCTTCACATCAATTCAAAGAAAGAAGAGTATGCTTCACCTGTAATGAGAAAGGACATATTGCCATAAATTGTCCCAAGAACAAGAAGGACAACAACATCTCAAATAAGAAGAAGAAGGGTGGCAAAAGAAGGTTTCATGCTCATGCTGCCGAAGATGATGAACCTCCAAAGAAGAAGGCTAGGGCAGAAAGTGATAGCAATGATGACTCATCAAGTGAAGAAGAGTATGTTCTGATCTCTGCTCTTACAGGTACCATCTCCCATGGATGTAATGATTGGTTGATTGATAGTGGGGCTTCCAAACACATGACTAGGTTTAAAGAATCCTTTGTGAACCTATCTGAACATGAATCACCCCATAAGGTGAAACTTGGGGATGATTATCAATACCCAATCAAAGGAAGTGGTGAAAGCTCCTACAACCTAGATTCTGGAAAATCATTGAAGATGAAGGAAGTACTTTATGTACCTGGGCTCAAGAAGAACTTACTCTCCATTTCTGCATTAGATGCAAAAGGTATGAGGGTTGCATTTGTGGATGGCCAAGTCCTAATGTGGCCAAAGGGAAAGACCATAGATGATGCAGTAGTGATTGGAAAGCAAGAGGGAGGTTTGTACAATTTGAAGGGACAACCTGAACATGCCATGGTGACATAAATACAAAGATTCATCCATAGTCATGGATCACATAGAGGTATGTATAATTTGTTTCTGCAAAAGTTAACTAATGAGTTATGTAGGTCATTGAAGAGAACAAGAACACATTGCTAGACATAACTAGCAAATATGGTGACCAGGTATGTGTTTCTTATATCATAGGATCTATCATATAAGTATGCATGGCATGATTGATGATGATTGTTCATAAAGTCATAAGTTTGAATAATCATGGGCATATGCATATTATGTGTCTTACCTTAATTAATAATATGACTAACCAGAAGAGTCATATGTTTGAGTAATTACAGGTTTAGACATGTTATGTTTCTTATGATATGACTAACCATAAGAGTCCTATATAAACCTTGAATGCTAATGCTTATTATTTCTGTTTGAAATGATCATGACTATACATACTTGAGATTATTTTGTTTTAATGAATGTATGATTTTGTATGAGATCACAAGGATAACACAATCATGATACTAATAAGCATGCATAGGGACCAAGGATGAATATGAGTTCAAGAACAGGTAATCCAGGAAGCAAAGATCAAGAGGGAACACACTCCAGTGGTTTTTGCAAGGGTGCAGATATTCAGAGGGAGTTGTCCATCTCTCTACATTCCACAACAAGAAGGTGTAGAAGGACTCCAGCAGCTCCTGCAAGGAAGAAAAGGCTCAGAGGGAGTCCACCCAATAAACAAACAAAGATAAGTATTTCAATTATCATTTCTTTCCTATTTTGTTTGTTTAATAATATTATGCTTATGTTCCTAGACTTAGGAGATGTATTGTGCATATTTGAATGATTGCATTAATGAACAATATACTACTAATATGCATGTGATGGGTAAGTGGCTTATGGAACTGTACAACATCCCAGTGCTACTTATCTAGAATGAAACCTCTTTGCTGACATGTTGGGAGTAGTGCAAACTCTTAACAATGTTTTGGTAGAGACTGGAAGGCATCTAGAAATTTGTGGAACATGGATAAATGTTGTATTGAAGCATTGGCTAAGATAACTGCATGACTGCATGACATAATTCTTTATGTGTAAAGAATTTGTTCTGAAAATTATGAGATGTTTCTAATCATGCAATTTAACTTGTTTTGTAGGAAAGACCGTATATCTTCACCTACAAAAAGGACTACAACATTTGTTCTAGCAAGAAAGATATCTATTGAAGATATTGAAGTTCCCAGGATCTGGGATGAAGAAATGGAATGCCATGATCCGTAAATCATGAAGAAGATGTTTGGGATGCAGTCCCAAGACCTGATAGGGAGTCATATGTATGCAGATTGAAGAAAGCCTTGTATGGCTTGAAGCAAGCTCCCAGAACCTGGTATGGTAGGATGGACAGTTTCCTATCTAGCTTGGAATTTACCAAGAGTAAAGCAGATTCCAATCTTTACTACAAGGTTGAGGAAGGGAATCTAGTGATTCTACTCCTGTATGTGGATGACCTATTTATGACAGGAGATGACAGACTGATTGCAGATACTAAGAGGAAGCTTGCAGCTGAATTCGATATGAAAGATTTGGGAATGATGCACTATTTCCTAGGTATGGAGGTGTGGCAGAATGCAGGTGGAATCTTCCTTGGTCAAGGGAAGTACACAGTAGATATCCTGAAGAGATTCGGGATGATGGATTGCAAGGCCATGGCCACACCTATGGAATCGAATCTGAAGCTTCTATGTGATGCTTCATCTGAGCCGATTGATGTCTCTATGTATCGTCAGATGATTGGGTCCTTGATGTACCTGACGAACACTAGACCAGACATTTGCTTTGCTGTGAACACATTGAGCCAGTTCCTGACGGATCCGAGGAGTGTTCACCTGGTTGTTGTAAAGCATGTTCTGAGGTACCTGAAGGGTACAGTGTATTATGGGCTCAGGTATGAGGCGAATCAAAAGTTTAACCTGCAGGGTTATGTTGATTCAGATTGTGCTGGCAGTGCTGCAGATAGGAAGAGCACATCTGGGTGTTGCTTCAATATGGGATCAGGTGTGATCTCTTGGTTTAGCAGGAAGCAGTCCTGCGTAGCACTGAGTACAGCAGAGGCTGAGTATGTTGCATCCTGTTCAGCTAGTTGTGAGGCAGTATGGCTACGGAAGCTACTGTCTGAGTTATTTGATCTCCCGCTGGATGCTACTGGTATCTTCTGTGATAACCAGAGTTGTGTGAAGCTATCCGAGAACCCAGTGTTTCATGACAGGTCGAAACACATAGAGATCAAATATCACTATATCAGGGATATGGTGCAGAGAGGAGCTGTGAAGCTCCTGTATGTTGCGACGGACGAGCAGATTGCAGATGTGCTGACGAAGCCACTAGCCAAGGTGAAGTTCGAGTACTTCAGAGAGAGGCTTGGCGTGCTTCAGATCGACGACACTTCGAGGAAGAAGTGATGAACACATTTGCTGAAGCCATTCCAAGCATGTTGGAAGGGGGATCCTTCACATGGCTGTGGATGTAAGCGCTGAATGATGAACATCAGGAGGATGTTCTGGTTTCTGCTTGGATATGATCAGTTGGATCATTATATGTATTTTGTGTATGCATCATGATTGGATGCTGGATATGATCAGTTGGATCATTATATGTATGTATGAATGCATCATGTTGGATGCTGGATATGATCGGTTGGATCATGTGTATGTATTTTGTATATGCATCATGTTGGATGCCGGATATGATCGGATGGATCATGTGTATGTATTTTGTATGAACGCATCATGTTGGATGCTGATGGATACATTGTGTGGATCATGTATCTTTGTATGATCAGGTAGATCATGTATGCTGATGGATACATTGTGTGGATCATGTATCTTTGTATGATCAGGTAGATCATGTATGCTGATGGATACATTGTGTGGATCATGTATCTTTGTATGATCAGGTGGATCATGTATGTTGATGGATACATTGTGTGGATCATGTATCTATGTATGTATCAGGTGGATACTTGGATGATCATGGATGATGAGCTTCTCCAGATGACATGCAGCAGGATGTTGCAGTGATGATGATCAGGATGATCATGTGTACATCAGGATGATGTTTGATGAGTATCAGATGATACTTTGTGGCCGTGGATCAGGTTGTGCAGGAAAGCATGTAATTTGTGCCCTGGGAGATTTGCAGATGGTCTTTCGAGGTTTTGCCTATGGCATGTAATTCGGTGCCCTGGGACATCTGGCAAATGCTCTTGTGACGTTTTGCTTGGGAGGACATGTAATTTGTGCCCTGGGAGATTTCAGGTCGGAGTTGTGTACCCGTAACATCCTGAGATGCTCTTGCAAGGTTTTGTCCTATGGCATGTAATTTGCTCCTAGGAGATCTGGACAGGATGAAAAAGGACTCAGATGCTTCAGCCAGGTTTTTCCATGACCACATGTAATTTGCTCCTGGGAGATCTGGACAGGATGAAAAAGGCCTCAGATGCTTCAGCCAGGTTTTGTGGTGAGATCACATGTAATGTGCTCCTGGGAGATCCGACAGGTAGAGCCGTGTGCTCGTAACAGCCTGGGATGCTTCAGCCAGGTTTTGTGATAGGTCACATGTAATGTGCTCCTGGGAGATCCTACAGGTAGAGCTGTGTGCTCGTAATAGCCTGGGATGCTGCAGCCAGGTTTTGTGACGCACGTAATGAGTCCTGAGGATTCCACAGTATGGCCAGTGATGATGAAGACCTGCAGATGGTGGGCCTACATCCAGTATGAAAAAGGTCTGGCTCTGTAGAACTTCCTATGACGAGTAGAGTCAGAGATTGGTTGAGATAGCAGCAGCAGTGACGATGATGATGACGATGATCCAGAGAAGAAGACTTGTCTAGCAGATCTGTGTCGAGAAATACCTTCCTAGTTAAGAGGGAGTGTTGATGTATATGTAACTTCAGAATGTATTTCATCTGTATATTTTATATATATTTATTGTACCCTTATATGAGATGTGTCATTCCTCTATAAGGAAGTGTCGTCATGTGGATTGACAAGTGTCGCAAGTGTGTGTACTTGCCGATGGGTTATTAGACCACCATTTGGGGTCGGCCCGGAATTATATATAATATAATGTGGATGTATCTAAGTAGACAAGTCGGCCCCAGTAGGTCACTGGGCAAAAAGGTAAGTATAAATAGAGATAGGAGATCTCTATTTTACTTACTCGGAAAAGTAACTCACTCTCTCTCTGGAAAGTGGCGCACTTGTGAGGAGGAGGAGGATCATCTGCTAGGAGACTATCTCTGTGTTATTTGGTTGTATTTTGGTTGAGCCATTGCTCTCTCTATCTCTGAGGAAGTTGTGGGGTTTTTCACCTTAGGGTTTTCCCCACGGAAACTCTGTGTCTCTTGTCTCTATGCTTTTGATTCTTGTGATGCTTGTGATGCTTGTCATATTATGATTGTCATGCATTGATATACTGTAGATGTTATTCTCTCAGCAAAGATCCTAGAGTATAATGAATTAATGCTCAAAATTTAACACCTGTTTGATGTTGCATTGTCAGTAGTTGGTCTTGTTTGGTTCAATTCGGAGTCGTTTTGGGTTCCATCTTTGGATGCGATTGAGTTTGGTATTGGTGGACACTTTGGTCTCCCCCACCTTCATCTGCTTGGCCTTGTTTTCCCTACTGTCCTCACCTTATCTAATCCTTCCATTGGCTTAGATCCAAGACCTCCTTTGCACATGTCATTTGATTTCAATTGCATTCGGTTGTTTGATTGAGTGTTTTCAGTCCATATGAGCGCTTGTCATTCTCTTGAGAATTTTCTGACTGTCTAGAGTGCTGCAAATCAACTTTATTTTTAGTTTTTCATGCTTAAAAACATCATTGTTATCAAGTTATAATCTTGGCATATCATTGAAAATTAAAAGTGCATCATTTTTACCGTTTTCACATGCATTTGAAAATTGTTGTAGAAATTGGTTCATGCATTGGAATGTATCATTCATTAGTCTTTTGCAAAATTTGAGAGAAGAATTAATCATTTGTGCTTTTCAGGAATTATGAATCATTCATTTTCTTGAAAAATTAGAGTGAGATCAGGTTTTACAAAAGTGATTCCATGCTTGAAAGAATTGTATGCATTCTTGGTTTTTTGTGCTTTTAAGCCATAATTGTGAAATTTGAAAAGTTAGAGTGCTCTAGATAGGAAATTTCTCTCTTTTCATCTCTTAGTTTTTTATTCAAAAAGAAAAAAGAAAATGTTTAGATTTGGTTATAATGTTTGTTGATTTTTTGTGTTTTGCTCGGAAAAACGGAAAAACGAAAAGAGTATTTTTGTTATCAAATTTGATAGATTTGGGATTGTGTTGCATTTTGTTGCTTTGGTAAAACCACTTGGAAAGAGATTTCTCCCTCCCATACATAGATTTCATCAAAATAAAAATTCATTTTTTGCATGTAGTTAGGGTTTGCATTATGTTTACATTTATGTACTCACCTCATGCATTCACCTAACCATCCAGATAAAATTAACGATAGAACTAGGGTAAAATTTTTAGTAACTTGTGTGTTAAGTTAGAGACGTGTTCCGGCTTTGTAAAACATGGCAATTGTCGTTATTTGCTAGCATTGTATTCCGGGGGTATTGTAGTCTTCCACGTACCAACCGGTATATCAAAGCTCTTTCACGTACCAACCAGGTATATTGAAGCTCTTTCACATACCCACCAAGTACTTCACGTACTTGGCGTATATCAAAAGGTGTTTCACGTACTTAGTGTATATAGAAAGGTGTTTCATGTACTCGGTAGTAGATAGGAAGGTCTCGTGTCGTACGGTTGCGCATTAGATAGCACCACTATGGATTTGAGCTCCCATGTACCTTGAGTATATCGGGAGACACCATTAGGATTCCTGAAACCAACTGAGCTATCCATTTGGCCGTCTTGGCAGAGCAATACACCGAGAACAACACTTGGGGAGATTACTACGCACGTGTCATCCAGATAGTTGGGTATTCAAGCAAGGGTATGGTCCCAATCCTCCTTGCCACGTTTTATTGTTGGACCCTGCGGTATATAGCGAGTTGCGAAGCCTTGACAATCCTGTTAGTTTCCATATTTTTGAATCCACACCTATCACATAAGTTTGCTTGTGGCCTTAGTTTGTGTAGGTTTTTTTGGACTGCTTTTCTTTTGTTTAGATTACCCTAGGAGAAAATTTTGTTTTAGTCACTCTAGATGACTTTCCTTGGAGAAAGTCTCGTAGGATTCTGAACTTACCGCCCAAATATCCCCTTAACCAGGAGGTAATTTTAAAGGTAAGAATGGACCCACAAGCCACAGTCGTGTCACCTGAAATAGAAAACACTACTTTGAATATTGGAGCACATATCTTCCCTCCAGATTTTGCCTCTAACCCCCCACAGGGTGAAGAGGCGCAAACTTCCACTTCACAAGACTTACCTTCTGTTTTATCGGGAGAGCCTAGATCGATGGAATGGTTAAATCCACCCCAGGACGACCCTACAACAGCTGTTGGTCCAGCTGCAGCTTATTGGACATCATTTCTAGGACAACCAGTGGCTCTTTTTTTCGTTGCATCCCCACCTAGTTAGGCTACTCTCGACAACCCTCTGGCAACTTATCATGAACAATTGACTCATTTATGTGTAATGGCTGAGGGGTTTCGAAGATAAAGTCTTTTACGAAGGGATGAAGACCTGACGTTACCTCCTTATCAAAATTGTTATTTATCTTTTGACTCACCGGAATCATCCACCCAACACGTGACCACTTCCGAATCTGGTCAACCCTCACCTCTTTCACATACACACCCTAGACAGGAGACCAGTCTTATACCTCACACGACTCAACCTGTTGAAGTACAACATTCCAACACACCTGTTGCTACCACGGTTACATTTCCCAATGCCCACCCACCCCAAAACTCGCGGGGAGGATACTCTCTACCCCCTACATTTCCTGAGGGTAATGCTAACCCTATAATAGATAATGAACAACCCACGTTGGGTCAACCTTTGATCGGTGGTCAGCAAGTTATTGCTAGGAGGGAACCCCCACCTCCCAACCATAATACTGGAGGAGGAGTTCCCATCGGTCCTTCCGTTGGAAATTCCTTACCTATCGGACCTTCCACCACAGGATTATCTCATGTTGGGGGGCCATCCAAGTTATCTTAACCCTATGTCGGGACAACTCAATCCTGGAAACGCACTCTACGGGATACCGTATCCCAAAAATCCATACACTTTATGGGGGCAGCAAAATGTTTTACAACGTGGACCCCCACCTATAGTCCCTCAAGTTCCACCACCCTTGTTTGGTCCACCCCCACCCCCCGTCGGAGGCGGCGGGCCCACACACAATTCTGGAGGAGGCGGACCTCTACATTCTAGCGGAGGACCCCCTCATTCTGGTAACCATGGCCCACCCCACCCTGGCGGTGGAGGTGGAGGCCCTCCCCCTTCAGGCGAAGGCGGACGGCCACCCACAGCCAGTAGTGGAGGACCATCCCATCCTGGTGGTGGTGGTGGAGGCCCATCCCATCCTGGTGGTGGTGGTGGAGGACCATCCAATCCTGTCACATACCCACAAATTCGAGTCAGTATGTTAGTAAAATTGACTAGAAATTTTTCCAAAAACAATTACTAACTCATAGACTCACTTATTGCAATCAAACTATTTTCTCTTTTACTTATTCAAGTACGGTTTTGATCACATTATTTCAACAATGTCATTCTTCTCATAATGTCTATATATTTTCTTGCCGCGGTATTTATGTGTATCATGAAAGATAACATAAATAAGCCAAAAGAACGCATAAAACATACTTCACCATAGTTATGAACTAACGACAATTTACATGTTGATCAACACACATAAGGGATACATCATCACGAGACCAAAATAAGGTGGTTCACCCAATCTAGGGCCACGTCCATGAAAGTCATATATTATTTACCCAGTAGAAGGATACACCTTTTGACAAGGTATTTACATTTTTCTTTTCTCTTTCACAAGCCTCTCACCAGAGAGCTACAAAATAAATCTACACCGTCTTCTCATCTTCTTACAATACTCACTGGGGTTGAGCCAATAGTTAGGCCTCCAATTCCAGAATAAACAAGAAAGGAGACTTCTCTACAATGTGCAATATTATGTGTATAGCATAAAGACAAAAAGTAACAAACTGGGATTTATCATATATATATTACCCCATCTCTAATGCGGCCCCAACATGCATTTACATAATTAAAAAATTACCACGAAACTACACAAGGGAATCTAAAATAACCAACATATAAAACATCAAAAGGAAGCCATGCTAGCATATGGCTTAATCGCAACCTCCTCACTGGAAGAAATCGCAGCCTGTGTATTAATCTGCAACAAGTAAATAATTTATCACGCATCCAGAACTACTAAACTCGACAGGAAAAAGAGGCATACGCATAGGTATTCATCCTGAGACAATGTAGATCTAGTTTATGAATCTACGCAGGTCTACAATTTACTCTTCCAATACAGAACTATAGATTTGACATGAAAAAGTGCATACGCCGAGATCTTCATCCTGATACATTGCTGATCTAGTTTACAAAGCTACGCAAGTCTGTAATTTACTCTTTTAATACAGATTATAAACATTAATGATAATGTATTATACTATTATCATAAGACCAAACTATGCGATTTGGCAATATATATATATCAATCACAAAAGTGAGGTCTATGCAATTCGCTATTATCCAAAACTGGAATCTAGATTTGGCAACAAAATTTCATCAAATAAAAATTATACGATTTGGAAGTATATAAATATATTAGTCACGAAACTGAGATCCTTGGCAAATCGCTATTATCCAGAACTGGAATCTATGATTTGGAAAATCGTTATCACCAGCAGAATTGAGATCTTCGATTTGGCACAATACTCATCAAACAAAAATATGATCTGCGTTTTGGCACAATACAACACTATGATCTGCGATTTGTCACAATACTCATCAAACAAAACTATGATCTGCGTTTTGTCACAATACAGCACTGTAATCTGCGATTTGGCACAATAATCATCAAACAATACTAAGATCTGTCGTTTGGCACAATACAAAACTATGATATGCAATTTGGCAGTCCATTAATGACCAAACTGAGATCTACGTTTTTGGCTTCATCAAACACTAATCTACGAGTTGACAATATATATTAATGACCAACTGAGATCTACGTTTTGGCTTCATCAAACAAACTGTAACCTATCAAATCCAAACTTGATCCATATGTAAAACAAAAACGTGTTTACTTATCTGAACGGTGTTTGCCCAGAAGATGTCTACTAAGGTATCCCTTCCTTGGTATCTATCCCACGCCCTGATATCAAAACCACCATTGAATCCCTTATCTTTTTCGTGCGCCCCCTCTGCCCCCGTGGTTGTGATTATTTATAAAAATATATTAAAAAAAACAATCCAAGAGTAGGCAGGGTTGTTCATTTTTCTTGGCAGATCCATCCTGCCTCGCGTCCCAACACCTAAGCAGGAATAATACTTCCAAGTGGCAGTTTAGTGGGAAATCCATTGATTCCCAATTCCACATAACTGGTAGCTTTTACTGTACCAATCTATATGTGCACTAATCATTAATTACCCCAAATCGATCACTAGATCATAAACGGCCTGTCCATAACTTTATTATATATGACAGGAGTTAGTTAACTCTCTTAATATATATATATATATATAGGAAATCCCTTAAAGTCCAAATCCACCTACCTGGTAGCTTGACTACATCAGTTTTATATGTGCCAAAGTCATTAATTAAAATGAGTCCAAACTATATCATAATTGCTCTCACATACTTTCGTCCATACTTAATAATTATTCGTATTACCTTCCACTATCTTGTAATAGTGGAGCGAACTCTAGTTTGAGCGATAATATTCAATGATACTTATATTGGATGAATCCTTATTTAAATTCGAGGTCCTTTCGTAATATAGAATTATATTCTCCAATGTATTCCTTTCATAACTATGCCTTATTTCTAGTTGTTGGGTAAGATAACTATTTTGTAAATGGAATCATATGTATATATATACTTATAAATACTAATACTTATCTCAACTATTTGTGAATCTTTCTCATATATATAACACACATATATATATAAGATAAATACATAACTTTAACTTAATTCATCTTTCTTTTGGTGATGCCCTTATTTAACTACACCTATATAAGTAGATATAAGATACCTCATTCATGGTTAGCATTGTCCTTGTAGGTCAGGACAACCTCTCCTATTGGGAGTTTAAAACGATTTTGATAGTATGTGCGAAACATAACTTTGAGTTTGGTTGTAACAAGGTAACTTGTTAAACTTTCGCCGATGAAAGGAATCATCCCATCATTAGAATATGTTCAAACCTACTTAGGTTAATAAGCATAGTCTGAGCCATAATAATTATGTCATGTGGACTCCTAGCCATCGTTATTTAAATTTCTCGAGTCTTCCCTTGACCCTACCTTCCCTCAAGGTTTAGTCACGGTTGATTTAGTTACGTTGTTTCCCTTCGTCTTCTAAGTTTACAACTAAAAACTTAGGAAAAGAATGAAGGACACTTTCAAGGTCCACTGGTGGGGCCTTGACCTTGAGCTCCTCACTAGGGCCTCATACCTAATTTACAATATACATCAATTTCATTACAAAATAATAGTGCACAAAGGAGGGATATCACACATCCTGGTGGTGGTGGTGGAGGACCGCCCTACCCTAGTGGAGGTGGCGGAGGAGGCCCTTTCCCTTCCGACAGCAGCGGTGGACCACCACCTCCTCCTAGTGGAGGTGGTGGAGGTCCACCCTATCCCGGGTGGCAGTGGTGGACCACCACCTCCTCCCGATGGAGGCAGTGGAGGTCCATCATATCCCGGTGGTAGTAGTGGACCCCCAACATTTGGAGGCGGTCCACCCCTTCTCGGCGGTGGAGGTGGGCCCCCACCTTACGGTAACGGACCACCTTATTATGGTAATGGGCCACCTTATTATGGTAATGGGCCACCTTATTATGGTGGCATACCCACCTATGGTTCGGGCGGGATACCCCCTTACGGTCAGTTTCCTCTGGGAACACCCTACAACCAGTCGATTCCAGGTCCTATCGGTCAATACATGCCCTATCAGTACTATCAGTATCCGCAGTCGAACCAACAGCTTCCCTTTTTAGCTATGATGGACTTCCCAACTTGTCTCGTCTGACAAATGATCCCATTTTCCACAGGCATAACTGGCCACCCATTCTGGTTAAGTTACCAACATATATCCCCAAATTTGATGGCAAGCCTAGTGAGGATCCCAAAAACCATGTGATGACGTACCATTTATGGTGTTCATCCAACTCCTTGATGGATGACTTGATCTGTCTCAGGTTATTTCAATGGACTCTCACCGGCCCAGCTGCTAGTGGTATATTGAACTACCATCCAATTCTTTTCCAGATTTTCGATCTTTTGCTATGTCATTTTTGACCACTTCCAGTTTCCCATTCGCTATGAGACTAGTACGAACTTATTGACCTCCCTTCGCTAAAACACTGCCACTCATATTTCAGATCATATTCATGAATGGCGGTGAAGATGACATCTTATTAAGGCTCATATTCCAAACCAACTCTTAGCTGACTGGTTCACAAAGTCACTTTTACATGTCATAGCTCGAGATGTAGCTATGGGAGGGATCATCACTGAGGAACAAGCTATTGCCCGTGCCCATTACTTTGACTTGGTCTATGCTCAATCCGACACATTGTATGAAATTGTTCCTGACGCACCTCACCCTACATATTACCCCGCAAAACCACCCAAGGGACCACAAGCCGATGGCATCATTGGTTCCCTTACCTCCCAACCTTCTACTCAAATTGGTGGCTCTTCGAACCCCCGGGGTTCTTCCCCATCACCACCAAAGGCTGGCAGCAGCACTGCCAATTCCACCACTCCTGCCTCCACCAAAGAGGTGAATTCTTTACAATCAACTTCATCTCAGAAATCCGGTGGTAAGAAGAGGAACAAAGGGAAACCTAAGAAACCTTCTAATCAGCAGGAGAACAAGCCCACACCCGAGGACACCAAATAGAAGAGGAAGTTGAAGTATCCTTGTTTACTCTGCGGTGGAGACCATTTCTCTAAAGAATGTCCCCATCGTGACAAAGTTCAGAAGTTTCTCAAGGGAAACTCTACTACCGCAGTTCTCAACAATCCCTTCCCCACTCAGAACTAGCAACTAATTGCACACACCTCTCCCTCCCAAGGAGAAGCATCCTCCACCGCACATGTTCTCATGATGCGTAGTGAGACCGTCAACTTGAACACGTGTTCTCATTCATATGACTCCGTCCCTCAGAAGGAACTCATTGGAAGTAATCCTAAAAAAGCTTCCACTTTGATTTCAGACGTCACCATATCGCCCGCTTCTCTCACCATTGAGAAGCCTTCGTTAGATTCAGTGTTGCGTCTGCCCAAGAGCACGATTCGAAAAGCCATTTTCAATCCCAATGCTCGGGCCGCTCAGATCTACAATATTGTAGAGGAATTGGCACAAGCTCCTTGTGCTATGTCGACGCTCCAGGTCTTGCAGATTTGTCCCAACCAGCGCAAGACTCTCCTCGCTTCCATCGGCGCGGTTGATCTGGATTCTTCTAATGTTAATTTTTCGATAAATGCATTCAAACATTATCTAGTCTACTAGGAGAATAACAAGCAAATCATAACAATCATAAACACAAGAGACACCACAAATTCCTCAAAGATAGAATAAGCCACAATACAAGATCATAATGATCAAACCCAAAGATAGATAACTCCAACAGCTACTCCTCCTCCACTTCTGCGCACTCCTCTCTCAACTAATGCAATTTGGATGAGTGAGTGAATGAATAGAATGAGAAACACTCACTCTCTATTTATACACAACTTAACCTGCCTTTAACTCTAGCTGGGCCGACTTCCTAAGGGAGTCTAATAACCCACTCACATGACACAAGCAGGGCCGACCCCACACTGGTGGTCTAATGACCCATCAAATATAAGTTGTGACACTTGAAACACTTTTGAAACTTGCGACACTTACAAATACAAATGACGACACTTCTGATTGGAGGAATAATACATCTCCATCATGAATATAATAAAGTACAAGTGTAATACATAGAAGAATATCTTCTGAAGTTACAAATACATCAACACTCCCTCTTAACTAGGAAGGTATTCTCTAGACACAGGTCATCAATACATATCGCCACAAGTCTTCAATTCTGGAGCTGGGTCATCGTCACTAGATCATGGAGCATCATCGTCACTGCTGCTATACTCGTCATCTCGATCATTGGGATATCTCTCAATTCTTCTCGTCATAGGAAGTTCTATAGAGCCAGCCCTTTTTCATACTAGATGTAGGCCTAGCCTCCTGTAGGTCTTCATCATCTCTGCAAGTGGGCCATCCTGTGGAATCTTGTCACGTACCCACCCATCCATCTAAGGCAAGGGAGGGAACATGATGCCAATCTATGGGGCTTTTCATAAGCTCCACCAAGTCATTAGATTCACAACCATAAAATTAAGAGTGTGCAAATGCCATTTAAACAAATAATCACATCGGAATTAAAAACTCATCCACACACATTATTTTATATGCATACAGCATATCAAAAACAGTCATCAATCTAAACATTGCAGAAGTAAATGCATAGACAGCAAGACACTTATCTTTATGGTGAAATGGCCCCAAACAACTAGCTATGCTGCCGCAACGTTCCTCCCAACCGTAGGTCTCTATCCAGCCTGTATTATTTCAGCACTTAGAGACCACCCCCGAGCTGGGCATGATATCTACAAGGAAAAGGGGACTCCCAAGCTCATACATAGCCAAGTAATCATTTGCATTTAAGCCAAGCCAATCCACAGTTGGGTTTATCAGGATAAATCTGAACCCTCTTCATTTGTGGATGCTTCCACTCAAGCTCAAGCCAAAACAATGGAAACCCATTTCAACCCCAACAATCTCAACACACAGCAACTCAAAATTGAGCATGGATACTCATAACAGAAAAATCACATTTTCTGGCATGAAGAAAAACATTTTAATAGTGGGATGCCCAAATTGGGGTTTCTACCAGTTCAGAAAAACGTGGGCAACCAAAACAAAATGGGAGAAGGGGAAAACAACCCTAGGAGATCAAATCGTTTTCAGAAAAATGATTATGGGCTTTCAGAAAATGATTTTTGGGCATTATAGGGCCAAAACGACCTTCACACAGTCATACAATTCGATGTAAACATTCAAACAACGATGTCTGAGGTAGGAGATAGTGGTTGGGTTCACAAAACGATTTTTCCATAATGAAAACCAAATCTGGAAATTCAAAAATGATTTCACAACAATAAGAGGAAAAAACAAGCTATCAACTTATATATTGAGCTCCCAATGGATTCTCTTCTTTCCCCACAGTCCAGCCATCACAAAAACGGGATTCTCAGCCTGAAGACCAACGAATTTACAGCATACTTCATGAGAAAAATGCCTAGCAAGCTTCCAAAAATGTGAGAGAGTGAAGTCTGATCCTGAATAATGGCTTGGGAAGGAAATTCGTGGGTGTTTTCTTGCCCAAGGAGACAAATTTCCATTTCCCATGAGGGTGGCTTACCCATACTTGAATTTGGACAACCATACCTCCCTAATCCCCAAGGCATTAACTACTTCACCCAACTCTTGGGAGAAATGAATGATTGGGTACAAAAGTCAACATGGGTAGTTGATGGTTGATGGGTTCTCTCATTGACACCTGGCTTGACTTCATTGGCTCAAGGGTTTGAATATTTCCCTCCTGATTCCTTGTAATATTATGCCCCCATCTCTTGTTGCATTGCATAACTAGTTGTTAGTATTTTATTAAATGCATATTTACAATCTATTTGAAATTCCAATGTGCCTGGCTAGCACGTAAACCATATGCATCAATAAATCGATGGTAGGGCCTTGGCCTTGAGCTCCTCACCATGATTTTATAACAATATTACATCATTTACATTTTAATGCAATGGGGTCAAGATGGGGACGTGACATTCCCCTCCCCTTGGAATAACACCGTCCTCGATGTTCCAATACTTCAGAATATATACCCACTTTACGCATGCCTCAAAATTCACAACTAGTGGTAGGTTTGTCCGGCGTTTCATCTCTTTACTTTGAACCTTCAGGATCAAGTCCTTTAGCTTCCACAACTGCTCCTGCTGGCTTTGACCTTCCATCTCTGTAGGTTGGCATTGCTCCACAGCAATCCCTTCTTTTTATTCACCTTCCAGCTACTCTGCAAGTCTGGAATTTCATGGATGCCATCTTTCTTGCTATTCTGGAAACTATTTGAGGAATATTTTCAGCCAAATCAAATAGCTTTTGGTCTGCTGCCATGATCACAGTGCACAATTGGCCCACACTTATCTCACCAGCAACACTTGGCTAGTGTCAGCTGTAACCAGTTGTTTCAATTTCTCCCTGTGAAATTTATCATGGAAACTCTTTGTTAGGACAAGCATAATATAAACATTAAAATTAGTCAATTATTTCCCACTTGACATGGAACGTCCATGCTTCACTCATGCGACTTCCAAATTTTTTTTTATGCTTTCCCAACATACACATGATCTCTTTCATGTTCATCTTTTCACAGTGAAATAACTATTTTAGCATTCCATATTTAATTCAAGCAAATAAACACATTCTTCTTCTAGTCATGACATGCATTCCACAATTCTTTGTTTTATAAATGCATCAATAAAAAGGAAAGAGAAGAGTAAGAGTTTCCCCCTCTTAGGCTTGTTCCAATCCGGAGCCACACCATCACTTGTGGTTCTATGCTCCTTAGCCTCTTTCACTTCAATGTGAATGCTTGACTTGCCCTTTCTTGGCTATGACACTTAGTGTTTAAGGTCTGTCTAATGCTTTTCAACTAGGGAACCCTTCCCCATTGTTGCTTACAGAACATTTGGCTGCTAGGACCCACACATGTCCACTAGCACCATCTTTCATTACTGCTCATACTGAGCTCCTTAGGACAGTCACATGTCCACATGCATCCTCTAGATGCTTTCATAGTCCTTGCTTCCAGCAATACCTACACTCAAACATTGAGTCAATTCATATGTTTAGTTTATTTCCATAGGGTTTGTCTCCAAACAAGAGTTTAAGAAATCATAAACAAATCATATACACACGTATTTCATAACCAAGAAGCTGCAATGTAACCAAATACTTATCTGCATTCGATGTCTTCACTTTATTCCACAAGATCCTTCTTCGCTTTATAAGCCTTGGATTGCTCATGGATGCAATAATGAATGTTGGGCCAACACATAGGCTACTCCACAACCATTCGAATAGGCAATGCCCAGCCAGTACGCCGATTGGGTTTCATAAATCATCTCATTTAGCAATATGCTAGGCCAGTGCTCCGACTAGTTTTTTTAATTAATTAAAGAATGTTTGGCTAGCACGCCGGATGCTCCACAACATCAAGTGGTTAATGCCCCCACCAACTATTCTCTGAATTTATCAAGCATTAGTTACTCTCTGGATTTACCAAGAATTTACAGTGCACAACCAGTTACTCTCTAGTTTTAACAAGAATTTATAGTGCACAACCAGTTACTCTTTGGTTTACCAAGAATTTATAGTTCTTTCAGGGTCCATGCTTCCTGCAATGAGCAAGGTTTCCAACAAAGAAACCACAGTGTATCAACTTAGCTGTTAGAAAACTTATACCTAAAATATTCTTTATTCCAAGCAAGAAATAAATGAAAATGAATACTTATTTGTATTGTCCATTTCCTCGCTACACCACAGGTTTCCTTCTCTACTTTACAAGCCTTAGATCACCTGTGGGGTGGATGCTTGACCAGCACACATGCTGCTCCACGGAATCATCCGAATAGGAAATGCCAAGCCAATGCGCTGAATGGGTTTATCAGGAATCCCTAAAATCAGTATGCTAAACCAGCACACCGACAGGGTTTATCAAGCATTTCAAAAATCATTATGCTAAGCCAGTACGCCGACTGGGTTTATCAAGCATATAATAACCATTTCCAAGCCAGTTCTCCAACCGGGTTTGTCAGGAAATAACACCCTTCACCAATACCTCCACAACATGTAAATAACCAATGCCAAGCTAGTACACCTACTAGGTTTGTTAGGCATCAATTTAACAACATGCCAAGCCAGTACATTGACTGGGTTTATCAGGGATACAACAACCATTGCCAAGATAGTACATTGACTGGGTTTATCTAGAAATATGAACAACATAATATGATTACGTGGCTCCTTCTCTTATGCAACCAGTGGTTCCCTCCAGGAACTCCATAGGTGACTCACTTGACTGTAGGCTAGCATGGCCCCACAATACCCACTCACACTACACAAGGATGATACCCCTTTTCTGCAACACAGCTCCTCGGGCCTATCCATCTCTTCTAGTGTCCTTTAGTGTGAGCGTAGAAAGGTTACCACTACCCATACAGTCCTCTTAAGCACCCTTTCTTCACTTTTCCTCTTATGTGCAACACCAAATTGCATCTGTGTAAGCTGATAGCACAAGAAGGATAAGCAGACTCATCAGTATTGCTGCTCTAAAATTGTGACCATATTTCATAACATTCACTATCAAGTATTGAAACACCAGGAATGCATCCATTCCCTTAGGGTGTAGTCAATATTGAAAACCCTATCATGACCCAGCACCAGAAAAGGTGTGCACCCCCTTGCCGATGTGTGCCATGTAGGACCTAATCATACTCAAGCAGTCTGCAATTATATAAATAAGATAGAGATTCTCTACATATTAACCCTAATAATTTAAACATGCATGTTCTTGTCTAGGATACAATGTCAAGGAGGTAGTGGAGGAATTCTCCCTTCCAATTCCTCATTGTAGCATGGAATTTCCTCTTCCACATCATAGCTGATCAAATTCCATGGGCTCTCTACCATGCACACAAGCAATTATTAGCTATGATCTTCTCACAAAGTAGAAATTCAATATATGTATTCACGTGTATAACATTCATTCATGATATTTTCCAAGCATACAATTATTATGTTATAAACATAAATGGTTTAAGGCAAGAGATTTCCCTTTTATCAACGTTGCCTTACTGCTCCCATTGCTTTTCCCCATTTGGCGCAAATATTAAGGCTAAAATGGCTGCCATTATCACATATATTATTGTTACTTTTGTCGCCGATGTCGCGAATATTTAGCTTAAAAAGCCCCACCCGTGTCGTGAAATTTTAAGCTAAAATTCGCCGCCCTTGTTGTGGATCTTAAGGTTATTTTCGCCGCCATTGCGCGGAGGTTAAGATTAAAATTACCGCGGGTGGAACGGCTCTTATCGCAAGTTTTTCCGCTCCATGCGTCGCATATATTAATGCTAATTTTGCCGCTGCTCATGCAAAAGTTAACATTAATTCTGCTGCCGCACACACAAAACTTAACCTTAACTTCGCCGACACAGTCTTCGGCAAAATTCAAAACACTTGGAAAAATTTTGGAATTTTCTCTTCCTTTCGGCGCAGAATTAGCAACATCTCTACCGATCGTGCCACAAAAGATAAGGGTAAAATCTTCGACCGCCAACCCTGCGACCGCCGACCACTCCCCTTCGGCGCAGAGTTAACAGCTATTTCGCCGACCGTTGCGGCACTTTTGGGCTTATCTTTGCCGTCAGAGTCACAAGAGTTAGCCCAATTTTCACCACCGCGCGCGCAGAAGATTAGCTAAATTTTCGCCGTCGAGCGCACAAATAATAAGCTTAATTTTCGCCGCTGCGCACACAGAAAATTAGCTTAATTTTCACTGCCACAACACTTAGGCAAAATTTTCGAAAACAGAATTTTTTTCCTCCCTTTCGGCGCAGATTTAACAACTTCTCCTCCAACCGTGTCACAAAGTTAACCTTAATTTCTGTGCCCACAAGCCTTCGTCGTTGCGACCGCATTGCAGGTTTTAAGGCTAAAATCGCCACCGTGCGCAAGCCTCCGTCGCAAGTTTAAGCCTATAATTGCCGCCGCGCGCAAATTTTAAGCTTAGATCCGCCGCCAATGTTGTTTCTTTTAACATTACTTTCGCCGCGCACATCGCAGATTTTAGCGTTAAAATTTTCGCCGCCGCGCACAAAACTTATCGTTAATTCTGTCGCCGCAGTCTTAGCAGCAGACACAGAAAATTTTCAAATTTTCAAAAATAGTTAGAAAAATTTAGAATTTTTCCTTCTTCTTTCTGTGATGATCATTGCTCAATAGGAAGCATAATTAGAGATCATACTTCGCATATAACATAACAATAAAAGATGTAGTAAATTGCATCTCTTTATGTCAAAATAAAACAACAGAATAATATACATATAGCAAGGTGTCACGCCTCCTTTCTCTCCTCCATGGAGGCAAACAACAAATACAAAAACAAATTGCTATTGCATTAGAAACAATGTAAAGTAAGCATTCAACCTAAGAAGGGATTTTCTCCCTCCTTCCTCACTTTCATAAGATGAAATCAATGCAAGCAGTTTTGCAAAAATCCCCAAAACAGCCATGGAAATGATTTCCCATCTTAATCAAATAGGAGCTATGAGATCTTTAGATTTCTCTAATTCATTTTAACTTCAAATATTACTAAATATACACGCAATGATTTATATCTCTATGAAGGGCCCAACAGTCGTAGTGTTGAACCTTAAGCTCTGATACCATCTGTCATGTACCCACCCATCCATCCAAGGCAAGGGAGGGAACATGATGCCAATCTATGGGGATTTTCATAAGCTCCGCCAAGTCATTCAATTCACAGCCATAAAATTAAGAGTGTGCAGATGCCATTTAAACAATTAAGCACAGCAGAATTAAAAACTGATCCACACACATTATTTTATATGCATACAGCATATCAAAAACAGTCATCAATCTAAACATTGCAGAAGTAAATGCATAGACATCAAGACACTTATCTTTATGGTGAAATGGCCCCAAACAACTAGCTATGTTGCCGCAACGTTCCTCCCAACCGTAGGTCTCTGCCCATCCTGTATTATTTCAGCACTCAGAGACCACCCTCGAGCTGGGCATGATATCTACAAGGAAAAGGGGACTCTCAAGCTCATACACAGCTAAGTAATCATTTATATTTAAGCCAAGCCAGTCCACAGCTGGGTTTATCAAGCTAAATCTGAACCCTCTTCATTTGTGGATGCTTCCACTCAAGCTCAAGCCAAAACAATGGAAACCCATTCCAACCCCAACAATCTCAACACACAACAACTCAAAACTGAGCATGGATACTCATAACAGAAAAATCACATTTTCTGGCATGAAGAAAACATTTTTACAGTGCGATGCCCAAATTGGGGTTTCTACCAGTTTAGAAAAACGTGGGCAGCCAAAACGAAATGGGAGAAGGGGAAAACAACCCTGGGAGAGCAAATTGTTTTCAGAAAAACGATTATGGGCATTCTAGGGCCAAAACGGCCTTCACACAGTCATACAATTCGATGTAAACATTCAAACAACGATTTTTGAGGTAGAAGATAATGGTTGGGTTCACAAAACGATTTTTCCATAATGAAAACCAAATCTAGAAATTTAAAAATGATTTCACAACAATAAGAGGAAACAACAAGCTATTAACTTATCTATTGAGCTCCCAATGGATTCTCTTCTTTCCCCATAGTCCAGCCATCACAAAAATGGGATTCTCAGCTTGAAGACCAGAGAATTTAAAGCATACTTCATGAGAAAAATGCCCAACAAGCTTCCAAAAACGTGAGAGAGTGAATTCTGATCCTGAATAATGGCTTGGGAAGGTAATTCGTGGGTGTTTTCTTGCCCAAGGAGAAAAATTTCCATTTCCCATGAGGGTGGCTTGCCCATACTCGAATTTGGATAGCCATACCTCCCCAATCCCTAAGGCATTAACTACTTCACCCAACTCTTTGGAGAAATTAATGATTGGGTACAAAAGTCAACATGGGTAGTTGATGGTTGATGGGTTCTCTCACTGACACTTGGGTTGACTTCATTGGCTCAAGGGTTTGAATATTTTCCTCTCAATTCCTTGTAATATCATGCCCCCATCTCTTGTTGCATTGCATAGCTAGTTGTGGGTATTTTATTAAATCCATATTTACAAGCTATTTGAAATTCCAATGTGCCTAGCTAGCACGTAAACCATATGCATCAATAAATCGATGGTAGGGCCTTGGCCTTGAGATCCTCACCATGATTTTATAACAATATTACATCATTCACATTTTAATGCAATGGGGTCAAGATGGGGATGTGACAAATCCTCAGGACTAATTATGTGCGTCAACAAAACCTCGAAAGAGTATCCCGGGATCCTTTATGTGCCTAAGCATGAACGGCAAGATCTACTAGGGAGTTATTACATGTGACCACCACAAAACCTTAAAAGAGTGTCCCAGGAACGTTTATGTGCATAGAACGACCAGAAAGAACTCTAAAGAGCATCCCAGGATCATTTATGTGCCTTAAGCACGACTGGCAAGATCTCCAGGACTGATTACATGTGGTCTAGAAAAACCTCAAAAGAGCATCCCAGGACTAATTACGAGCGTACTGCTCAACCTATTGGATCTTGCAATGAAACATTATATGCCACAGGACAAAACCTTGAAAGAGTATCCTAGGATCCTTTATGTGCCTAAGCACGACTGGAAATATCTCCCAGGGAAAGATTATATGTCCTCCCAAGCAAAACCTCGAAAGAGCATTTGCCAGATCTCGCAGGGAGCTATTATATTCCATAGGCAGAACTCGCAAGAGTATCTACAAATCTCTCAGGGAAAGATTACATGCTTATCACACAACCTGTCCATGGCCACGGAGTATCATCCTGATACTCATGATCCACCTGATCATCCTTGCACAGAGAATCCTCTTGATGCTCATGATCATACGGATCATCATCATACAGTACACAATCTTGATGTACATCATCATCACATGATCAAACTGATCATCATCATAGCATCATCCTGATGCATATCATCATCGCATGATCATCCTGATCATCGTCACAGCATCATCCTGATGCATATTATCTGGAGCATCTTCCTGATGCTCATCACATATGATCATCCTGATCATAATACATAGCATTAACCAGAGCATCGTTCTATTGCTCATCACACAATGCTTACATCCACAACCATGGGAAGGATCCTCCTACCACCATGCTTGGAATGGCTCTTGAAAATGTGCCCCATCACTTCTTCCTCGAAGTATCTTCTATCTGAAGAACACCAAGCCTCTCTCTGAAATACTCAAAATTCACTCTGGCTAGTGGTTTGGTCAACACATCTACAATTTGCTCATCTGTAGCAACATACTGGAGCTTCACTGCTCCTCTTTGCACCATATCCTTGATATAGTGATATTTGATCTTGATGTGCTTCGACTTGTCATGGAACACCGAGTTCTCTGACAACTTCACGCAATTATGGTTGTCACAATAGATACAGGTAGTATCCAACTGGAGATCAAATAAATTAGACAGTGGCTTCCTTAGCCATACTGCCTCATAACTAGCCGAACAAATTGCAACATACTCTGCTTCGGATGTACTCAGTGCTACGCATGATTGCTTCCTACTAAACCAAGAGATCACACCTAATCCCATATTGAAGCAGCACCCCGAAGTGCTCTTCCTATCTGCAACACTATCTACCCAATCTGAATCAACATAACCCTCCAGGTTAAACTTTTGATTCGCATCATACTTGAGCCCATAATCAATTGTACCCTTCAGGTACCTCAAAATATGCTTTACAACAATCAGGTGAACATGTCTAGGATCTGTCAGAAACTGGCTCAAGGTGTTCACCGCAAAGCAAATATTTGGTCTCATGTTTGTCAAGTACATCAAAGACCCAATCATCTAACAATACATCATGGCATCAACCGAATTTGATGAAGCGTCACTCAATAGCTTCAGGTTTGATGCCATAGGTGTGGCCATGGTCTTGCAGTCCATCATCCCAAACCACTTTAGGATCTCTACTTCATACTTCCCTTGTCCAAGAAAGATTCCATCTGCACTTTGCCACACCTCCATACCTAGAAAGTAATGCATCATGCCCAATTCCTTCATCTCAAACTCGGCAGTAAGATTCCTCTTCATGTCGGCAATCAATCTATCCTCTCCTGTCAAAAAAACATCATCCACATACAAAAGGAGTATCACTGGATTTCGTTCCTCAACCTTGTAGTAAAGGTTGGAATTTGCTTTACTCTTGGTAAAGCCCAAACTGGACAGGAAGCTGTCTATCCGATTGTACCATGTCCTAGGTTCTTTCTTCAAGCCATACAATTCTTTCTTCAATCTGCACACATATGACTCCCTGTCATGTGTCTCAAAACCGAGTGGCTGCTCCACATACACTTCCTCTTCGACTACAGCATTCAAGAAAGCTGTCTTGACATCCATCTGGTGTATCTTCCATTTCATCACTGCAGCCAGAGTACGTACTATTCTAATGGAAGTGTATCTAGCTACAGGTGCAAAATTTTCTTCATAATCTATCCCCTCTTTCTGGGAGAAGCCACGAGCTACAAATCTTGCCTTGTATTTCTCTATACTGCCATCTGCAACATGCTTGATCTTGTAGATCCACTTGGAAGTCACAACAGACTTCCCATATGGTCTTGGGACCACATACCAAACATCATTCTTCATGATTGACTGGTACTCCTCGATCATGGAATCCTTCCATTACTGCATCTCGGATCCTGGGAACTTTAGATTCTTCAATATCTTCAATAGATAGTTTTCTTGAACTTCGTTGTTGGAACAAATGTTCTAGTCCTTCTTTTGTAGGTGATTGTACACGATCTTTCCTACAAGTCAAATTCAATTGCATGATTAGAAACTTCTCATAGTTTTCAGAACAAAGTCTTACACATAAAGGCATATGTCATACAGTCATGCAATTATCTTAGCCAATGCTTCAATACAACATTCATCCATATCCCGTATTCATACGGTAACTTTCTAGATGCCTTCCATCTCTACCAGAACATTGTTAAGAGTTTGCACTACTCCCAACATGTCATCAAAGAGGTTTCATTCTAGATAAGTAGCAATGGAATGTTGTACAGTGACATAGGCCACTTACCCATCACATGCATATTAGTAGTATAATGTTCATTAATGCAATTATTCTAATATGCATAATACATAACCTAAGTCTAGGAACATAAGTATATACATCATTGAACAATATTATTTAAATAATCAGATATACAAGAAATGAGAATTCAAATATTTATCTTTGTTTGTTTGTTGGGTGGACTCCCTCTCAATCTTTGCTTCCTTTCTGCAACTCCATTATGTTGTGGATTGTAAGGAGTGGTCAAATCCCTCTTGATCCTTGAATCACTGCATAACTTCTTGAAGTCTTCTGAAGTGAATTCTCTGCCATTGTCAGATCTAAAGGTCTTGATCTTCTTATCAGTTTGATTTTTTATCAAGGCCGCTCAGAGAACTGGATGGCATTGGTCCGCATACATTAGAGTGGATAATCTAGAAGGTTCCTTTTGCTTTGCTTTCACTGCTTGGAAATGCCTTCTTTGTGTTCTTTCCTTTTACACATCCGTTGCAAACACCTTCATGCTTTGACTGGATTTCAGAAAAACCTTCTACTACTTTGCTTGCAATTGGTAGTTCCCTATAGTGCACATGAGCAAGCCTTCTATGCCAAAGTTCACTTGGCTCCATGGATTCATGTACCATGGCATGTTCAGGTTGTCCCTTTAATTTGTACAATCCTCCCTCTTGCTCTCCAATCATTACTGCATCATCTATGGTCTTACCTTTTGGACACATGAGTACTTGGCCATCCACAAATGAAACTCTCATTCCTTTTGCATCCAAAGATGATATGGAGAGAAGATTCTTCTTCAGTCCAGGTACATATAAAACATCTTGCATCTTTATAGACTTCTCAGAGTATAACTTGTAGGAGGCTTCACCACTTCCTTTTATAGGGTTTTGATAGTCATCCCCAAGTTTCACCTTATGAGGTGACTCATGTTCAGATAGGTCCATAAGATATTCTTTGAATCCCATCATATGTTTAGAAGCCCCACTATCAATAAGAAAATCACTACACCCATGTGTAATAGTACCTGTGAGAGCAGAGATTAAAACATATTCATCGTCACTTGAAGAGTCTTCACTTTCTACCTTAGTCTTATTCCTAGGAGGTTCATCATCCTCAACTGCATGAGCATGATATCTCTTCTTGTTGCTCTTGTTGTTGTTGTTGTTGTTGTTGAAGTTCTTTTTTTTCTTGGGACATTCTAAGGCAAAGTGTACCTTCTCATTACAAGTGAATCATCTCAGATATTTCTTATCTCTTTGATGATAGTGATGTGAAGTTCTCTTGTGAAAAGATTGCTCCCTCTTGGGATTACTTTTCCTGGTGTGTGTTGTGAGAGCTTGATATTCATTTCCCATCTTTTCTTCTCAGGCCACAATCCTAGATTCTTCTTATGAACATTCCTCCCATACTCTACTGAAAGAGATCAACTTCTTTCTTGCACAGATTCCTTGGATGAAGGAGTCCCGTGACCTAGGAAGGCCATTCAAAGTGCTCATGACAATTTCTCCATTCTCCACTATTTCATCCACAGCTTCAAGTTGTTCTTTGATTTGAGAGACCTTAGTGAAGTATGATTGGATGGTCTCTCCATTCTGGAACTTTACCCCTTTCAATTGATTCCGCAGAGTCATCTTCTGATTTATATTGTTTCCTTCAAACAACTTGGTCAAGGAATCAAACATCTCCTTAGGTCTCTTTAGGGAAGATACATGAGGTATGAGATGGTCTTTAATAGAATAAGCAATGATTCTCTTAGCCTTGACTAGGTTCTTCTTGTTTAAGGCCTTAGTCTCATCTCCCTCTGGAACTGGAACCTCTTCACTTATGTAGGTGTCCAATTCATTCTCTTCTAGGATTAACCCAATCCTATACTTCCATACTCGGAAGTTGTCAGCTCCTTCAAGCTTATCCTCAAGCTTGGTGTGGTGAGACATCTTAATGAGAAACTCAAATGGAAATAAAATATTTAGGTCTTACCACTTGATTTGCTGAAAACTGGATCTAGAGCTATATTAGGGTTTGTCAAAGAAACCCTAAAAATTCAAACTTTGAATTCCAAACTTCTGAATGGATGGAAATATGCACCTTGCTGAGCTGATCAAGATGGTATACTTCATTTTGAAATCTGCAAAATTTGACCCCTCAAAATTGCCTTTGAAACTTCTAGATCTTCTCAACAAAATCCTGAACTAGGGTTTGATAATGCCCGGGGTTCTACCCAGCCAAAAATTTCCATCTTGTGCTCTAAACTTCGATTTTTCTGAGGAGCATCCAGCTGTGGTCACAGATTCCAAAAAATTTCACTTTTGCAGAAACCCTAATTTTCCACCTTTCTGATCAAAATCCTGAATTAGGGTTTGATGAAGCCCGACCTTCTGCCCAACCAAAAAGTTTGATCTTGGTCTCTAAACTTCAATTTTCTTGAGGGACATCCAGCCGTGGTCTTAGATTCCAAAAATTCCAACTTTCTTTGAAACCCTAATTTCCCGCAGCAGTGACGAGCCAAAAATTGAAAGTGCTCAGAATTGAATTATGTCTCGACAGAAAGATGCGCCCTTCCAAGGAGAGTCAGCCTAGCCTCCTGCCTTTGATGATCTGAGGAGAGAAACCCACATATTAAGAATCCCTAGCTTCTGCAGCTGCACAGTGTCTTCTTCTTAGGACGGCTCTGATACCATATTAATTTTTCGATAAATGCATTCAAACATTATCTAGGATCCTACTAAGAGAATAACAAGCACAACATAACAATCATAAACACAAGATACACAAAGTTTCCTCAAGGAAAACCAAGAAGGTGAAAAACCCCACAACTTACTCAGAGATAGAATAAGCCATAATACAAGATCACAATGATCAAACCCAAAGATAGATAACTCCAGCAGGTACTCCTCCTCCACTTGTGCGCACTCCTCTCTCAACTAGTGTGAGTTGGATGAGTGAGTGAATGAATAGAATGAGACACACTCAGTCACTATTTTATACACAACTTAACCTGCCTTTAACTCTAGCTGGGTCGACTTCCTAAGGGATTCTAATAACCCACTCACATGACACATGCAGGGCCGACCCCACACTGGTGGTCTAATAACCCATCAAATATAAGTTGCGACACTTGCAACACTTGAGAAACTTGAGACACTTACAAATACAAATGACGACACTTCTGATTGGAGGAATAATACATCTCCATCATGAATATAATAAAGTAAAAGTGTAATACATAGAAGAATATCTTCCGAAGTTACAAATACATCAACATATAATACCATCATGTTCCGTTTTGAGTATTTTAAGTCGAGGCTTTCCCTCCAGTTGGCATTTCAAATCGCCACAAACATTACTGGGAAGACAATCCATCGTACCATCTTAGACGAAGGTGCCTCTAATTCAATCATGTCGATTTCATGTTGGAGAGCCATTGGCTCTCCCAATTTGAACAGTTCTCCCACCACCTTGAAATCATTCAACGGACATGGTTTTCAATATCATGGGTTGTTACAAGCCTTAGCAGTCGATTTGGGAGGCAAAACCGCAACCATTAACATGGAAGTGGTCGCTTCCCTGTTAGATTATAGTATTCTGCTTGGTCGTAATTGGTTTTACGCCATGACTGTGGTCGCATCATCTGTCTTCCGCCTAGTACAATTCCCCCACCAAGCCCGAATTCTTACTATCGACCAACTAGATTTCTGTACACCTGACACCGCTACTCATCCAGGCGATAATGTTCCATTACTTGGACAATCTTTTCACCCATACGAGAGCTTGGGGGTCAGCCTCATAAAGGGCTCATCCCTTATGGGTTTTTTTCCAACCTCAAATCCCCCAAATCATGTTTCCACGGTGAACATGATCTCCTCCCGGATTTCATCTATCCCCAACTCTACTGATCAATGGCTTGTACTTGATGAAGACACTACACACATGATTGGAGACACTATGCCTCTTTCACCTGCTGAACTCACTTACGAGGCTATCCAGTCAGCACCAGAGAACCACTGAGCTGTGGCATCCACCTCCTGTTCTCTACAGCGGACATCATCCCTACCCAATCCTCTGCTCCAGAATTTTCATTCTAACGAGTCCATTATGGAAATCATGAGTGCAGATGACCCTTCGTGGGAAGACCTCCATCATCGATCATCTTTCCTTCCTTCATTGAATACTGTGGAGAATAGCATCACCACCATCTTTACACTGAATGTCTACCCTTGCTCTCAGTCCTTGATACTCACATGTCAAACCGACTTTGAAGGCAACTTAGCCAACATTAAACCTACCATTTTGGTCGACATATCGGTTAGTCCTAGTGTAGTGGAACACATTCGTTTAGGCCAGAAGTGTTCCCCTGAAGAGATTACAACATTCACAGCCTTGTTCAAGCAATTTCGAGACGTGTTTGCTTGGAACTATGAGGAGATTCCCGGGATAGACCCTGCTATTGTTTCACACACGATTCAAACCTATCCTGACGCTAAACTAGTCCGACAAAAGCTGCGACTTGTACACCCCCGAAATACTGCGACAATCAAGGCAAAGATTGAAAAGATCTTTGAAAGCTAGTTTTATCTATCCTGTCTCGTTGACAGAATGGGTCTCAAACGTCGTCCCTGTAGCTAAAAAGTAGGGTACCATTCGTGTTTGCGTCGATTATCGGGATCTCAACAAGGCTTGTCCTAAGGACAATTACCCGACTCACTTTATCGACCAGATCATTGACAATTGTGCTAGAATTGTCATTTTCTCTTTTATGGATGGCTTTTCCAGTTACAACCAGATTGAGATCCACCCGGCTAATCAACACAAGACATATTTCGTCTGTCCTTGGGGTACGTTTGCTTATCGCAAACTCCCTTTTGGTCTTAAAAATTCCAGTTCCACATTCCAGCGGGCCATGTCGTATTCCTTTCACGATGTGAAGGACTTTGTGGAACCTTATCTGGATGATCTCCCTGCCCATTCACGGCAGCGCAAGTACCACATTGACCATATGATGGTGGTATTCCTCAGATACAGGCATTATAACATCCACCTGAACTCTCACAAGTGTATCTTCTGTGTAGAGTCTGGACACCTCCTCGGTTTCATTGTCTCGAAAGACGGGATCTGCGTTGATCCCTTGAAGGTGGAAGCCATCATCGCTCTACCACCTCCCACTGTTATCACGGAACTTCAAAGTTTGCAAGGGAAGGCAACTTACTTAAGGCATTTTGTCTATAATTTCGCGCAAAAAATGCAGGGTTACATGAGACTACTCAAGAAGGATGTCCAGTTCATTTGGGACGACCAAGACCAACAATCCTTTGATAGTCTCAAACATGTTATTACGCACACCCCTGTGCTCTAACCGCCCAATTACTACAAGAATTATATCCTTTATCTTGCCGCTTTTGCCACCACAATCGCCATGGTCTTGGTACAAGAATACAACAATGCCTAGGAACATGTGATATACTACTTAAGTAAAGGTCTCATTGACACCAAAACGCGTTACTCACATGTCGAGAAGCTCGCTCTCGCGGAAGTTATTGCCGTCCAAAATTTCCGACATTACATCTTGCTTCGCACCACCACCATCATCACCGATTCGAACCCCATATACGACGTTTTGACATGTCAAGTACTCGGGGGCAAGTATTCACGCTGGATCGTGATACTGCAGGAATTTGATCTCCTTTTCGAAAAGGCTAAGTCTAAAAAGTCTTTGGTGTTCATCGAGCTGATATGTGATCTTCCCCGTGCCGATGTAGAATTTGAGCCCAATAATTCTTTTCTAGATGAATCATTGTTCCTCATCAGCACATCTGATCTGTGGTATGGAGATATCACTTTATATCTTCAAACCCAACGTTTCAGCCCCCAACTATCTCGTGAAGACCGTCGTAGAATATGCCACCATGCAAAGTATTACCTGATCATCAGTGATACCTTGTACCATCGTGGTATCAATTCTATTCTTCGACGTTGTCTCACTCATGAGGAGGCTGAACACATCTTAAATGAATGTCATGCTGTGGCGTGTGGTGGTCATCTCTTTGGGATAGCTACATCGCAGAAGATACTTCACGTGGGATATTATTGGTCGTCAATCTTTAAAGATTGTATAGAGGTCGTCAAAAAATGTCCTCCATGCCATCATTTTCAAACGAAAAAGCACACCCAACCCACCCCGTTACACTTGGTTATTGCCATTGGCCCCTTCGCTAAATGGGGCATTGATTTCATGCATTGTAATCCTACCTCGATCGGGGGGCATGGTTACGTCATAGTAATTGTGGATTACTTTACAAAGTGGGATGAGGCTATGCCTACATACACGGACGATGGAAAAACCACCACACTCTTCATGTTCAATAATGTTATAGCACGATTCAGAGTTCCTCAAGCTATAATCACCGACCATGGTTCCCACTTCATGAACCACATGGTTGACGAATTGAGCACTATATTGGGTTTTCTCCATGAAAACTCAACACTGTACTACCCTCAATCCAATGGACAAATAGAGGCCATTAACAAGGTCTTGAAAACCATGATCCAATGCATGGTGGGTGTGCATAAGTCCAACTAGCACAACATGCTCTTTTCCACACTATGGGCTTATCGAAATTCCATCAAAAAAGCCACTGGATTTACCCCCTTCCTATTATTTTATGGATTGGAGGATGTCCTACTGATAGAGTGCGAGATTCCTTCCCTGAAACTCGTAGTTGAACTTCTCCCTAACACCGAGGAAGAACGCTTCCTCTACCTAGCACAACTCGACGAGACTTGCCGTGATGTCGCTCTTACCAACGAGGAACATAAGAAATGCATCAAACCGCAGTATGACAAATAAGTAGAACCTCGTGTCTATAGAAAGGGTGATTTGGTCCTCACATACGATCAAAAACAAGATAAGCTGGGGGAAGGAAAGTTTGAGTCCATGTGGCATGGACCCTACATAGTGAAGTGTGTTCTAGAGAAGGGAGCCTACGAACTTGAAGACTATGAAGGGATATCTTTAGGTGAGCCCCGCAATGGGATTTACCTGAAGAGGTACTATGCCTGAGTTTTTCATGCATAAGTACATTGTATATACTGTACATAGCATGTGTGTTTTTGTGTGGTGTGACGATTTTGTTTAATGTTTCTAGATCTTGTTTTCGCTTCTTATACCGTGTTCTATCTACGTGTGCAGATGGAAACCTAATACGGATTCGCGAACGACACTAGCCGACATACCCGTAACCTTGCTTCGACAGCCTAGGTGCTTTACTCTCCCACCAGCGAGCTTATCAGCTCTGGAGGAAGTTGTCTAGGTTTCGCAACCAACAATGATGCGGAATATCAGGCAGTCATTAGAACCCTAACCGATGCTCTTTCCTTGGGTATGGACCACATTGTTATCCATTTGGATTCGCAACTGGTGGTCTCTATTCTTAACCGGATTTATGTTATTTGTGACCCTACCTTACTCCGTCTCTACAGACGAGTCCGTCTTCTGGAAAGGTCCCTTAAATCTATTCAATACTTGCACATTCCACGAGACAGGAACACAGTTGCCAACTCAATGGCCAACTTCATTCTAGATTGGTACATTGCACACACATAATATATCCATGAAATATAAAAGCAAACATAACATGTAAATAATTCATTGTATAAGAAAACATGTAAACAAGATCACATTAATCATCCATTAAAACACATAATGTATAAGCCCGCTGGAATGTCTGTATATATATATAAATCCGTACAAAAGTACAAAATGGTAGTGCTAATACAAAAATATGAAGCATGCTAGCTTTCAATAGGAGTCATCTCTACAAAAAATATGAAGCCCGTAAGCTTTCAGAGTATACATGTATAAGCCATATGCCTAAACCCTAAGCCGCACAACCCTAGGCTGCTCATCCCCAGCCTGAGTGTGGTAACAGAAAATGGCCCTCGCCACCTTTCAGAGTAGCGTGTTGAAACATGCTGGTACCTACAGTCAACTCCTAATATAGGAGAGGTAAGTCATGCACTGAAGGCTCTGGAATGTTAAAATTCATCCCCTGGAGCTTGTCCCCAAGCACCTCTTGCTCCTCAAGAGCATCATAGGCCACGAGCTCCATATCCAACACTCCTCCTCTCTGCACCTGGAAAGAGACTCCCAATGGTTTCTCTAGACCCACGTATGCGAAGAAGCATGTAAACATTATCAGTACTACTACAAAAAAAAAACATAAAATACATAAAATATATAAAAACATGAGCAATGGTTCTTACCTATGTCACTCCACTGCGCCCCCTCTGGAAGCACTAGGTATGGATCTCCCTGAAAGTCTCTGCCGGCATATGGGTAATCCTCCACCATGAGGATCTGTGCCTACATCCATGTGAAGAACCCGGGGTCGTGCTTGCATCTAAAACAAAGCCATTTTCCCTTACATGAAAGTGATCCCCACTCACAAGTATGTAGCTATTCTACCAGACGCACAAATGTTTATTTCAAATTTTAACTTCTTAAAGGTGTATTTTAACGTCCCCCTAGACCAATGGAACCTACCAAACTGCAATAGAAGTAAGATCTATGATTTAATATATCTAGAACTATTCAACAGTAACTCTAGGAAGTGAAGTGTCGAAATGAAAGGATTCTGGAAGTACTTCAAAGATAGAGAGGAAGCTAAATAGGAGGAAGTTGGTTTATAAGAAGAGATTAAATTAAAGAAGCGTGTTAGGTGAAGAATTTAGAGTTTCGTTGGGGAACACAACTCAATTTAGCTATTCGTAGGAAAGAAAAGCCAAGTTGATTGAGGTTTTAACAATTAAATCGAAGAAAGGGGATTAATTTTATATATAATCTTCCACATAAATCTTATCCCATTTGCAAATATTATGTAATTCTTTTAAAGTTTTTTCACTTCATTATTTTTTGGATGTGTGTTTAGTGTTTACAAAGGGAAAACTTTAAAAAACTGTTCTAGGCAGTTACACCTTCAGTGTCTTCACTGGTTTTGGGACCAAAACTGTTACATTCTAAATATTCGCCCTACCTCAGAGGCTGGAATTCATAACGTGGTTAGCCACTTATCACATTGTTGGACTATACACATAAAATGATTTCAGAGGAGGTTGGGAACTGCCACTCTACTTTTAACACTAATCAGCTATGGAAATGAAGGAAGAGATTATAATTCTAATTGCAACTTATCAAGGCTTAAGCCTATTAGAACATTGCAGCATAGCATATTGATCCTATTAGAAGGTCATGAAAGGCTTCTCATCATTTCATTTTAGCACATAATGTTGGGTCAGGTTCTGGTTCTGACAGTTTCATAAATTTACCTATCCAAATTTTTTTTTGGAACTTATATGATTTGATACAAATGGGATACCATTCCTAACCATATATTCACTGCACTCAAAACCATTACATTGAAAACCATGAAAAAAATAGTTTAGAAAATGAAAAAAATTAGTTTAGAAAATGAAAAAAATGATTCATCCAAACTTTTGCGTACTACTGTATGCTCAACATTTCAGATTCCGTGAAATGCAAGAGCTTTATATGAATCTATTGTAATTTTTAGGTAAGTATATAGGGATAAGAAGTTCATAAGAATCAGGATGCTGCAAAAATTATGTTAATGATATTAGATATGAGAATTCAAACTTGAGATGCAGATTGCAGATGTGCATTTACGATCAAAGCTTGTGGAAAATAAACTATTTTGAATTTTCTGAAGGGAAATGATATCTTAATGGAAAATAAACTCCTAATTCAGTAAATTAATATTAAAATATTGACATAGACTTTTGTTGATAAATGCTTGCAATGCCATGGGTTTTTGTTTAGTAATTGTTTGTTTGTTCTTCTATGGTGCAAGTCCCTCTAAACATCTACTGTACTTGATGAAAGTAGTAAAAAAAAATTTTTCATCCCAATGCAATAGTTGTTGCAGTGCAAGTGATCCTTTCTAGTTGTTGTTTGAAGTGCTTATAAAAGGGGATTTATTTGCATAGAGAATCTTTGCTCGAGATAAATTCCATACTTGAATGAACATAACACTGAAATATTGGGAAGAATAAGCTATTGATCTCACAGATTTTCATGGAATGAAAGAACTTTATGATTTCCCACACTGGGTGATAGTTTTTGGAGCTCGATCAGACTCTAGACGACATGGGAATCATCATCAAAACGAAAAGATACATATGCGAAACGATAAAAACCCTAGCGGGAGGGTCAAAGGAAGCACTTTAACTAATCACCATGGAACCCTCAACTTCAAGACCTAGATGGTGTGATCAACAAGCGATTATGCAGAGATACAACAAGTGTCCCAGTGTTATATTACAGGTCTGTAGCACTGTAGCTTTTGATCAGCACTGGATAAAGATCTGGAGTATTCCTATCCTCGATTGATAAATAATTATTTCAATTCAGAATATGTTGCAACTCCCAAAATATCGAGAATAGGGATGACGTTACGGCCACAATAAACATATATACACCTTTTAAATATCAAAACCCAACATAAGATTTCATTTGTTAAACCATTATCAAACCCATTTAAGAAGGTCCAATAAAAGGGTCGTCGCCTAGTTCTTAATAAAAGGAGTGTTACAGTGCAACGAACATAAAACCCTGCAACAACCACCCTTTATCAATCAAGCTACAAGGGGTCTTCACCACACACGAATAAGGAGAGGATGAGAGACATTTTATTTTAACATACCTGGAGAAGCTATGTTAATGCCCTGTAGGAGCAACTTGAAGAACATGGAAGGGTAGTCACCATTGCACATGTTAACACCCAACAAACTGGGGTTAACAAAATTGTTTGCATAATGAAATAAATGGATTACCAATATGCTCAAATAAACCATTTACAAATGATAATAGGAAATGTGGATTACCGCAAAATATATGGGAAAAAAAAGAAGATGGTTACGAGCTAACTCAAGCCGAGATCTCGACCTGAAACCTTTTTCATGACATGTTTCCTGTACAACGAGGATAGAAACATAGTTAGAATTTAAGCAAACTTAGCGATTCTAGGCAAACAATCGAAGAAAATTACTATACAAGTCTCATCCTGCAAATTGGAGATGAGAGCCAAATGTTTGAAACAAATGGCGTCCAATGGCAAGGTGAAACTATAAAACTTACCCACCAAGGGTTCATTCCAGGAATGGATGCAAGGGTCAATATCCCAGAAGAAAAGCACACGCTCATGAACAAAACCTCACAGAGGAGGAACACAGGAGTAATTAGCGAAAATATAAAATGTAGTTGAAATCAATACAATTCCCAGTTTCACCAAAGTCAAGGCCTAGTAAATGAATCTGTACGAAAATGTACAACTCGCTTCCTAGTAACCAAGTTTCCACAAATGGACCAAGTTTCCATCTGACTGAGCAATGTTGCATTTAAGATCACAAATGTAGTGTACAACTTCAATGATACCTATGTATTTGAGACAATGAAATACACATATAACCTAAGTCATATAATATCCACAATTTATGCCAAATATGATAGTGAACAAGGTATCATGTGAACATTATGTTACATATAATATTTACCTTGGAAAATTATTTATCATATGCCTAGGGTAGTTCATAAACATGTTGTATACTCTATGTGTAATGTGTTGCACCCAAATGTTTGAAAAATAGACGGGATCTAACCTTGTTTTAAATAAGCATTGAACATAATTACACTTTCATCACCATCCTTTTGAACTTCTAGATGCTTTTTACATAGGGACTCAACCTTCATCTTGTACATTTATTAAACAACATAGAGATGTCAAATAGTACATCAAGCTTTATAACACCACAAGATGAACCTATGCATGAACATGAAGGTGCAAACTAGTACCAATGCTACAAGTAACTAAGGCAGTGCAACATTTATCTAGATATGTGTATTCATACAAAACTATGGTGCAAGTATGATCTAAGACCATATAATTGTCCAGTGTTATAAATATCATAGAACAACACAAATGTATATGGTGCCATTATTGTGTAAAAATACAAAGTAACGTAGGTGGGTTAAGAGAGTTTTCCTAGTAAGTTCTACTAATAAGAAATCAAACAAACTTGTAATGGCATATTCACAATTCATAAAAAGAAAAGAACTACCATGCAATTGATCACTACAGACAAAGGATGCAACACCTTAGTAGGCGAGTCTATGTAAAAATAATAATCCAGGTAATATTTACACTATTATTAAAAAAATAATGTTGAGAGTTTAAGTGATGTTATAGTCACTAAGTCATAATATAAATGATGCTCAAGTGATACAAATGGCTACAAACATGAAGGAATAGGAGTGTTGTTCCTATAAGAGTATTCATATTTTTGTTGCAAGGTATGAAAATTACCATCTTGGAAAATCTAGAATCACAATTAGAAATTAGTATCATTGGTAGTAAGAATGTCTCCAAACATGATACAAGAATATTGTTGCATCTATATGAGAATTAATAGTGAAAGTGAAATTTGGAGTTACAATCAAAAGAAACAGTCAATGGTGATTAAAAAATGGCTTCAACTTGTTGGAAGAAAAGTGTTGCATCTATTACAAGCACTAATAGTTCTATTGCATGGTATGGAAATTGCCATTTGGGAAAATATCCATATTATGGTCACAACAATACAATCATGTTTCGTTGGATTGGTTAGAGATCACTAATGAAATTGATGGAAGTGAATTCAAAAGGCCTAAAGGGAAATGGAATTGTTGATACAACTCAAGTTTTGTTTTATTGAGTTTACTTAAAATAATATATTGCTTGCCTTGATCATGGCCCTCAAGCCCTAGAACCTTCCCTTAGGAGCTAAAGCCCAAGTTTCATCCTTGACAATTTATATATCCTGAGATATAAGTTTGGTTCTCTAAACCTGTGAAAAATGTCTATATCCCCACTATAAGCTCAATATTCCCCATATAGGTGTGTGTAGTGGTCTAAGGTCTCATTCATAATCATTGAGTCCTCAAACTTACCTTTAGGTACTAAGGCTTGGGTCTCTTCTGCCAATCATATACAGGGCCTTAAGACCAATCCTTGGTGTAAAAAACCTCATAATTGTTTTTTAATATGCTCATATGGATGTCATATATCCCCTCAAGATATCATGTGTTGAGGTTTAAGTCTCCTCCACTAAACATGTCCAAGGCCCCAAGGCCCGAATACTTAGATAAATAGTGCCATAGTTACCACTCCAATGTCATCCATAGCGCTTTAGGTAGTGTTCATGGCTTTGAATGCTTCAATGAATTATTTAGGGCTAAAAGAATGGTTTTCTTCACTGGAACACCATTTCCAAGGCCCTAACACCTACATACTGCTAAAAAAAAACTAATGACACTTACATTCTCAATCATAGGCTAATGATACAATGAAGAGACAATGTGTGGTTGGTGGAGACCACATCCTTAGCCTTAGATGGATAGAATACTCCTTTAGAGATTAAGGATCAAGTGTCCTATAATGACCATGTCCAAGACCCCAAGGCCAATAACCTAGATATATAGTGCCATGATACCCCTATGAAATCATGCATGATTCCTTAACGCATTCTTTGTTTCTCTAAATACCCCAAGAATTAATTTATGGCCAAACACATAGTTGAATTTCGTAGAATATCATTCCCAAGGCCCTGACACACATAGATATTACTCAAAACCATATAATTGCACTAACAACATCGATCATAAGCTGATAATACCCTAAGGAATCCATGTGTTGTTGGTTTAAGTATCCCTCTAATCCCTACATGGCTAGAAGTTTCATTTAGGGACTAAGGTTGATGAATCCTCCCTTGACCATGTCCAATGCCACAAGTCCCCATGACTTGGATGCATAGTTCCATTGACACACTATGAAGACATGTGTGGTGCTTTATGGAATTATAGAATTATTAATGGCTTTGGATGCCTAAATAGTTTCTTTATGGCCAAAGGAATGACCCTATTTTATAGAATGTCATTCCCAAGACCCCAAGACATGTGTGTATTTCTTAAAACCACCTAATGGCACCAACATCTCCAATCATAGGCCAATTATACCCTTAAGAGACCATGTGTGGTTGGTGGAGGAAAAATTCTTAGACAGTGATACCCTCATGAAGCTCAAGACCTAAAGGAATCTTCTATCCATCTAGGGCTAAGAAAGGTGTCTCCACCAACAACACATGGCCTTATGAGGGTATCATTGGACTATGATTGAGGATTTCAATGCCGCTAGGTGATTTTGAGTAGTATGTACATGTATAAATGCATTGGGAATGAATTTGTACAGAGGAAGACCATGTATTTGGACCTTCATAAATAATTGAGACATACATAGCCATGAACAATGTCTCGAAGCACCACACATATGACTTTTTCGGGGTATCCGTGGCATTATGTATCTAGGTCTTGTGGCCTTAGGGATTTCAACATGGTTAGTGGAAAATATATTTTCCTCCACCAACCACATAATAACATTAATATCCTCAATCATTGGCCAATGATACCCTCAAGAGGCCATGTATGGTTGGTTGAGGTGATCTTATTAGCCTTGGATGGATAGAAGATTATGTTAGGGCCATAGGTTTATGTCTCCTCCCTTGAGCATGTCCAAGTCCTGAATACTGCAAGCCCCCAAGACATGGATACATAGTGGCATAGATATCCATTCAAGGTCATGCATGGTGTTTCAAGCACTATCCATTTCTCTAGATTCCTCAATGGTTTATTTAGGGCCAAAGGCATGGTCATTTTCCTTGAAACATCATTCACAATGCCCTAAGACATGTAGATACTACTCGAAGCTACCTAATGGAAATGGCATAATCAATCATAGGCCAATGATACCCTGAAGAGGGAATGCGTGGTTGGTGGAGGCAATATTCTTATCCCTATATGGATAGAAGATTCCTTTAGAGCTCAAGATTCAAGTCTTCGTAACTGGCTATGTCCAAGGCCCCAAGACCACAAGACCTAGATACATAGTTTCATAGATACTTCTCCAAAGTCATGCATGGTACTTTTAGGTAGTGGTGATGTCTCTATATGCCTTCATGATTGTTTGATAGCCAAAGGCATGGTCTTCTTCCCTGGAAAATCATTCCCAAGGACCTAAGACATGTACATACTATTCAAAACCACCTAATGGTAACAACATATTCAATAGTAACTAATTATACCATTGGGAGGTTGTGTGTAGTTGGTGGTAGAAAAATTCTTATCCCTGGATGAATAGAAGCTTCCTTTAAGGGTGGATGTTCAAGTCTACTCCACTAACCATGTCGAAGGCCCCAAGTCCACAAGACCTAGATACATAGTACAATGGATGCCCATGCGAAGTCATGTATGCTTGAGGTTAAATTAAACAAAGTATTATAGATGGGTGAGAAAACCCTTGTTGGTAGATCTTGTGAAAAAAGAATAGGTGGATCCCATTATCATACTACTTTACTCACAAGTGGGAAGCGGTGGGCTTGATCGACATAGCCCAATTGGCGCTAAATGCTACCTAGAGAAACAATTAGGTTGGGGAGGCTTAGGTAGTAAAAATATTAGACATTTCTCATTTTTAGTCTATTTGGATACCCTTCTGAAGTCATGTGTGGGGATTTGAGGCATTTTTCATGTATTTAGATGCCTCAATGATTTCTTTAGGGCCAAAGGTATGGTCTTCTTCCCTAGGAAGTCATTCCCAAGGCCCTAGGATAGGTACATATTGCTCAAATCCACCTAATGGCACGTATATAATCAATCATAGGCCAATGATACCCCTAGGATCCCATATGTTGTTGGTGGATACCTTCTTAGCCTTGGATGGTTGGTTGGGAGATTCCTTTAGGGCTTGAGGTTTAGGTCTCCTCCATTGACCATGACCAACGCCTCAAGACCATAAGACCTAGATATATATAACCATGGATACCATGCATGGTTCTTTGAGGCATTGTTCAAGGATATAGATGCCTCAATGGTTTCTCTAGGGCCAAAGTCATGGTATTCTCTCATAGAATGTCATTACCAATGTCCCCAGACACCTAAATAAGTCTAAAAACCACCTAATGGTGCCAATATTCTGTATCATTGGCCAATGATACCCTGATTCCATGTGTGGTTGGTGGAGGAAACCTACTTAACCCTAGATGGCTATAAGATTATTTTAGAATTGGAGGTTCAAGTCTCCTCCAATGACTATGTCCAAGGCCCAAGGGCCACAAGACCTATAGTGCCATAGATACTACTGCAAATTCATGCATAGTGCTTCAAGGAAGTGTTCATGGATCTGGATGCCTCAACAATTTCTTTAGGGCCAAAGGCATGGTCTTCTTCGTTGGAATACCATTCCCAAGGCCTTGAGACACCTACATACTTCTCAAAAGCACCTAATGCCACTGGCATCCTCAATCATAGGCCAATGATACTCAAAATTCCATGTGTGGTTAGTGGAAGCAACTTCCTTATCCTTGGATGGCTAGAATATTCCTTTAGGGATCGAGGTTTAGGTGTTCTCTGCTAACCATGTTCTTCCTTTAGGTCCCTAAGTTTAGTTTTCCTCCATTGACCATGTTGAAGTTTCCAAGGCCACGAGACCTAGATACATATTGCCTTGGATACCCCTACAAATTCATTTATGGCATTGTTCGTGACTCTAGATGCCTAAATGATTTATTTAGGGCTAAAGGCATGGTATTTTTCCCTATAGAATCATATTGAAGGCCCTAAGACACATACATACTTCTTAAAACCATCTAATAGCATCAACATCCTCAATCATAGGTTAATGATAACCTAAAAAGGCCATGCATGGTTGTTATAGGAAACCTTAAAAGCCCTAGATGGCTAAATTTTTCCTTTATAGCCTGGTATTTAGGTCTCATCCCATGACCATGTTGATGCTCCCATGTCCCCAATAGTTGGATACATAGTGTTGCGGTTACCCCTACAAATTCATGCATGGTGATTTGAATATTGTTTCATGTCTCTTAATGCCTCATTGGTTTCTTTAGGGCCCAGGGCATGGTATTTTTTCCTAGAATGCCATTCCCAAGGCCTTGAGACACATACACATTTTTTAAAACCACCTAATGGAACCGATATAATCAGTCATATGCCAATGAAACCCTAAGGAGGCCATGTGTGGTTGGTGTAGGAAACATTATTATCCTTGGATGGATAGAAAATTTCTTTAGGGCCCAAGGTTTAGGTCTCTTCCATTGAGCATGTCCAAGACACCAAAGCCCCAGGACCTAGATACATAGCACCAGAGATATGGTTGCAAAGTTATGCATGGTGATTTGAGACATTCTTCATGGATCTAGATGCCTCAATGGTTTTTTTAGGAAAACATTCATGGTATTATTTCCTAGAGAATCATTCCCAAATCCTTGAGACACATACATTCTGCTCAAAACCACCTAAAATAATTAATATTCTCAATCATGGGAAAATGATACCTCAAGAGGCCATTTGTGGTTGGTGGAGGAAATATTCCTAGCCTTAGATGGCTAAAAGATTATTTTTGGGCCAAATATTCAAGTCTCCTCCCTCTACCATGTCCAAGGCCACAAGGCATGTATGTACATTGTGCCACGAATATCTCTACGAAGTCATGCATGGTGCTTAGAGGCATTGCTCCATGGATACAAGACCTTAGGAGACAACTTGTTATTGGTGGGGGGAAATTTATTATACCTAGATGGTTAGAAGATTCCTTTAGGGCTTGAGTTGTAGGTCTCCTCTATTACCATGTCTAGGGTCCTAAGACCATGAGACCTAGATACATAGCATAATGGATACCCATTCAAAGTCATGTGTAGTTATTTGAGGCATTGTGCATGGAATTATATGCCTCGGTGGTTTCTTTAGAGCCAAAGGTATGGTTTTCATCCCTATAATTACGTTCCAAAGGCTCTAGGACACCTTCATAATTCTTAAACCACCTAATGGCACCAACATCCTGAATCATAGGCCAATGATACCTTCAATAAGCCACATGTGGTCGGTGGAGGAAACCTACTTAGTTCTAGATGCCTAGAAAATTCCTTTAGAGCCTAAGGTTCAGGTCCCCTCCCTTGACCATGTCCAGTTCCCCAAGTCCTAATGACCTGGATACATAGTGCCATGGATACCTTCTGAAGCCATGTGTGGTGCTTTCTAGCATTATTTATGGCTTTGTATGCCTAAATGGTTTCTTTAGGGCCAAAGGCATGGTCCTCTTCTATAGAGTGTCATTCCCAAGGACCCGAGACATGTGTCTAATGCTCAAAACCAACTATTGGAGTTAAAATCACTAATCATAGACCAATGATACCCTCAAGAGGCCATATGTGGTTGGTGAAGGCATCCTTCTTTGACACGGATGGCTAGAAGCTTCCTTTAGGGCCCTATTTTTAAGTCTCTTTCATTGACCATGTCGAATGCCCTAAGGCCACAAGACCTAGATACATAATGCCATGGATATCCCTACAAATTCATGTGTGGTTCTTCGAGGCATTGTTCATGGTTTTGGAATCCTAAATTATTTCTTTAGTGCTAAAATCATGTTATTCCTCCCTAGAAATTAATTCCTAACACCCTGAGACATGTACATACTCCTCAAAACACCCTAATGTCACTAACATCCTCATTCATAGGCCAATGACCCTTGAAAAGCGATGTGTTGTTGGTGGATAGAACCTTCTTATCCCTAGATGGCTAGAAGATTCCATCAGAGCTTGAGATTCATGTTTCCTCCCATGAGCATTTCCAATCCCCCAAGTCCCCAAGACTTGGATACATAGTGCCATGGATACCCTTGCAAAGTCACGCATGGTGCATTAAGGCATTGTTCATGGTTTTAGATTCCTTAATGGTTTCTTTAGGTCCAAATGAATGGTATTTCTCCTATAATGTCATTCCAAAGGCATTGAGAAACATACATATTTTCAAACCCACCTACTGGAATTGTCATCCTTAATCATAGGCCAATGATACCCTCAGGAGGCCATGTTTCCAGTTGGTGGAGGAAAACTTCTTAGCCTTGGATGGATAAAATATTTCTTTAAGGCCCAAGGTTCAAATTTCTTCCACTTACCATGTCCAAGACTTCAATTCCCTAAGACCTAGATATAAAGCTCAATGGATACCCTTGCAAAGTCATGCATGGTGCTTTGAGGCATTATTTAGGGCTCTATACTTATTAGTGGTCTATTTAGGGCCAAAGGCATGGTGTTATTCTCTATAACATCATTCCTGAGGCCCTAAGACACCTACATACTTATCAAAATCACATAATGGTGTTAATATCCTCAACCATATGACAATGATACCCTGAAGAGGTCATGTGTGGTTGGTTGAGGCGATCTTAGCCTTGGATAGCTATAAGATTCCTTTGTGGCTAAGTCTGCTCCCTTGACCATGTCCAAGTCCCCAAGGCCCCAAGAAATGGATACATAGTGGCATGGATATCCATGCAAGGTCACGCATGGTGCTCTAGGCATTGTTCATCACTCTAGATTCCCCAATTATTTCTTTAAGGCCAAACGCATGGTTGTTTTCCCTATAACATCATTCCCAAGGCCCTGAGACATGTAGATATTACTCAAAACCACCTAATGGAAATGACATAATCAATCATAGGCCAATAATACCCTCAAGAGGCCACATGTGTTTTTAGTGGAGGCAATATTCTTAGCCTTAGATGGATGGAAGAATCATTTAGAGCTAAATATTTAGGTCTCCTCCACTAACCATGTGTAAGGACCCAAGGCCATAATACATAGATACATAGTTCCATAGATACCCCTATGAAGTAATCAATGTTGCTTTTAGGTAGTATTCATGGATCTAGATGCGTCAATGATTTATTTAGGGACAAAAACATGGTCTTCTTCCATGGAACATAATTCCCAAGGGATTAATACATGTGCATGCTACTTAACAACACCTAACTATAACAACATCCTCAATGATGGGCCAATTATATAACTAGGAAGTTGTGTATGGTTGGTGGAGGCAAAATTCTTACCCCTAGATAGTTACAATCTTCCTTTAGGGGCAAAGATTAAGGTATCCTCCACTAAGCATGTGTTGTTGTTGGAGGAAACCTTCTTAGCCCTGGATGGCTAGAAGATTCCTTTAATGGTCGATATTTAGGTCTCCTCCATTGATCTTATCTAAGGATAAAAGGCCATAAGACCTAGATACATAGTGTCTCAATGGATTTGGATGTCTTAATGGTTTATTTAGGGATAAATTCATGGTCATCTTCTATGTAATATCATTACAAAGGTATTGGGACACCTACATAAGGCTCTTGCTTTACTTTTATGACTCCAATAAAGGACTTGAGATCCATCCCTCTATGCAAAAACTCTTGATTATGCTCATATCCAACTATTATTTCAAATATCAACTTTAAATGGTCTATGTTATGGTTTGTGGTCTTGATCATTTCCCATTACTTCAATAATATTATGTTAGGGTATAATTCTTTCAATTTCTTCCCCAACTATTTACTCAGACCCATCGCTAGTACACAAAACCACATATTTCCACCCATATCCCACTTTAATAATAATGGTATATTATACATTGCATGATCTCCTAAGTGATAGTTTGAGTCATTGCTATTAGCTTGATATGCCTAAAACCATCCTTTAGGGTCTAGTTCTTGTAATTCCTCTCATGACTATGTCTAAGGTTTGCATACCTAGTGTCACTTATATGAATGCTCAGATGCCATGGATAATGTTTGGATTTTATGGGTGAGGTTTAAAGCTTCCCTTAGGGTTTAAGGCCCAAGTTTCCTCCTATGACATTATACAAAACCCTAAGACCCATGCATACTAGCAAAAAACTCATAATGGTGTTAATTGCCTTACTTAGAGTTAAATAATAACCCCAATATGTCATGTGTAGTGCTTTGAGCTATTGTATTTTTCCTTGGATGCACAAAATATTTTACTAGGGAATAAGGCCTAGGTTTCCTCTCTCAAACATGTTAAGGGCCTAAACACCCATATATAGTGCTTAAAAACAACTTCTTACTTACATTAATACCCCCAATATCAAGCCAAGGATACCCTTAGGAGGCCTTATGTAGTGTTTCAAGGTATACTTGTTAATCTTATATGCCTAGAGATTTCCTCTAAGGTCCAAGGCATGGGGTTCCTTCCTTAATCATCTTTATGCCCTAAATACTTATACCTAGTTTTAGTTCCTCCAACTCCCCCCATTATTCATATTATAAGGCCATATATCTTCTCAAAAAGTCATTTGTGTTAGTGTGACAAGTCATTATTATCCCTACATGCCTAAAAGTTTAATTTAGGCTAAGGCTTAGGTTTCTTCTCTTAACTAGGTCGACGGCCAATAGACCTATCACTAGTGGTCAAAACCTTATAATGTAATCAAAATCCACACATAGATGTTAAGAATATTCTTAGCAATATATGTGCATTGACCATATTTCTTGGTCCTAGATTCATTTAGGGCCCAAGGAAGAGGTTTTTTCCCTCCAACATCTCCAAGGATTTGAAACCCGTGCCTTGTGCACAAAGCCTAGTAATGATATTAATAGATCCATTATAAAATTTAATAATATCAATAAAAATATGCCATGTCAAATAATGAAATCTCAATTCAAATCATTTTTATTAATATTTTATAATAGTAATAAATTAAAAATGGTTGTATTTAATTTTTTGTCTAATTTAAGAATCATGGGTATTTATTTGCTTGAATAGCATTGAAAATTAATAGTCGACTTGAGCTCTTTAAAAAATAATTATTTGTGAACTTCTTGTGTTTGTTGTGCAACACCTCATAAATTAACCATGTGAGCTTGTTGGTTTAAATAGTGATAAAAAAAATAATTAATTTTGTTGTGATTGTGGTTTAAAACCTCATAAATTAATCATGGGCATTTATTTGAATGAAAAAAAATTAATTAAGTTATCACAAAATAATTATTTTTGATGTTGTTGTGTTTATGGCACAAATAATCATAATTAAATCATTTTTGTACATGTCCATGTGACAAATATGAGCTTAGCCCCACTATATGGTACTTGGCAACATGACATTTATTTATGCTTAGGATTCCTTTAGGCTAAGGCCTATGATTGTTCGTTCAACAATGTTGAGGGCCACTGGACCTATCCCTAGTGATTAAAAACTTATAATAGTGTGAATGACCATACTTAGAGGCTAAGAATACTCTTAGGAATATGTGTGGGGACCTTTGTGGTGTCTTTCTTGATCATAGATTCCTAAAAGCTTCTTTTAGGGCCTTAGCTAGAGGTTTTCTCCATTGCTCATATAGATGGATCTAACAACCATGTCTTATATTAAAAACCTAATAATAATACTAATTTCCTTATAAAAAAATTAAGAAGATAAAAATATCTCAAATGAATAATCAAATTTAAATTCAAATAATTTTATTACAAACTTTATAATAGTAATAAATTAAAAATAGTTCGGGGCGGCAGGTGTGAGTGGAATACTCTTTGATCTTAGAGGAAATAAAGTCGTAGCATTCTCTTGGGGCCTAGGCAGCAAGACAAATAGTGAGGCAGAATGGCTAGCTCTTATTTTCTCTTTATATTTGGCCTCCTCCTTCAGAATTGACAATCTCAGAATTTATGGAGACTCCAGGCCACAGGGGCTTCACTCAATAAACCGCTATCATAGCACGTTCGTTCGTGGCATATGAAACAATACCCCTAATTTCACTAAATATTGTAAAATACCTTCCAAAATCATTTTTTTAACCCCCTCCCAATAAGCCTTGCCAATTTTTAAAAACCCCTATTTTCACTAGATATTGTATGTATCAATTTTTTCATTGACATTTTTTATACCCCTTTATATTTCTACCTACTAGTATATTGATATGATACCCCTATTATGACCCCACATGCATTCTACAATGCACCTTGCTTCTTTCGATGTATATCGTGGATGCACATTACTTCACCCACAATGCAATTACTCAACCACATATCATTATGATTTGCAACATCTAATGGTCTAATGAAGAGATAGGATATCACTTCTTGTATGTCACTAGAGCCAATGCACATAGTACAACATTTAGATTGCATGTTACAGTTCCCTAATCGCTGACTAAGCCTGTTGTGGGATAGGTATCCAAGGCCCCAGGGCCTGTAACAAGCTCTAGGAGGCTGAATAAACCTCCCAAGGCCTGTAATAGGAACGAGTTGTTGGGTATTCAATCCCCCAAGTCCTATCGAGGGCCTATAATAGGCTCTGGAGGCTTAGAGCCTCCCAAGGCTATTGGTAACAACTGGCTGAGTGCTATTGATAACAATTGGTTGTCAATGACCATTGTCTCTCGACTATGATCGACTGGAAACCCACTTCACCACAAAACCCCCTGGCCTCAAGCATGCCTCAAGACGCAATTTCCCTATGTACTGGTAAGCCCGAGCCTTGCCTCAACTCGATTTCTCATCCGGTCATGATCCTGCCATCTCCATTTGGTGGATATTTGCCATCCCTCCCATATAAAAAAGTCCCCAAAGAATTTTTGTATTGTTACATTAAATTAAAAAAACCCTTTGCCCCTTAATATATAAGCAATATAATTTTTAGGTTTTCATGAATATTTAATACCGCAATATGAATGAACGTGGTATTATATTACCTTCTAGTGAATCCCCCGTGCTCCAGGCATGTTATTCAAATCATGAGAAAAGGCTCTGCCCTTCAAGGTTCAAAAGCTTACAGATATATGCAAAGAATAAAATCCAACGCTCTCCTCCCAAAAGTCTATTTTTTTCACATCCTTCGAGAGAATAACCGGCTTGCTTACTTAGAGGCTACTAAAGGAACCTTATTAGAACCTGGGCATATGCTGGACCATAACGGTGCCAAGGGATTTCACTACATCCCCTAAGTTAATGTCAAGTGCTAGAATTTCTTTTACATGCTTAAAGCATGGGTTCTTTGGACCCTCGAGGATTCTCCCCATCCCTCGTTCAATGTTAAGCTTCACTTACTCCCCCCCAACCCTCATTGTGTCTGCCATAGGCCATTCAGGCCCTCCATGCACCTGTCACATGGCCTCCTGCTATGTTGTTAGCTCCCACGAGCTGATATTAACTCCTCCCTCCGCTCCACTCTTTTCATACCCCGTGATGGCTCGTCCCCCTCATTTCTCCTGCTCTGCCCTAAGTCATCTCTCTATGTGTGAATTAGACTCCCCTCCATCCCCCAGGCCTCCACTGTTGCCTCCGTTTAGTCTTGGCACGATGCAAAATGTAATGGCGGCCATAGCTTCCCTAAGCAGCACCGTGGTGGATATAAAACTCTCGATACACAGTACTTACGATGTCGTCTGCACCAGTGTGAGGCAAAACGAGGAGATGGCCACGGACCTGAATCACACAGTCTCTCAACTTTCATGTCAGGATTCGAGGATTGATGATTTGGAGAAAGACTTATTCGAGCTAATGGGAAAGGTTGATATGCTACAGGAAGATATGGCAGTGTTGATAGGGAAAACGCAGGGAAGTTATGTGCAGGAAACCCCTACGGTCAATCAAGAGATAAACTAGGAAATGGTGGACGCAGCTTCAGCTCAGTTCAAGAATTATGGCTGATTCCTTTTCTAGTCCAGGTTTCAAATTTTGTATCTATTTTGCCAATATATTTATGCATTCTCCTAAACAATCAGTTTATCAGGGTTTATCCCAGCACCATTTTGAACAGCTCTAGAAAGATAAGACTTAGAGCTTTTAAAGACATGTCGATAGAAATTACAGTCTTTCTAGAAATTTCTCCTTTTGCAAAAAACTCTTTCATCTGCATGTAATGAATAGCTGTGCACAACTTTTATAAATACACTACTTTCCCTGTTCATGTTAAAAAAAATTAAAATTAAAAATAGTTGTTTTTATTTATTTGTCGATTGTATGTATATGTTTAAATAATATAAAAAATGAATAAATGAATTGAGTTATTTTCTAAATATTATTTTTGAACTTGTTGTGCTTGTGGTGTAAACCTCATAAATGAATCACGTGAATTTATTTGCTTAAATGTTCTATATGAAATTATTTGCTTAAATATTCTAAATATAAATATTTGAACTTCTTGTAAGTATGTGCTAAAACTCATAAAATAATCTTTGATTATTTATTTTAATTGATGAAAAAATAAATAAATATTGAATTGAGTTATTTTCAAAATAATTATTTGTGAATTTGTTTATTGTGCAAATCCACATAATTAAATCCTAAGTGTACATGTCTATGTGGAAAATAATAGCTTAGCACCACTTCAACATGGCATTTCTCGTAAAGGTAAGACTCAATTTCCAATAATATTAACTAATATAATACCATATTAACACCACAAAATACAAGTGCTGCTAATACCACCACTTTAATACCACAAAATATAAATGGTGCTAATAACACCACATAAATGTAAGTGGTGCCAATACTATCACATTTACACCACAAACTATAAGTGATGCTAACTTGTGATGCTAAAAGTTGAATTTTCTTATTATGAATTACTTGTAGATGTAGATAAGAAAACCAAAGCCATTATATATCTCTTCCATGGTCAACAGATTGCTTTCCAATTCATTGTCTATAACCTACATCATAACACAGCCTTGATCAGAATTCCATAGATTCGCGAGTAGGATTTCGGGTCTCTATTGTGTAATTTGTTTAATTTTCGTGCTTGTAGGCTATGGCGTGGAGTGCAGCATTTTCATGGAAGGTAGTTAGACCGTGTTTATCTCGATTCCATGGACTATTGGAGTGGAGATGTTCTTGTTGCGCCTATGTGCAAGGTATAAATTATATAATATTTCACTGCAGGATTGACTCACCTCGTTTATTCTTACTACAGATATCAGAAGGATTAAAGCCTCGCCCACTTTTTATCAGCATATTGAAGAAGCTAACCGCCATAATCCCAACCTGGAAGCTTGTGCACACCCAGGACATTATAGAGACGGGCTTTAAGGAAGAAGAAAAAACACAGAAGGTAATGAATTTTACTGCTGAAATTATTTGATTCGAGTAAGAAGGTAATGAAATTATTTGATTCCTTCTTATGAATTGTACTTAATTTGTGGAAATCCTTTGCTGTAATGAATTTTATTCTTGATATTATTTGGCTCCTTATGAATTGTACTTAATTTGTAAAAATCCTTTGCTGATTTGTATGGTTTGCTGCTTGCCTTACAAATATCCTTTATACTTAAATTATGCAATTTACATAGTTAATATATATGATTTTAATATTTTTAAAGATTTTCAATTGAACTCTAAACAAAAATAAAACTATGCTAAAATAGGTAGAAAAAGTAGAATATTTAAAATAATGTTGATTGCATCTAGAGTAGCAAGGTGCTTTACAGCTCATTACAATAAAAAAGTTCTAAAAAAAATCGATGTTGGCTCATAAAATAAAAAAATAATAATCTAAAATTATTTATTTTTTTACGTGTAAATTTTTTCTTCATGTGTAAAAAAAATTAAGATTAAAAAAAAAGTACACTTCAATAAATTGGATCCATCTTTTAATTATATATAAAATTAATTAATTTTATGTGATTATGTTTTATATGAAATAATTATATGTGGACTTAATCCATCATTTAATTGGCAATGAGTGAGGGGTTAATATTTAAAAGAATGTTGATTATATATAAAATTAATTAGTTTTATGTGCTTTTGTCTTGTATTGCTTTTTAGTTCGCATATATGCTTTTCATATGAAATTCAAATTTTTTTGACTTTTTATTAATCTTAAAATCTTTATGCTTTTATTTTAAAATTTTGTAATGTTGGCAAGAAAATAAGTATTAAATTGAATTTTTGAAAATTTTAAAAATTTCTTTTCTAATTTAAAAAAATGGAAAATCATAATTTTTATTGGTGGAGTACACTCTGGATTTGATATAATTTTTTGTTATTATTAATTTAAAAACTTTATATAGTATGTATCTCTCATGGTCATTCACTCACTCCATATGCATGAACATAAAATATTTGGAAAAGATTTGTCAAATCATCCTGGGAGCGAGTCATCTTTGGAGCTCGAGGACAAAGAATGTCATTGATGATTTGTCATAGCTAATCTTTGATAGATTATTCAATAGAATTTTGGATCAATTCCTAAATGAACAATCAACAATGATGGCTTTTCAACAATGGACACGAAATAACCATCGGGGAATTCAGATGCTTTAGAGTCATCATCTTGGCATTATTGATACTGATAATGTAGTATTGATACTGACAAAGCTCTCTGGAAAAATCTTGATATTGAATTTTTTCTCTCATAATGCGTTTTGAGGGGGGTGGAGGTACCCAATCTCTTATGGCTCCACTAGAAAAATTGTCCCGTGCTTCCATGCCTCCTTGGATTCCAATGAATAATTTCAAGATTCTACGAGTATCCCATAGTGAATTAAAAACATTAATGCACATGGAAGGTGAACCACATGTGAATAGAAATTTGTTTTGTTGAAAGTTTATGTAGATGAGAATCATGATCTTTCTTATGGTTGAAACAATTGAACATTTGGATTTTGTAGGAACCTTTGCATTTGTCAGTATCTTTGGAGGAGTTGCAGGTGGAGGCATGTGTGACGTTGAAGACCATGGGGGAGTTGGATCAGGATGCATAGCTTAGATTTCTAGATGCGTTTGGATTCTTCGAGTCAAAAGAGTGGCCAATTATGGAAACATTAGCATCTTGTAAGGGTTGTGGGTGAAGGGGTGTGTGAAGTTGTAGAGCATGTTGCGATTGGCATAGGTGACAAAGATTTTCCACGTAAATGTTTCTAGGTGCTCTGAGTTTGAAGAGTTTCCAACTATGGAAACATTGGTATCTTTAAAGGGGTTGTGGATGCAAAAGCGTGTGAAGTTGTAGAGCATACAGGGTTGGAGTAGGAGACAAAGCTTAGATACCTAAATGTTTTTGGGTGCTCTAAGTTAGAAGAACTTCCAAGTATGGAGACATGGGTATCTATAGAGGAGTGGACCGAGAGATGTGTAAAGCTATAGAGCATATGGGGGTTAGCACGTGAGATAAATATTAAAAACCCAATTATTTATTGGTGCTCTGAGTTAGAAGAGTTTCCAAGTATGGATACATTGGTATCTTTGGAGGCATTTTCAGCATAGGGATGTGTGAAGCTACAAAGCATACAGGGTTGGCACTGGAAACAAAGCTTAGATATGTGAATGTTTATGGGTTCTCTAACCTAGAAGAGCTTCCAAGTATGGAAACATTTGTATCAGAATAAAAAAGGTGATTCCATGAGTATCTGGAAAGATGATCACAATAATGATAGTAATAATGAACAATTATTTGTTCTAGTGGTTATGATAAAAAAAATTCGCCATTTCTTTAGTTGCATGTCGTGCAAACTAAGAAGAGACTTTGAACATAGAGATAGCGGCTGGCTAACCAATGTAAGGCATGTTACACATGTGACTTTGGACCATTTCAATGGCTTCCTAGGGTTTTTGGTCGATTTTGAGCTTGAGACATAGAAGAGTTCCCAGTACCATCTTTCTTACTCGTTTCTCCTCCCCTTTCTTCATCGTTTTAGCTCATACTAAATTTATTCAGATCTTTAGTGAAGTAAATGGAATTATATTGAACGGACTTATTTGAGGATAGACACAATTCTTGCACTTGACATGAGTTTCATTGCTCATTTTTATTATCAATCGTGCTCATAATATTGCTCTCCCATTTATGTGTATATGGTTTGATTTTATCCTCTCTAGTAGAATTGTTATCTTGGGTGTAAAGGAAAACATAGGAAGATTGAGAGTGGGTTCACACATCCCTACTCAATCTAGTGTCATCATCATACTTAACTTGCTTTCAAATTCATCTTATGTAATAAATGGGTTTATTTTTACTGTCAATGAAAGAAGAACATCCAACGCTGCTAGGTTGCGGTTTCGATTTGGACTCGAAGATATATTTCTTGATTTTCAATGGTGGTTTGGGATAATAGTACGAGATTCCAAAGTTACAATTCTATAAAGAGTTTCCTTGTTGCAACCATCTGCAACAGGAAAATGGACTTTTTCACTAAAGAAAAAAATACATTTAAACATTCATCGAAGCCTACAATTACTAACCAAACATTCATAAAGAATATAAAAAATTTCAATAATGCTTACATAGCTTGATTATGGGACTAATCCAACTTATCCAGCCCAATCTGAGGAGATATGCAAATAAGAGAAAAACCAAAATTAACTTACTATTGGACTTCCATTTCTTCATGTCCATCATCATAGAGTGCCTTAATCCTTATTTTTCGGGAGAATTGTGAGTTATCTGCATTGTTCCTTGGTGCTCTAGGCCTGCAACTTTAGATCGATAAGTCATTTGGACCAATGATTTTGGTTTTCCATGTGATTCGAATATTTCAGCTGTCTTAAAGGTTTACAAAAAGAGTTCTAGTTATGAATGTGTAGGAGAATCCTAGGCAATAAATTCAAGCAAAGGTGCAATTACATGTTTAGATGTTAGAAATTTCAAGTAAAAAATCATTTTTTGATTTCATTGAAATTGTTAACTAGATAAGAGCCTAGTTTTTTAATTCATGGAAGACAACTGGGAGGAGAGATATGCATTGACATTGGTGAAGAACATGTGCTTGAAGTAATTGTGAATCTGATACTAGAAAAATACATTCACCATAGGAAAGGACTTAACTGCTTTGTAGCTATTTTTCTTATTTTAAATAGAATATCTTTACATTATAACGTGTTATAATATAAAAACAGTTAATTATATTTTTAGTTTTTGGTTTTTTTCATAGATTTATGGAACAAATATTAAGTATTGAACACTTAATCTACATAATTAGATAGGCAATTTTACACTACATTGGTTTCAATGTGCATATACACTTCGTATTATGTTATTGAAAGTTGAAAATTTAAAATATTTTGTAATGTTATTATGTCTTGTGACATCCTTGAAACATTTTTGGGCTATTCTCATGCTCGTATGAGACCAATATTTTATTTTTGCAAAGTGCTCCTATAGTTTAGTTTTTTTATTATTTATGTGAATTATCTTCAAATTGGTTTGCTATTGGCTTGGAAGGAGCAACTTCATCATTGGGAACCGTAGCGGGGATATGGCGGTGTGTTGACGTTGTCCTTCTGCAGTTGTTCAAGTACTCGTGGCGGAAAGCTTGTTGTTCACATTGGTTGAGGTTACAGACATATATTGCCTCGCTGACAAGAGATGGCACTTAGATTTTGTTTCTAGGTTGCTTGTCCATGCAGATGCATTGGTTGCCAGGTCAGGCTTGAACCCGATTTAGGTACCTCACCAGTTTCACCATTCTCGGAAATCGTTTGGCGGTTTTTTACAGGGGCAAGATTAAATGTTTTTCAGTAAATGCCCTACGGAATGATTTGTACAGCTGCAAGATTTGGCATGGCTTCATGTTTTCAAGGTTCAGGGCAGGGTTTTTCAAGGGTGCTGGAGACACTTTGAATACAATTTCCATTGTATTTGGTATGGTTCAGTGTCTCTCGGTAGCGGGCGAGGTGCGAAGAGGAGTTGTTTTGCGTGGTATTGGAATGTTTTGTGTCTCGGTTCTGGTTCTTCATTCGTCGGGATAGTTTCTGGCTCCGATTTTCTATGGCTTCGGGTTGTTTGGAGGCTTCTAGTCCAGACAGTTTCCAGTGAGCAGTTAATGTGTAGGGAGTTAATGTAGTTTGATGGCCATATATTGCATGTGGCCAAGGGTAAGGTGTCTGTTCATGATTTCCTTTTGGCCATAGATGTTGGAGCTTGTGTGCTTGATCAGTGTAGAACAACGCGGCAGTGGAGGTGGTTGTAGTTGTAGGGGCATGTTCATGAGGTAACTCGTTCAGTTTTTGCTTCCTGTGAGAAAAAAATAGAGAAAAAACAAGCTCATGGCTCTACATTTTGCTAAATATCCCTGTTGATGTGCCTGATTGTCCTATGATTTTGTCTGCTGAGCAAATTCAATATTATGTGCTACAAAAGTTGCTTCAAGTTTAGAGTGCCAATTAATGTCAAATGATTTATGTTAGTGTTTCCCATGTTATTATGTGCTTGGACCAAATTCAATAGCCTGTGCTGAAAAATATGCTTATTTTTTCCAGCATCAAGTCGAGTGTCGAGTATGTCTGCAATTTGATTGTGTGGCTTGATCATTGCATGCAGTTGTTGATGCTGCGAAATGTGCATCGATTTTAGAGAATGCACTGTAATATTAAAATTATTTGTAATTTGGTCGGATGACTTGATCATTGCATCCTTAAGAATATGTTTTTACTGCAATGTCAAAAATTTCCTTGTCACAATGTTAAATGATTAATGCAACCATGGTTTTCTTGAAAAGATTGCAAACGGAATTTCTGCTTCTCTAGCTTGAACATTGCAAATTAGCACTATGATTCTATTCCTGCTTCTCTAGCTTGAACATTGCAAATTAGCACTATGATTCTATTGGAAGCGACCACAAGAACATGCTTTTTTGTTTTTTCATGTCACACTGTCAAATGATTTATGCTTGTGTTTCTCATGTTATTATGCATTTATGCACTTAGACCATATTCAGTATCATGTGCTGCAAATGTGCTTTTGTTTTAGAACATCAACTGTAGTATTAAGTATGTTTGCAATTTGATCAAGGAACTTAATCATTGCATGTAGCTCCTAATGTTACAAAATGTGCATCAATTTTACAATTGTAATATTGAATAGTATTAAGTATGTTTGCAATTTGATCATGGAACTTGATCATTGCATGCAACTCTTAATGTTGCAAAATGTGTATCAATTTTACAGTTGTAATATTGAATATATTTTCAATTTGGCCGGTCGGGGTGTAGATTAGTCGGCAAAGCCCATGTAAGCCTCGTAAGAGATTGCTAAACCCCGGATAACTCGTGCTACATTGTGGCAAGCTCGATGGTTGCACCTAGGGGTATAGTGGTAGCGGATGAGATTGGACACCTGGACCATGTGACATGTGAGTACTAGCTCCATCCCAATTGTCGATTCCCCTAATACAAAAATATTTATATATTTGCAATTTGGTCATATAACTTCAACATTGCATTGGTCACAATATGTTTTTACCACAATGCCAAAAATACATGCATTTCATACACTAGCTCTGCTTTCCAGATTGTGAAATGAAAAATATGCCCATATGCCAATAGCTACATGGAATCTTTACAATTAACAATGCAATTATTGCAACAATGAATATAACATGTTCCATTGAGTCAATTATTTTCTCAATTTTTTATGTCAATGATAAGACCTTGAAATTATGTAGCATTGAAACTTTTTGTGCATTAGCAACAACCCATTTAGCACTCATTTACTCTAATTTAGTTTCCTCTTGACATTCAAAGCATGGATATAGCTTAAGTGCCATGAATCATTTTCAGTCTAAAAATTTGTTGAATATAACTTGTCATCGTTTAGTGCAAATACAAGGATTCGCGTAAGGAATTGTTCTTGGACATAAAATTCCGAGGAAGTATAATTATCATAGCTTTATGCCTTTGTTGAAAACAATGCATATTTGAAAATATTAACTAAAATAGATGTGCCAATGGATTGTTTGCTTTATTTTTGCAAACCAACGAAATAAACTTACTTTGAATTCTCTTTGAGTTTTATTTGAGCATGAACTTCTTATCTTCTCTAAGTATTCTATGTACTTCATCTTTTAAAAGAATAATTTTGTGTCATCTTCATCACTTGTATCTTTTGAAAGAGAAGTTTTTTTTACTTTTCCTACTTTAAAAAGTGATTGTGGTGGCCAGAATTGTCTCATTGCTCTAAGACAATGTCTTTCTTCTTCTTTTTTTTGTTATATGCAAAATATAATGTGCAATATAATATTTGTATTGTAGGAAAAAGATTCTACGCAGATACTTATTCAGATATTTTATAAATTTGTAATTGTTATGCAATTATGCATATGAGATTTAAAGATATTTGCTAGTTTGCAATTATCTATAGTTATCAAATATCCAGGATACATGTAATCGTTTATGTCATATCTGCCTAAAATTTTATTTTTAGCAAAAATTTGTCATCATATCCATATACCAATACTTTCTTTATATAGAAATTATGTCTATATGTCCTTACTATGTCAAGGACATTTCCACCATGTGGCTCTTGTTATAAGGGTGTGTCAAAAATTGAAATCAATGCACTACACTAATAGAAATCTAGTAAACAATTTAGTCAAAATTTATGTAATATAATACATTAGACAACTTATTTTATAACATGAATATATAATATAGAATTTAGAAATTATTTTTAAATTTAAATCATTTAGAAATATATAATGTAAGTATTGTCAAAATTCAAATCCCACGGCCTAGATTTTGTTAGTTGATATTCTTTTAGTCTCATCAATTTTCTATGATCATTATCTTAGATTATCTATTGATCCTAAGCAATTTTCCACATGATGATAAACCCATCATTTAATGATAAGGATTTGATAAATATAACATTAATGTTCATGTAGCATTTATCCACTCCATGAATTCCAATGCAATGTTCTTAGTTGTTATGCATGAATCCCACACCCTCTCCTCCATGGGTTGAGAATTATTGTATTGCATATATGATAGGTCATCAATTGATTTAATATTGTTAAATATCCTACATTCCTAATGTTTGGAAAAATATATTATGTCTCTCTAAGGTTGATCCATAAACTACCATGGATATTCCACTAGATCAATTCATCATAGTGGATCTTACAACTTAATTCACCATGTTAATTTAATTCCATAAAGTAATGCATATAATGGAACTGAAAGAGAAATAAACTAGAGAAATAAAGTACACAATCCACACAATAACACAAGATATACCCTAGAAAAACCCACTATGGGGAAATCCCAACCATAAATGAGGACTATGCCTTTCTCTTTATGTCAAATTACAAATACAAAGGAAATGGTACTGTATATGGATTTATCTATGACTCTATGGACATAATGGATACTACAAGATCTCATATCTCCTTTGTTCTGATCTAACATCCACTCCCGTGTTTTCTCTCAACTATGGAACAATACAATACATCAAAAGAATGGTTCCCCCTTCTTCTCTTGATGGCATGGCATTTAACATAGCCCAATAGCCATCTAGGGTTAATTTTAGAGTTATTTTGCATGCCTCAACTCCCAATTAGGGTTAGGGTTTTAAACCTTCTAGAATTTTCTTTAAATTCCACAGTATCTCTAAATGTGTGAGAAATGAGAGTTGGCATGGAATCCACTCAATACCGCGGTGGTCAATTGGATAGGTCAACTTGTGAGAGGCGTAACTTCTTCATACAGACTCTGTTTGAGGCAGTTTTTGGATCGTTGTAAAGGTATATGTGTATGGAATATGGAATCTTGGTCCAAATTAAGGTTTGAGAAAAAAAATTCAATTCAATCCCTCAAAATTCCCTCTAAATTTTTAAGACAATTTTTTACCCTGAATCTAAAAAGTGTGACCTGGACCTAAAATGTGCCCTACAAGCCAATTCATCCAATATTTCGACCCTGAAAGCTCCAAGCAGGTGAAAAATTATATATTTATCTATTTCATATCACACCTCCCCATTTTGGGAGGCTTTTGATCCCCAAAATATTTTACTAAATGAGGTGAAGAAATTTTTCCTATGCCTTCTCCTTGGGGTATCATTTAGCCTTACCTGGAAGTTGTCGTTTCAACCCCAGATACTAGATTTCATATTGTCCCCTCCTGGTACTTATGTACTTCTTTTTAAAAACGGTGTCTTCTTCCAACTCCGCATGAGCCTTTTTTTCTAAGACCTACTTAGGTTCTTGATCCAACATGGAAGGTTCATAGATTTTCATATTTTCCACATTCACTACAAAGTAAATGCGCATGTATCGGGGTATATGAGTATGTAGGAATTATCTCCTACCTTCTCTAATACCTTAAAAGGGACATACCTAAGAGCCTTGATATTCTTTAAAGGACTCTATAGTCTTTCCTTGTGTAGGTGTAACCATACTCTCTCTCCCACCTTGAATGTTTTCTCAATGCTATGTTGGTCATGTATTTCCTTGTACTTTTCCTATGAATTATTTAGTGCCTCATGTACTTGTAAATGTATCTTCCTAATATTATCAATGAATTTTTTATCTCTTACTACTTCACCTGTGATGTCTTCCCTTACTCCCCCTTGTTGTCCATAAACAACATCTAGAGGTGAAGGTGGAAAGTACCCAAAAAATGTTTCAAAAGGGGACTTCCCAATGAAAGTGTAGATTGCTATGTTATAAGAGTGATGGATGTAGATAGCATTTCCATCCCAAGTCTTCAGATGCTTATGATTGTGTCCCCTCAAAATTTAGAACAAATTCCTGTTGACTACTTATGTTTGTCCATCTGTTTGTGGATGGAATGTTGTAAACCTCTTCAACTTGGTGCCCATATTTTCCCAAAGTGTAGTCCAAAATGTACTGAGAAAATTGGTATTCCTATCTGAAATTATGGTCCTTGGTATCCCAAATTGTACCCAAACCTATTCAAAAAACATGTCTACTACTTCTTGTCCTTTGATTGTATTTTACAAGTTAGAAGAATGTAAATCTTGTTGAATCTTTCAACTACCACAAATAAATAATCATGTCCAATATTCCTAGTGGTTTGAATACCACCCACAAAATCCATGGAAATTATCTCCCATGATATCGTAGGAATAGGTATAAGGGATGGCATAGACCTTGCTTCATGTTGTTGGGATTACTTGTACAACAACGTATGCATCCTCAAATAAATTGAGCTACATCTTCTTGCATTTTAGGCTAGTAAACATACCTCTCTAAATTTGAAACTATCTTTCCTACATCAAAATTTCCTACAACTTTGGAGGTTTCTTCCTCTCTCATAAGCTAAAATCTCTTTCCTTTAGGAACAAAGAGATTATTCACCTTGTAGAGTAACTCATCCTGGATATGATAGATAGCCTTGTTGTCATTTTCTCCTACATGGAACATGTAAATGGCCTTGAAGTTGCTAAAATACCTCCTTGAATTCCTCATCTTCTGTGTACTACTCCTTGTATGCATCATGATTAAAAGGTTCCATGTGCATAAGAGTTCCCAATGTTGTAATATTGGTTGTAGGTGGCCTTATGTCACATCTCTTCTACGCGATTTGTTTTTTGAATAAATAATCTAAACACTAACCAAAGCGGAAAACACCAACTCTAGCTATCACTACAACATACTTAGATAATTTTTTGTCCGTGTGTGCACTATACTTTATTATTACTTTTGTCGCTTTTTCCACCAGTATCGATACATGAAGAACACATGTACTTAAGCAGGTGTACCTAGGAAAAGAACCTATTAGTATAGGGATAATTCATATGCTGACAGTTACGTGTCCACTATACTAACCAGTTGCGACAATATAAACTTTAATAGGCAACTTTAACAAATCCATTAATAACTATATTAAACCATTAATACATTATTAATCTAGAATACAAACTAATTATAGTGTTAATGTGAATACTATTTTAACTTAACATTGTTATATGTTTCCAACATATAACCTATGTGTTTATAGTAACTCGAGCCATAACATTAACTTTCAAGGAACTAGGCTAAAGTATAATATGTTATGAGTATTCTTATTATACCTATGATAATGCAATTATACGCAATTATACCACAATGGAGAATATCATGTAATATTTACAGCATTAGGATTAACCTTGTAAATGTATATATTAATTCCATAAACAATTAGAACAATTGTATAAAGCATTGCTATGAGCCCCACATAATATTACTCCACACATATAAATCAATTATTAAAATGACTTGACTTTATATATATATATATATATATATATATATATATATATATATATCGTTTGGACCTTGGCTTAAATGCCAAAATATTAATATGTATAAACAAGAATACCCTACCTATGTTTATAACCTTGTAAATAAAACTGGACTTTAAAACAAAAGCATATATATATATCGCCTATATATATATATATATATATATATATCGCCTATATATATATATATATATATATATATATCGCCTATATATGTGTGTGTGTGTGTGTGTGTGTGTGTGTTACATCTAACACTATAGACTTAAAGAAAAACATGCCAATGTAGTACTGTGTTGAAACTTGGCGCCACTATGTTATTACCGCAACCAAAATACCAACGTTACATAATGTCATGCGATGACATTATAACAAGCATAACCAATGAATAACCAAATGCAAAGACTAAGGTTTAAAAGCAAACGACATGGATTTATATAAGCAATATGATAAGATCTATGAAACCATGCAAACAACCATGCCATTGTGGAAATCCTACATAGAGTAGTTATGGAAAGAAGGGGTCAACGCTGCTTGTTCAAAGGGTGGCCTGAGTGGTGATGTGGCTATGCCACGCAGGCTTAACCAACCCATTTCAAATGTTTTGAACCTTGCGTTGGCTGCTACTTGACGGGTAAACAAAGATCTTCGGTGATGTGGAAGCGAGCGACGTCTGCGTGAAGGTTTGGTCCATGTGGACAAAGGTTGGTCGATATTAAATGACAACTCCGGCCTCCAGCTACGTTTTGACGACGTGCTACCACTTCCAAGAGTTGTACTGCGTACTCAACGCGGGCTCCATTAAACTTCAGTTGATCTCACCATTGATCTCAACATGTTTTGGTTTATTGGAAATCGTGATACCATCCTCATCATTGATCCATGCACTATGGCCTTCACGCCCAGTAATCTACGGCATAAGCATTAACTCTTCATCAAACTAGGTTCAGTGGTAACCCTTACATTCCATCGTCGGTGCACAAAGAGTTTGTAAGTGTTGAGGTTCGAAGGAATGCCATTGTTGTCACTCCGAGGTCCTGAGCTAAGAGTTGATGCTCTACGCATCATGCTTACACCAGGGGCATGTAGGAATGGCTTCGACGCCATCATGAATCACTGACCAGCATGAATAGCTTACGAACGTTTGTCAAAACCCGCGATGCACTAGTACAAAATGAGAGATAAGTGACTAGGTGACTAAAAAATTTAGTCACCACACTTTTTTTAAGGGATAAATGACTAAAATTGAGCAATTTTAAGTGAGCCAACTAAAAACGACTAAGATAAATGACTAATTTAGTCACGGGATAAAATATATGACTAAATAACAAGTGACTAAAATAAAAATGACTAACATAAATGACTAATTTAGTCACATGAATACAAATATGACTAGATAATGACGACTAAGAATATGAATTAGTCGTTTATGTTAGTCATTTTTAGTTGTGTCACCCTGAAAATGGAAAATTACAAGTTTGACAATGAATTTGTACAATTTACTAAATATTAACACTGCAGATGGATTCAGAGACCCCTTTACTAAATATTAACACTGCAGATGGATTCAGAGACCCCTTTACTAAATATTAATACTGCAGATGGATTCAGAGACCCCTTTGTAAAGGGGTCTCTGAATCCATCTGCAGTGTTAATATTTAGTAAATTGTAACATTGTAGATGGATTTAGAGATCCGATTGACGTTAATAATGTCACTCAGCAATGTAAAATTGCAATTTTGACAATGTAATGTTACGATTTACTAAATTGTAACATTGTAAATGGATTTAGAGACCCTTGGTTTTAACACTACAGATGGATTCAGAGACCCTTGGTTCAAGGGTCTCTGAATCCATCCGCACTGTTAAAATTTAGTAAATTGTAACACTATTTTGAGAGGTCGTCTCATTTCTAACCAACAAAAGGGCTCGTGAAACTATGCATGGTAAGTGCTTATGATCTTTTACCACTTATCTTATATCTAGTTCCTCCATACAAATAACTAAGGAATTTCCTTTTCTTTTTTCTCATTTGATTCTCCGAAACCTCCTTACTAAATAGTAACCTAGGGGTGATTAAATGTTTCATCTATCTTCATTTCAAAGGAATGTATTAGCTTAGCTATTTTCTGGCAATTGTACCATATACTTAATGATAAAAGGAAGAGTTTTCGCTATCCTTTTTTTTTCAAGAAAAAAAAAACAATAACTTGTTATTTATCAAAATCAAAGTTACATAGGTTTATACAAAAATGACTTTCCATGCCAAAACATAGCATATTGCATAGTTCATACACAAGCTATATATTTGACATGACCATCTCTTGATTAAATCCAAGTGCAACTAACAAAGTTGTTTTCAAAAAATGAAGCATAACATTGAACACAACTCAATAGAAAAGGTAGTTGCCAGAATCAACCATCCGGTCGGAAATGAACTCCTCAAAGTATAAATGGCCATCCATAGGGACAACAACAATCTTGAAGAGGGAGTTTGTCTAGCTATTTAATTATCTGTATATATGATCGAGAGAAATGCAATAGAACTCCTCCATTAAAATATTTATCCTCAAAAGCCATTGCTTTCTTAATTTGATATCGCATTGAATAAAATGACATATTTGTGGGCTTTACTTCCATCCTGGTTTCTTTCATTGATAGCCACTTGATACTTGCCAAATATGACTGCAACATTGTCTAAATGGAATTTGTTTCCTACTTTGTACTCAAAGCCAAAAGGAATGGTCACGAATTTCTTTCCACTAGTCTTTAAAAACCTGACATGTAAATGCTTGAACTGACTAGCAAACTCGGCAAGGATCTATTAAGTACAAACAAATCTTGGAACATTGTAGGGGTTGACATCCAACCTATAAATGTCGATGTCAATATTCTAGTTTTGTACAAAGAAATCTACCTCCCATTTTAAGAATTCTTTAGCATCCTAACCGGTAATAGTTTTTTAAGAATTCAGTGATGCTATTTGGGAACTAACCGATAATAATTAAATTCCGATGTCAATATTCTAGTTTTGTACAAATAAATCTACCTTCCATTTTAAGAATTCCTTAGCATCCTAACCGGTAATAGTTTTTTAAGAAATCAGTGATGCTTGTTATTACATATGCAATTCTGAAGCATTCTTTAAAAAGTAAACACATCAAATTTATAGGTGGAATGTATGGTAAAGTGTGGGGAAGAGCAAAACTGCAGATAGATAAATGTTCTATTTGTAAATTTAGCTATAAATATTATGCTATACCAACTTGGATACAATAACTGAGCGTGACACATAAAAGTTTCTTCTTTAGCACCATGGACCAGGTATCCTTAACCTAAGATGTTAGTGCTAATCCAATGCTTTGCGGTTTGGGAAAGAGACATGATTGAAAATGTCATTGAGGGAGATCATGGTCGATTTTTGTTGGACAATGACTATATGTTTTGTTAAAATATTGTAAGATACACCATTGAAATAAACATAAATTGATAAGGGAATTGTTTGGAAGTTATTTCTTTAAGAGAAAAACTAGTAATAGATGCATCACTCCTAATGTAAAATGTTGGATTTTACATTAGCCATCCAACATTGGATTTCAAAAGTGAACATGAATTTACAGCACTCTTTAAACTTAAAGTAAGATACAGGTTATTGTACATATAGGAGCAGACATCTAGATATGTGATCTTTATGGATCTTTTTAAGAGCTTGAGTTTCAATGAAAAAACCATATTTAAACTTCCATATTAAATGAAACGATTTAATTTTTGTTACTGTTGATAAATGATCATGCATTGTTCATCCTCAAAAAATTATTTTATAGTCTCCCTCTGCATTTATGTTTTCCATTTATGGAAAATATATATTCACAATTTGAGATGAACTAATTTCTTTAACGTCCCAAAAATGACCACAAAGTGGGTTGATGGGACTCCAATACAACCAATGTGGATACATAGTGGAATTGCCAACCCTCTACAACTCCAAATGCATGACAAGGTCAATTTTCATGCAAATTGAATCTCTGGAGGTCAAACCTGTGATGTACCCAATTTTTTTTTTTTTGGTTTTGTATTCTTTCGACTTTATGAAATATAATTCGAGACAATTCCTTCATGGTTGGGCATCGAAAATTCAGAAAAAAAAACTAACTTTGAAAATAATCAACAATACTAAACCACTAAGAGTTCTTTCTACTAGCAAGTAGATATCATTTGTTGGTTTACTGTTTACTTAGCTTCGGCTAACCCCTTCATTTTTATCATTACAGGTAGAGACTCGGGATTAGGATCTGGAGTTGTTCCAGGTAAAGGTCCCTATTAGTCATTTACATGGTAAGTTTTTTTTTTCTTTTCTTATAAGCAAAAAGTCCAGAAGATTTAACTAAAAAAATTTAAACCTTGAAACAGGTGCCCTTTTAGTAAGAGAAGGGGATAAACGTTACCCCTCAGAAAAAGGACTACTTATCCTAAGGATCTCCACCCATCCTCTAACACAAATATTTTCCCATTCTCATTCAACCTTCGTTACAACTGATTACCATCAGTTTGTAAGGGTTTAGTAGCCAGCGAAACCAGGCAGACAAAGGAAGGGATCAGTACCATAACCAAAGTTAAAAGGTAAGCATTAATCCCAAGAAGCTCGTGGAATAAGGGATGAGTCACCCAACTACTGTCATCAGGTTTTTAATATGCTAAAGAAGGTACTGACAACACACGTACTGCACTTGCCCTTTGGTCTTCGATAGAGTCTTTCCATCGTGTTGGCACTTGGCATTTACTTATCCCGTGGGAGGGTATTCTTCGAGCTGTAAGTTCTGGCAGTGGAGTTTGGTTAGGGTAAGTTCAAGAACAATTTCACTCCAGAGAAAGAGTCTCGGCTCAGAGGTCATCACGTAACTGAGGAAGCAGCCTGCATTTTCAACCACTAAACCTGCTGGCAAGTTTGGATATTTTCATTATCAAAATAAATTCTTTTAAATTGCAGTTACTATCTCCTCCGGGCCTGACTCAAGTTTTTACTTGAATTTGATGATAGGGCGTTTTTCGAGGATCTCCACTTCTGCAGCGAGCAACCTTCTTTTTGGTAAGCAGTAGTTGACTATGGTTTAATCCCTTTGCTGGTTAGAAAGACTCAGAAAAAGAAAAGACCTTCAGTGGAGGTCTGTGAGGATAGTTTGGACCTTCCTTGGTTCTGGGTGAGCCACCAAAATGGTAATTATCTTGTTTAAGTGCAAACTGGCCTTTGGGCCATGGAAAAACGTCGCATAAACTCGTGCTAAGTTTTTGGATATAGAAATATTGATATTAGGCTGAGGCCGACCTAACATTTCAAAAGGTCTTAGAGCTCTGTAATAATTCTTTTGAACCAAGTGGTTAAGTAAAGACTATTTTACAATAACAAATAGCTCAGACTTCGTTAATTGCAGAAGGGTTTGGACACTCGGGTTTTTATCTTTTTTTTGTAGTTTTAATGTCAATTTTTTAAACTTGTAGCTCATGTGATAGATGGGTTGTATTTTCTGTCTAAAGAAAAATCCGAGTACAAGAAAATCCATGAGTTTTTCTTAAAGAGAATTTAGTCTTAGCTCTTCATTCAGTCAAATATTACTATCTGCAACCAGACTTACGGGTCCATAATTCCAGTGAAGAATTTATAAAATTATCTTTCCATTATGTTCCAAAAGAGATGCTCAGCTAATTTTTTTTCTTCTTTTTATTGTATACCTTTCATAAATTTGGTTATGATCTTTCGAGGATTTTGATACCACTGTATCTATTAATTTTCCTGAGTGGTGAATGAGAATAGGGTGTATTTCATTCTCTTACCACATGGTGCTTAAAATCCGCACCAACAATTCCCTTCTATGGTTGGTTCTAGTTAACTCTCTGTAAGAAAATCCACACATTTTTAATTATTTCTTTATTTACTGTGTACACAACCAACCTCGCCATTCATCGAATCCTTTTCAGTTAGTCCAATGTGCTTTGCTTGGAAATGGTTAATTTACTTCTATATAATTCTCATTAAAGGAAGTATAATCGATTTCTTATTGTAAATTGCTTAAGTTGTGGAAAGCCCAATTACAAAAAAAAATGAGAGGTCGTAACCCTAAAAGGTAGGTAACTAACCCTCATAAAATTTATTGGTTTAAAATCCAAATCCGGTCGTATGAGTAGAGCAGGGTGGCTCTGTCGACAATATCTAGGGATAAAACCCAAATTCCCATCCTCAATTCAGGGGTTTACACTTTTGGTTAACAACGTTAATTTGTAACATTATTACAGGCCAGAATAACTCTATCGGTAACCTGATAGAAATCCCAAAGGAGAAATGACCTAAGTTTAGAACACTTCATAAATCATATAATTTAATAACCCGGGTTAAGATCCAGTTTCGATTTCTAGACAGTTGACGAACATTTGAATTCTTGGTGAGCCTAGGGTTTTTATAAATTAATGAACTTGTTGCCATTCAAAATAATATGAATTATCTTACATTATTCATGTTTCAAGACATCATTAACAAAAATCTTGTACACAAATATTCAGTTGTGCACCGGAATTAATAACTCTGTTAATTGCATTGTAACTTGAAATTTACTTGATCTGGTGCTTTTAGATTTTTACCTTTAAATTGTCTAGAAATATGAGAATGCAAAGTTTGATATTCAACGTGTAAATTCGTGCAAGGAAATATTTAATTCATAAATAATAACAATACGAGTTTAGGTAAATGGAAAATGTTAAATTTTCTGAATTTACTTCAATATGATCTAGGATCTTAACTGAGAGAACAACATGTACAGCATATCTACAGCATATCAATCATGGAGACAATAATGCAAGCACACAAGAGACACAAAGATTTACTTGGGGAAAACCATAAAGGTGAAAAACCCCAATAACTTCCTCAGAGATAGATAGAGCAATGATACAACCAACCAAGAGATAGACATAACCTAGCAGCAGATCCTCCTCCTCCATAAGTGCGCCTCTCCTCCTTGAGAGCATGTGTGAGAAGTGAGTGAGCAAATAGAGTGCCTCCCGCACTCTATTTATACTTGACTTGACTTGCCTTTTTACCTAACTCATGTAGGCTCGAACTTAACCACATAATATAATGCTGACTGGGCCGACCCCCAATAGGGTGGTCTAATAACCCTTTGACCCACATGACTTATACAGGGCCGACCCCAAACAAGGTGGTCTAATAACCCATCAAGTATAAGTTACGACACTTACAATATAAATGACGACACTTCCATATAGAGGAATAATAACATCTCTATAGGAATACAATATACATATATGTGAAATACATTCCGAAGTTACATATACATCAACACTCCCTCTTAACTAGGAAGGTATTTCTCAACACAGTTCTTCTAGCACAAGTCATCTTCTCTGGATCATCGTCACTGGATAATCATCATCGAGTCATCATCATTGTCACTGCTGCTGCTATCTCAATCAATCTCTGAATCTACTCGTCATAGGAAGTTCTACAGAGCCAGTCCTTTTTCATACTGGATGTAGGCCCACCACCTGCAGGTCTTCATCATCACTGGCCATACTGTGGAATCCTCAGGACTTATTACGTGCGTCACAAAACCTGGCTGCAGCATCCCAGGCTATTACGAGCACACAGCTCTACCTGTAGGATCTCCCAGGAGCACATTACATGTGACCCATCACAAAACCTGGCTGAAGCATCCCAGGCTGTTACGAGCACGTGGCTCTACCTGTCGGATCTCCCAGGAGCACATTACATGTGATCTCACCACAAAACCTGGATGAAGCATCTGAGGCCTTTTTCATCCTGTCCAGATCTCCCAGGAGCAAATTACATGTGGTCCACCACAAAACCTGGCTGAAGCATCTGAGGCCTTTTTCATCCTGTCCAGATCTCCCAGGAGCAAATTACATGTGGTCATGGCAAAACCTGGCTGAAGCATCTGAGGCCTTTTTCATCCTGTCCAGATCTCCCAGGAGCAAATTACATGCCATAGGACAAAACCTCGCAAGAGCATCTCAGGATGTTACGGGTACACAACTCCGACCTGAAATCTCCTAGGGCACAAATTACATGTCCTCCCAAGCAAAACCTCGCAAGAGCATTTGCCAGATGTCCCAGGGCACCGAATTACATGCCATAGGAAAAACCTCGAAAGACCATCTGCAAATCTCCCAGGGCACAAATTACATGCTTTCCTGCACAACCTGATCTACGGCCACAAAGTATCATCTGATACTCATCAAACATCATCCTGATGTACACATGATCATCCTGATCATCATCACTGCAACATCCTGCTGCATGTCATCTGGAGAAGCTTGTCATCCACGATCATCCAAGTATCCACCTGATACATACATAGATACATGATCCACACAATGTATCCATCAACATACATGATCCACCTGATCATACAAAGATACATGATCCACACAATGTATCCATCAGCATACATGATCTACCTGATCATACAAAGATACATGATCCACACAATGTATCCATCAGTATGCATGATCTACCTGATCATACAAAGATACATAATCCACACAATGTATCCATCAGCATCCATGATCTACCTGATCATACAAAGATACATGATCCACACAATGTATCCATCATCATCCATGATCTACCTGATCATACAAAGATACATGATCCACACAATGTATCCAACAGCATCCAACATGATGCGTTCATACAAAATACATACACATGATCCAACCGATCATATCCAGCATCCAACTGATCATATCCAGGCAGAAACCAGAACATCATCCTGATGCTCATCATCCAACGCTTACATCCACAGCCATGTGAAGGATCCTCCTTCCCACATGCTTGGAATGGCTTCAGCAAATGTGTCCATCACTTCTTCCTCGAAGTTTCCTCGATCTGAAGAATGCCAAGCCTCTCTCTGAAGTACTCGAACTTTACCCTGGCTAGTGGCTTCGTCAGCACATCTGCAATCTGCTCGTCCGTCGCAACATACAGGAGCTTCACAGCTCCTCTCTATACCATATTCCTGATATAGTGATATTTGATCTCTATGTGTTTCGACCTGTCATGAAACACTGGATTCTCAGACAGCTTCACACAACTCTGGTTATCACAGAAGATACCAGTAGCTTCCAATGGAGATCAAATAACTCAGACAGTAGCTTCCGTAGCCATACTGCCTCACAACTAGTTGAACAGGCTGCAACATACTCTGCCTCAGCTGTACTCAGTGCTACGCAGGACTGCTTCCTGCTAAACCAAGAGATCACACCTGATCCCATACTGAAGCAACACCCAGATGTGCTCTTCCTATCTGCAGCACTGCCAGCCCAATCTGAATCAACATAACCCTGCAGGTTAAACTTTTGATTCGCCTCATACCTGAGCCCATAATCCACTGTACCCTTCAGGTACCTCAGAATATGCTTTACAGCAACCAAGTGAACACTCCTTGGATCCGTCAGGAACTGGCTCAATGTGTTCACAGCAAAGAAAATATCTGGTCTCGTGTTCATCAGGTACATCAAGGACCCAATCATCTGACGATACATGGAGACATCAACCAGCTCAGATGAAGCATCACATAGAAGCTTCAGATTCGATGCCATAGGTGTGGCCATAGCTTGCAGTCCATCATCCCGAACCTCTTCAGGATCTCTACTGCATACTTCCCTTGTCCAAGGAAGATTCCATCACTCTGCCACACCTCCATGCCAAAAACAAATAGTGCATCATCTCGAACTTGGAAGAAAGCTTCCGCTGCATGTCGGCAATCAATCTATCTTTACCTGTAACAAACAGGTTATCTGCATAAAAAAATAGTATCACTGGATTGCCTTCTTCAACCTTGTAGAAAAGGTTGGAATCTGCTTTACTCTTGGTAACGCCCAAACTGGATAGAAAGTTGTCTATTCTACCATACCAAGTTCTGCACACATATATGACTACACCATGCTGTCTTGAGATCCATCTGGTGCATCTTCTATTTTATCACTTTTATATTTCTCAATGCTGCCATCTGCAACATGCTTGATCTGATAGTTCCATTTGGAAGTCATAAAAAAACTTCCCTTCACATCTTGGGACTACATCCCAAACATCATTCTTCATGATCGACGGATCATGGCATTCCATTTCTTCATCCCAGATCCTGGGAACTTCAATATCTTCAATATCTTCAATAGATATCTTTGTTGCTGGAACAAAATGTTGTAGTTCTTCTTTTGTAGGAGATGACATACGATCTTTCCTACACAACAAGTTAAATTGCATGATTAGAAAACATCTTATAGTTTTCAGAACAAATTCTTACACATAAAGAAATATGTCATACAGTCATGCAATTATCTTAGCCAATGCTTCAATACAACATTTATCCATATCCCGTAACTTTCTAGATGCCTTCCAATCTCTACCAGAACATTGTTAAGAGTGTGCACAACTCCCAACATGTCAGCAAAGAGGTTTCATTCTAGATAAGTAGCAATGGAATGTTGTACAGTTCCATAGGCCACTTACCCATGTATATTAGTAGTATACTGTTCATCAATGCAACTATTCTAATATGCATAATACACAACCTAATTCTAGGAACATCAGTGTATAGATTATTGAACAGTATTATTTAAACAAACAAATATGCAAGAAATGATAATTTAAAATACTTATCTTTGTTTGTTCGTTGGGTGGACTCCCTCTGAGTCTTTGCTTCCTTGCAGGAGCTGCTGGAGTCCTAATCTGAAGTAGCTTCTTCTACACCTTTCTATTGTGGAATGTAGAGAGATGGTCAACTCCCTCTGAATATCTGCATCCTTGCAGAAACTACTAAGTGTGCTCCTTTGCTTTCTTGCAGGAACAACTGGAGTGTGCTCCCTCTTGATCCTTGCTTCCTAAATTACCTGTTCTTGAACTCATATTCATCCTTGGTCCCTATGCATGCTTATTAGTATCATGATTGTGTTATCCTTGTGAACTCATATAAAATCATACATTCATTAGTATACTATTAAAACACAATAATCTCAAGCATGTATAGTCATGATCATTTCAAACAGAAATAATAAGCATTAGCATTCAAGGTTTATGTAGTATTCTTATGGTTAGTCAAATCATAAGAAACATAACATGTCTAAACCTATAATTACTCAAACCTATGACTCTTCGGGTTAGTTGAATCATCAATCAAGATAAGAGATATAATATGCATAAAAGCTATACCTTCATGATTCTTCTGGTTAGTCATATCATCAATTATGGTAAGAAACATAATATGCATACAACCATGATTATTCAAACCTATGACTCTTTGTGAATAATCATTATCAACAACACAATAGTATAAGATCCTAACACAAGGTAGGATTCTAGCTTGATATAGGAAAAACATACCTGGATTAGCATGCTAGCTAGTTATGTCTAACATACCCGTATAATGTCTTTTGGTTCTCTTCAATGACTTGTGTTAGTAACCTGCATGTCTCAATGGTTAGCCATTATAAAACCAAGTTATACATACCTCGTAAATGGATCTTCTATGAGATCCATGACAATGGATGAGTCTTTATCCTCATGTCACCATGATCATATGTTCTTGAACTGGAGCATGATTTGTCTTTCTTGGTGTACCTTTCATGTTAGTAGACAACATAAACCTCATACAACACCATAATGCATTAGTACAATCATAAGTGTCAACACCCTAAATAATGAATATCTTCTATCATGCATTCATAATTTTGTTAAGGTGATACGACAAATCTAAAAACAAAATTGTACTTAACTGTAATAACATGAAGACAAACATACCATAAACTTAATCATGGACAAATATCAAAACATACCTCGATGAGTCATACCTGTCGAGATCGCTTGTAATCTTCTTATGTAAGGCCTTAGCCTCATCTCCCTCTGAAACAGGAACTTCTTCACCTATGTAGGTGACCAATCCATCTTCTTCTAGGATTAACCCAATCCACTTGATGTGCAAGAACTGGACCTGGAGCTGGATATGGGTTTGTCAGAGAAACCCCAAAAATTCAAACTTTGAATTTCAAACTTCCGAAAGGATAGAAATATGCGCCTTGATGAGCTGATCAAATTGGTATATTCATAATTTGAAAACTGCAAAGTTTCACTCCTCAATTTTGCCTTTGAAACTTCCGGATTCACTGGACGTGACCCTGAACTGGGGTTTGATGAATCCCACTCTTTTTCCCAATCAAAAGGTTTGATCCAAAGTTCTAAGCTTCTATTTTTCTGAGGAGCTTCCAGCCGTGGTCTCAGATTTCAAAAATTCCCATTTTTACAGAAGCCCTAATTTTTCACTTTCCTGATCAAAGTCCCGAACTAGGGTCTGATCAAGCCCGGCCTTCTTCCCAACCAAAAATTATGATTTTGGTCTCTAAATTTTTATTTTGATGAGTAGCATTCAGCCGTGGTCTCCGATTACAAAAATTCCAACTTTCTTCAAAGCCCTAAATTCCGGAAGCCATGAATGAAGGTACCAAAAAATAATTCTGTTTTGACAGAAATATGTACCTGATTGTTTCTGGTGTAACTCTAAAATTTTTTATCCACATGGTCTGAAAAACGTTTCCTGAGATAGCCTGACCTGTTAGATTTCCATCCTGACAGGTCTGACCTCAATTGGATTCTCTGAGAGAGAGTTATGCCAAATGTCGCAACGTGACCTGTTTTGGGATAAAACAGAAGAGCGAACTTGTACGGCGTGCCGCGTGTCACTGTTTGAACTTCGGCCTCTAAAAACGTTTTCTGAGATAGCTCGGCCTGTTATATTTCCATCCTGACAGGTCTGACCTCCATTGGATTTTCTGAGAGAGAGTTATGCCAAGTGTCGCAACATGACCTGTTTATGGGATAAAACAGTAGAGCAAACTTGTACGGCGTGCCACGTGTCACTGGTTCAACTTAGGCCTCTGAAAACGTTTTCTGAGATAGTACAGACTGTGTACTACCTGTCACTTTTTACGAACTTTCATTTGGAGCTTCCTAGCCCAAGTTATGACCTTTTTCCCAAGGTCACCTGATTTTGACTCAGATCTGGAAGAGGCAGAAACCCTATATTGTACAGATCATAAATCACAAAGTACAATGAATTAGAGGTTTTCCTTTGGACACAAGGTACCTGGAGATTTTAGCTTCGTACTGTAACAATTTCAGATCCGAAAACTTCGCCAAAACGGATTTATAGCGAAAGTGCTACGATGACTGGTTTTTGCTATATCAAGCCCTAGCATCGTAAGTGCAACAAGTGTCATACATGCCATATCATGCCTTCTTTCAGGATAGCTCTGATACCATGTTAAATTTTCTGAATTTACTTCAATATGATCTAGGATCTTAACTGAGAGAACAACATGTACAGCATATCTATAGCATATCAATCATGGAGACAATAATGCAAGCACACAAGAGACACAAAGATTTACTTGGGGAAAACCATAAAGGTGAAAAACCCCAATAACTTCCTCAGAGATAGATAGAGCAATGATACAACCAACCAAGAGATAGACATAACCTAGCAGCAGATCCTCCTCCTCCATAAGTGCGCCTCTCCTCCTTGAGAGCATGTGTGAGAAGTGAGTGAGCAAATAGAGTGCCTCCCGCACTCTATTTATACTTGACTTGACTTGCCTTTTTACCTAACTCATGTAGGCTCAAACTTAACCACATAATATAATGCTGACTGGGCCGACCCCCAATAGGGTGGTCTAATAACCCTTTGACCCACATGACTTATACAGGGCCGACCCCAAACAAGGTGGTCTAATAACCCATCAAGTATAAGTTACGACACTTACAATATAAATGACGACACTTCCGTATAGAGGAATAATAACATCTCTATAGGAATACAATATACATATATGTGAAATACATTCCGAAGTTACATATACATCAACAGAAAATGCTTCGACTTGGATATTTACAGTGATAATTTCTAAGTTATAGGCCCATCCCCCTTATGCCCCCTGCTGGTATCCATATCCATTTCAGTGCAACTTAGGATTCTACTCCATCTGAGTTACATGAAACATGTCATATCAATTATTTGTATGTTGTCTATCTTGAAACCTTTTTATTTGGTAGCATTCAGGGAAGTATCTCAAGCTTCAAGGATCTTAATGGATGCTTTGATTTCCATATTTTCATCATACTTTAGGTGCTCTTGTGCCCCACTTCAATTCCTTCTACTGCTAGTATGACTATCATCTCTGCACACAACATACTACAAAGTGAACTAAGGATGGGATCCTGTCAAAATTACCGATTGTTTTGTTTTGGCTGGTAAAATGAGATTCTATTAACAGAGAATATATATTTACAAAACCATAAAAGGAGGATATCCAATTCAAAGTCTGAGGATGGTTATTACAACTCCTATTAATGCCCTTATTCCTGATTGGTTGTTGCTATATTTACTTATATGTTCCGCACAGATTACCAGGATATTGCCTCTGAGATATTGTTTTCGGAATACACACATATTAAATGATTAACGAGTTGAATTTAGTTGTTTTGAACTGGATGAGCTAGTTACCTTGGTTTCCATGGTCATTGAAGAAATATTCATTGCATCACACAAATATTATATTTGTGAGACATACTGGTCCCCCTTTCATTACTTGTAAATTTAGATAATGTCAAACAAATATGGGCAAGAAAAAGCATTGGAAGCCATGGAAAATCAAGTGAAGGATGAGCAAACAAACTCCAGTGCTATGGCTTCATATACGAATAAGACAGGGGAAAAGACTGTTGCTAAGTCTAGAGGTTCAGGGTCACCTTTCAAATGTATTAGGTTAGGTTTATCCCAACAGATGAATTCAGAGAGGGATGAAGAGTTGCATGCTTCCAAACAACGTATAGAAGAACTTGAAGGTCTTCTTGCAACTCGACAAAAGGAGGTACTTTCATATTTTAGTCATATTATATTTTTTCATTACATATTTTTCCATACCAAATCATATTCGTATCTGTATTCATACTCAAATATTGCTACTATAGTATGTGGTATCTTTTAACTACTTTGAAATCACTTATTATTGAAATTTTGCATCATATGGAAACTGTAAAATTTCATATTAATGAAGAAAATCATTTCCACTGAAATTTAGTGTATTTTAATATTATTTTAGTTTTCTCGAGTGAACTCACTAGTTTTTCATGAGTTCAAGTTAACTCGTACACTTTTACCTTAGTGAGTCATTCTCTGAGTCAAGTCTCGTAACTTTGGTTAGGATGTTATAAAGTTTGGAATTCTTCACAACTGCATAAATATATCAATTTATAATTGTCATAGCAGTCTGAACTATTTAAAATAGCTTCCAGATACTGCACGCCTGCCACTGGTTATGACAGTAAGCAACTGATAACCTTGCAAATGGCTGGGATATTTTCTAAATATGTTCCAAAATAAAATTCTCGTGAGATATATATTAAACAATATTAATCAATATTTCAGTAGTTTCAGATATACCCTTCATAAACGGGTCTCTATTCTGCAACTAAGTTACTTACATGTTATAAATGCCATTTGAATATGGAGAACAAGGAAAATCTCCCTTTGAGGTCATCCAACCATCTTTGCATCCATTTAATTGATGGGAACCATTTTTGTAAATCAAGGTTTAAATTTTTCCAACAAATGGAAGGTTTAAATAAGCTCAATGAAATTCATTACAGTTACTCATAGGAAAAACTTATGTCAATGTCTGTATGTACATTAGTAGCATTATGGTAGAAGAGGATGCCTAGAAACTGGGCTATTGTCTTCATAGTAAACAAACAAGAAAGTAGCATAATTAGAATGTTTCCAGATTGACAACCTTCCAATATTATTTTCATTTGACTTCAATTATGTACCCAATACTTACTCACCCGAGGCGCCTGATGTACCCAAATTACTCTAATGTAGTGTTGCACACTGTGGTTCTTTTGTAGGTGAATAATGGCAATTTTGGTTAAAACCCGAGGCCAACTTCCCCTGAAAAATTGATGTGGTAGTACTAGAATCCACGTTTATATTGTTTTTTGGTAAATTCAAATTAGGCAGCATTGTTGATGTATGTGTTGCATTTAAAAATGAATCTTCTCACTTGGTTGATGAAAGGAGGAAGTATCAACATGAGGATTATAGGTTGAAAAGTGAAACTGGGAAGAATCTGCAGAAAATCCATCAGTAACAGCTTGTTTTATTGTCTTCACATAAGAGTGTAAACCCATTACATTTAATCGAGTTGGAAGTGGCCCTTCTCTATATATTTCTTCATTAAAATCGGGAAGGGAATGTTTTAGATCATTTTTAAAAATATCTTCCACCTTAAGCCCTGAACTTTGTAGAGTTTTTAAGCTAAGTTTCAACCAATGGTATTGATATTCTTCAGTTTCAGTTTTTCCATAAACAAATGTTGCCTTTTCCCCAATAAAACTTAACCATAATTCATTTTTCTCATTAATATTCGAAGAACCTTCCCTACGATAATAAGGTGCTTTTACAAGTCCAGTATCGCAAAGATATTGATTCTTACATAGTGAACTACACAAGGAGAACTTGATGCACTTTTCATGCATCCACTTATGGGTGCAACTCTCTTAGATTTGGTGTTGATTGTTCCATACATAACAAACTGAGAATAATTACATGGAATTCCCTTACAAACATAACATATGTTACCAAATGTTACCCAAAATTCGTTATTTATTTGACATTTTCCACAACATATGTTACCTGTTCCTTTTTTCGTCTGTATGCTAGAATGGAGGTTACACAATGGGCTACTACTGCACACAATGTCCATAAATTGTGGTATTTTCTGTATGTAGTCTATCAACAATAATGTAATTGGAAACTTCATTGGTGCTAGTTACTAGACTCAGTCAAGTATATCCAAATCTATAGATTCGACCTTACGTGGTCCCTCAAATTCAGGTAGGTTCATCTTGTGCCTAAACCATCCAAATCAAACCCAGTTTGACCTAGTTTGATTGGTGGGCCTGGGTGACACAAACCTCACCAATCCTTGAAAAATATGCCATGCTTGGAAAGTTATAAATTCTGGTTTTTGGGTATATCAAGTTCATTTTTCTATATAGTAAAAGATGAAGTAGAAAAATGATGAGTGGAAGATGAACCTTTTAACTTATGTATTTTGAATCTTGTTGTAATTGAATGCATAAAGCATTGTACCTCTTCCTACAATTAATAAAATTTTGGAAGGTGTATTTTCACTCTTAATTTAGTTTTGCATCATTTTATTGGTTGTGCATTGCACAACATGCTACTTGAATTGTTAAGTACCGTAATTTTTGTATGTTCTATGTATGAATATGTCTTAAATAATCTTAAATATAGGTTAGCTTTTGTAGGACCAATCCTATGCTTTGCTATGTAGGGTCTCATGATATCTATTTTCATGAAAATGGTATCACGTCCTTAATCTTTGGCTTGCTCCATGCTCTTGGACAATGTACTATAAATTTAGTAAGAATTTAACAATTTATTGACCTTGGATATATCTAGTTATGCTTTACCAATTTATTTTAGAAGGATTTATCTTTTAGTTCTTCGTCAATTTTAAGCATGTTGGTAACATGAAATTCCAACAAACTATATAGAACATGCAAGAAATTGCATCATAATTATGCGGCTACTTTTAAATTATGTATTCAATACCTTGACACAGTTTCCTGAGAGTGAGATTAATAGATTCTAGTTATGAGCTCAAGCATACTCTCTTTGGGGAATACTAGATACAATATCAAAACAACTTGGATTGGAACTAGAGTTTGGTGACGGAGAATCTCCAAATTTTGAGAAATGGAAATTTGTGATGAATTTGTGAGGGCATATTGCAGATGTGGTAATTTTATGTTGACATATGTTGAATGCCCTAAATATTTCAAAATATTTCAGTACAGTTTTAGAATGCAAATTTGTTTATTGAACCTTCTTTTGGATATTATATTGACTGCATTACCGACTGAGATGGTTTATATGTTTGTACTAATTGAAGTAGGAGGATCTCAACTGGTCTCCAGACGATTCAATTTTAGCAAGTTGCAGTTTGGATAATACAGTCCAAATTTGGAATATGAGTGATGCATCTTCTTTTGCAGTTTTAAGAGGTCACGCTAGCGTTGCTAAAGGAATTTCATGGGATCCAAATGGTTCTTTTCTTGCTAGCCAATAAAATGATTAAAGTGTCATTATTTAGTGCAGAAGTGACTGGAGTCTAGATGACAGAACTGAAGGCCACTGGGGGAAATCAGAAAGGCCTTGAATCAGTTACATTCTTCAGTAAGACTGCATATTAAAATGCCAATTATTGTTATGGCTCTGACACTGTTATTTTTTAATAATGTAGGTAGGCTCAACATTTTTAAGGTGCCTTGGTGGTCACCTTCTGGGCATTTTATTACGACAACACATGGACTCCAAAATCCAAGCCATTCTACACCAGTATTAGAAAGAGGAGATTGGTCTACCACTTTTGATTTTCAGATCCATAATGCTCATGTTGTTGTTGTGAATTTCAACACTTTTATGTTTCAAAAACATCCATTATACGGACTTCAACCCCTTCCTCAACCATAGAGCGACTTGGTTCTAGGGGATTAGATCCCTCTCTAAACACAGGGGAAGCATTGGACAAGTATCAAGTTGTGTCTAAAAAGGTATTTTGATTGGATGTGCGTGATTGTTTGCCTTAGAAGATAGTTTGATCAACTATTATTTTCTTTCTTAGGCAAGAAAAAATGAGGGTAAAATAAACATGTTTGTTCCTAATTTGGTCATGAGTGTAAATCATTTGAAAATAGACATAATAAGATTCAAAGTTGACTGGGGTTTTTGTACAAGTGCATGTGTCAAATGGAAAAATGTTGTTTATTTTTAAAACACTTAATGGTTTACCTCCTCTAACTTCCAACACATGAAAGTTCTCTTTCAGGACATCCAATAGAGATAATGCATGTGTTGGTTATTTTTTGTATGGCCCCAAGGAAGAGATGCACATAGGTTGATACATGTAGAATTCATTTTTAAATGTGAGATGAATGCCGTATACACAAACATTTGAATAGATATGCCAAATATATTTTTTGTAGTAGGCAAAAGAGTGAAAAATAAAGCATTTAGGTTAATTAGTTTCAATAATCAATTATAATAATTGTGGTCTTGATGCATCTGCCAGTCACTGTTGGGCCTCAGAAATGTCCCATTTTAATCCACTTTACCTTTCACTATTCTTCACATTTCATGGTCCCATTAACCTTTCATCATACCATTTTCATACATATACTTGAGTTTCATCTTATTATTTTCCACTTTATTCATTTTAGTATTATAAGTGAATTTATGATTAAATATTGGAAAATAACATGTTTTTCACTAATATCTCAAGTATGGATGAGCTTTGTAATGTGTAGGAATATGGAAGGATCAATTCAAAGAAAGACTCCTCGAATATCTCCACCATTTCATTGAGATAGTTATTCAAAGAATATTCCAAGGAGAAGATCATGGAGATTTGGTTGGCATGTCTTATTTAGGATGTATGAGAAGCATGTGGAGAATTTGTGAGAGACATGTGGAAGATTGGAATGGATCATATTTTGTAATAATAGCAAATTAGTTGAGAGTGGTTGAGAGAATAGTGGATCTATCATTATGAGATGGTTATCTCCTTCTCAAAGAAATTCATGTATAAAAGAGAGTGCTCTCTCTTCATTTTGGGGATATGTAGGTTAATCATAGATTATGAGGAGATTAGTCTCACATTGTAGAAGTTAGTTTTGGTTTTGTAATATGGAGAAGGGGATTCTCAGCCTTTGTTCATAATCTTAGTTTTGATGCTTTCATGATTTGCCATTGATTCTTGTGATGTAAATTAAGTTTTCTTTATTGTTAATGTGAGCTCACATGTGTTGTTTGGTTTCTCTTCATATGTTGTCTTTCTTTTATGCAATTTACTTTCAGTAGTGTGGTGTGTTTCAGCTTCAGCATTAGATTAGCAATTGTGTGTTTCAGCTTAAGGGGGAATTAGATTAGCAATTAGCCATTAGCAGGGGGGGTTAGATTAGATTAATTCCACTCCATTCCTGCATATATTTTGCATGTGCTTCATAAGCCTACGAACCTCGGATTGACAAATTAAATGTTTGGGAAAATACTACAACGGAATTAAACAACAATATTTTGGCCTAACAGTCACGTCTGCTTTATATGATGCTACTCTTGAATTTTATTACTTCATTTGTTATATGGGTTGTCCATTTGTTTCTCAATGATGAAGGCTAATTAACGTTTGTTATAAATAGATGACTAAAGGTCATATTAGTGTCCTTGTGTGGTAGGGTTTCAACTGAAAATGTGTCTACCATGGATGGAGTTTACCATCACCAGTGGAATTGTAATTTTAATTATATTTATTTTTCCTTTTAAAAAAGGATTCTTCTGCCATGATCTTTGCCTTAGAAAATGGTTAATGCTTTACAGTTGGAGGCTGCAATCTTAAAGGGTGCCAGTGATCAAGCAATTTAGTCATGGTTTCTTTCATGTAAATCATATTTCTTATTATTGTAGTTAATTTTTCATAATATCAATTAATTTTAACTTTCTATTGAGAAATGTTATTTAACAAAAATGGTGTTTTCCATGGACTTGTCTCAGAGATTCGTGACATTATTTGTCAATGTATAAGTAGAGATGAGGAAGCTTTGAAAATATCACAAAAGGTTTGACATTTCATTTAGAAACTGCTACATCTCTATCAAATTTATCCGTTTTAGTCTAATATTTGTTTAAATTTGTGGATGTAGGTTTTGAAGAGATTGTGTGAGTCTTCATGATATGGATTACAAGTTTCCTTCTACCACATAGTCTATAAAGGTGAATCTTTGTAGAAGTGCATCTACTAATTGCAAAAGGAATGGTTGTGGTGTTAATTGTGAGAGTGGTCCTGCCATTCCATCATTTTTCCTGACTTTTCCATATAAAAATTCCTATATAATCAATCATGTATGGGTCCTTAACTTAATGAGGAAACACATCGAAAATGGCATGCATGTTCACCATGGAATAACTAGCTTTGCCACAAATTCTCTTTCTTTATGTTCATTTGTGTCTAAAAATTGCACCTTATGAGAATATGTGTGAGTGACGAGTGGAAAAAGGTAAAAATACAATAGAAATAGTTTGGTATAGAGGTTGCATTGCTTGTATTTAATGGTTTTTTATGAAGGGAAGAAAATGAAGTTATTGGTATATTAATGCAATTGGTTAAGGTTTGTACATTGGTTGATAGGGAAGAGCCTCCAATTGCATACATATACAAGGCCATGGATTTTCCTAGTAAGACTGTAACCTTCCTTTTGCTGAAGTGGCAAGCCTTTAGGGTACATATTCTTCCAAATTTTTCTAGCACTCGCAGTGGTCTTCATCGCTTTTTGATATGCCATTAGGGTGGGACAAACCAGAGCATGAATGAAAAACTCAGTGGATGGCTTAATGAGATTAATTTTTACATCTAGATAACATGTTTCTTGGTTATGGTGTTTTCCAACCTTTAACAAGCACCTATATTATACAATTGTGATGTTAGATGTTTGTTTGACTCCCTAATTTTAATTGTGTGTAATGGTGTAAACCTATGTCGGCAAATCCTAATGAATCTGATTGAGATTCTACTTTGTCTATGATCCTGTTGTTTTATGATAAAGTTAAGTGTTGATAAAGTAATCTACAAGAAGCCACTTACTGAACCTTCATCTCTGTCAGAAAAATAAAGAGTGTCGGATGTCATAATAATTGATTTTAGCCTCATTTGAAGCAAACACGACCTACAAATATTTGTGGAAATATTTCATGCACCTAGTTGTTGCTGCGTTTTTCCAGTTGAGACAATTTCCTATAGGCAGAGGGTTACTGCATTTTATATCAGATTGTATTTGACTTCTTCAGATTGTTGAAAGACTGAAATACCTTCAATATTTCTTAGCCTGAATATCTAAACTAGTGGTGTATTCTACAACACTCAAGGGATTACTTATTTGAGACAAGAGGTGTGCAAAAAGAACTCAGATCTGCTTCTCAAGTTTATCCAACTCTTGTTTGAAGAAGTAGAAACGATTTACATCAGTTGGAAGGCTGTTAGCATCAACATCTTCTATAAAGGGACAAGTCTACTTATATCAGTAAAAAGAAACACTTCCAGGCATGTAATACAGTGAATTCTTATTATATATCAATCCTTGTATTATTGCTTCTCATTTTCTGTTTCAGTTTGTGTATTTGTGTTTTCTTGTTAAGATATGAATATTTAAATGATCTCTATATCATACATGGCCCTAACCTTGAAACCACAAGTTACTATACCTTGAAAACACAATTGGAAGCTTTAAAGGAGAGTGCAAGAATCATATGTAATACCCCCAATTCGACCCTTAGGATATATGAGCCTTTAATGTAAATAAGTGTACATGTGATGTATGTTTTCCTAGCGTGGAGCTCAAGGCCAAGGCCCCGCTAGTGAAAGCCCGAATTTTATTTAAAGGGCAAGTATTGATATTTTGATACCATGTGCTCTTAAGCCATGGAAATTGTAATAGGATGTAAATAAACATCAGGCAATATAACATGTCCAAAACTGGCTACGGAGGCAACGAATGAGAAGGGGCCACGTGTATCCACTAGGGAGTGGTGAGGGGGCTATGGGAGTGACCCATAGGTTGCCATTTGTCATTATGTGAACCCATTGACTTCCTTAGGTGACATTAATGCCAATTGTAAGGAAAGGGTTGAAGAATTAAGTCAATGAATTTGATGGAGTATGGGCAGCCTGAAATTCGTATGGGAATGTATGGGCTATTTTGACTTGTCCCACAAGTCACTCTACATCTTGGGGGTTGCTCCATCCTTATCCCCATTCCATTGTGGAAGTAGGGGACAGCTTGGACCACCCAAAAAAAAACGAGCTCCCAGCAATGAGAAAACCAGAAATCGCGACTTGAAGGAAACCCACGTTTTGAGAAGCCAAAAACGTCCCGATTTGGTATTGGACAGAGAAATCCAATGGGGGATCCATTGGTAGGAACCTTGGGGCGAATTTGGGAGCAATAGCTACCCCAAAAGCCATGGGAAAACCCAGTTTTAACTGCCCATAAAATCAGTGACGGATTTGGGTCAATTGCTGAACAAAGCTGTGAGAAATCCAAGTGTGGATGTTCGAATGGAGGCTGGGATCGTTGGAGTCTAGCTTGATGTGTACTAGCTCTGGGATTGAGCTTAGTGGACTAGCATCCCTCTCCATTTCCCATTGCATGCTTGAAAAACCCAACTGTGTGTTGGCTTAGCATGGTTGTCTGAGTGAAATCCTAACTGTGAGGGAGCCATCTAGTTCCTCCTTAGTGGATACACAGCCCAGCTCGGGGGTGATCTCTCAGCTGAAAGAATACAGGCTGGATAGAGATCTATGGTTGGGTGGAACGTTGCTCTCACGTAGCCAGTCGTTTGGGCCATTATAATTCGAGATAAGTATTCTTGATGCTAATTCTATGCCCTGCAAGCATTTTAATTAATGACTGTTGTTTATATGTTGAATGCATGATGAAACTGTGTGCAGATGTATTGTTTAATTCCGCTGTGTTTATATTGAATCGAATCTGCATATAGAAGTTTTAAATGTTAGTTATTTATGTGCAAAAATTATTGGGGCTAAATATGCCATAAGCCCGGTATGTTGTTAATGTTTCCTTCCCTGTTGTTCTATGGAGAAGGGGACGTTACAGAGTGGTATCAGAGCTCTAGGTTCAACCCTACGGCTGTTGGGCCCTTCACAGTCATTGTGTGTGTGCATTTTATATTTGGAACGGAAATGCATATTGTGTGTTCATGCATTTTGTATTTTAAACAAAAATGCATTAGAGAAACCTTAAGATCGCATCACTGTTGGGGATTTTTGCAAATTGCTTGCATTTGATTGCATTGAATGCATTCTATGAAATAGAGATGGAACATGGGCAACCTATGCCATCTTATGCTGTTTTGATTGTTGTTTTATGCTTAAAGAAGTGCAATTTTCGTTTCTTGGAATACTGTGTTGTTGCAAAAATAATGATCTCTGTTTGTTAAAATTTCCTAAGTGTTTTTGAAAATCCGTTTAAGTCTGTTTCGGAAAGAATTCCCGAATGACTTCCGCAGTTGCGGAAGCATTCGGCGAATTGCTCCGAAACTGCGGAAGCATTCCGCGAGTTTTTCCGCAACGCGGAAGAGTTCGGGAAGTCGCCCCGAAATTTGCGGAAGGAATTCCCTTCCGAAATTTTCGGAAGGAATTCTCTTCCGAAATTTGCGGAAGGATTCCGCGAGTTGTCCCGCAACGCGGAAAAATTTGGCGAAATGCTCCGAAAAAGAAGAAAATTTTTCTAAGTGTTTTCGAAAGATTTTGTTTAAAGTTGTTTCGGAAGGAGTTCGGGAAAGTCTTCTGAAACTGCGGAAGGATTCCGCGAACGGTTCCGAAACTGCGGAAGAGTTCGGGAAAGTCTTCCGAAACTGCGGAAGGATTCCGTGAACGGTTCCGAAATTGCGGAAGGGTTCGAGAAAGTTTTCCGAAACGGCGGAAGGATTCCACGAAGGGCTCCGAAATCGCGGGAGGATTCGGGAAAGTCTTCCGAAACGGCGGAAGCCTTCGCCGAATGGCTCCGCAGTTGCGGGAGCATTCGCCGAATGGCTCCGCGACGGAAGCCTTCGCCGAATGGCTCCGCAGTTGCGGGAGCATTCGCCGAATGGCTCCGCAGTTGCGGGAGAATTCAGCGAATCGCTCCGCCATTGCGGAAGCATTCGCCGAACTGCTCCGCAATTGCGGAAGCGTTCGACGAACTGCTCCGCATTGCGGAAGCATTCGGAGAACCGGCCCGCGCTCCCGGACGAAAAAAAAAAAAAAAAAAAAAAAAAAAAAAAAAAGGCTAAAACTTGATTTTTTGATAGCAGGAGCATCCGAACTCATAATGGAATGATTCCTGTGGGGCTTGGAGGCCATTGAAGAAGGCCATGAAAGGACCAGTGAAGACCCGTAGCCCATTACACTCTGATTTGACAGAAAATGGATAATAGTGACTTTTGAAGGACGGAGTCCCGAGGATTGACGGAAGGTCAGTTTGAGCTAAAATTGATCAGGCGCGGCCATGAAGCAGGCACGATGTTAAGTTCAGAATCTGGGAGCCAAACTCCAAAGGATATGGAGTCGGGGTGATCAAGAAGGCCAAAAAGCACTGTTCCGGGCCACTTTTTCGGGATTTTGAAAAGCTTGTGGGCAGTAAAAGTGACCCTAGATGTGGGAATCATAAATTTTACTGAACTAGACATTTCATATTCTCATTAAGACGGACAACTTCCGTTAGACGAAGATTTTCCAGAAATGCACCGTTTGGGAGATAGCCGTTTTTGGCCCAAAATTTGGAATTTTGGGAAAATGTGAAAAGTGAGAAGTAGTGAAATCCAGAAATTCATAGAAGATGAATGGTGCATCGGAATTGAAATCCGTGAATTGCTGAGTATTACTTGTTATATGGACTAACTTCGCCCGATAGATAAGTTTTTGTGATTCCTCATAGATTTTCTTCCACAGGTGGCTGAAGTTGGCATTCGGGACCAAAAATGCAACTGTGTAAAATGTGCAGAACTGGAGTGAAAGTTGTCATTTTTGAAGGGATGCAGTTTCCGCACCTGATGTCGGAATGGAGCATGAAGACAGGCATTGGAAAGCTTGTCCAGCAGGGAACAATGATGCATGACCAGAGTTTGAATGAGGTCTACAGATATCATAGTTATTTAGTGCAGAAGAGTGCCAGCGGCTGTTTTGACAAACAAATTTTGTTGTCAATGTGGGCAATTTCTACAATTGCATGATATGGAAGAGAAATTCCATGATACGAGGAGGGATCGAAAAGGGAAGAATTCTTTAAACCTCAGTTTGTTATCATACTTATAATTATGAAATTGTCATATGGCATAAAATGTTAAAAATGTAAGGGATTACATAGATGTATATGCACTAAATGGCACCTTAACAAACATTGCATAGTGCATATGGAAATGCTTGTGCATAAATGGGATATTTCATATTGGTAGAATAATGAAGTCTAGATATGCAATAAATCACTAATGGAGAATATTGTGGCTGATAATCATTATTGATGTTGGTATTGGGTGTAGAATCAAAGATAACAAAGAGCATGGCTAAATGTGCTGAGGATGTTGTTGCATGAAGCCAACAAATCTATGATCATAAAGTTGGCAAAAGGACTGAGCAGCTTTGGTAAGAGGCCAACTGATCAGGTAACATCAGGCGATGTTAATGGTAGCCATGCAGGTAATGATTATTGGTGCCAAATTGCATGAATGTTGAAAGAGGAATTGGTAAGATCCATTCAACTATGTTTGAGCTATGTTGAGATAGTTTGCATGTGATATTGAATACTGATTGGGACTGTTAACCTACCAAGCTTGGTGAGGTGTGGGTAAGTGAAGGAAATGATCCTTACACCCTATGACTACTTAGAAATCTCAATGCATTCCTATGAATTTATATCATGTCATGTGTATGTTGGTTATGTGCTTAATAACCAAACCAAGTAAAGACTGGTGGTCCTGATTATGATAGTGCAAGTTATATGAGATAGTCATGTCTTGATCATAATATGCTTGAATGCATAGTACTCATGAAACAATGCAAGGTGGCATTGAGTAGATGTGCATTAAGAGATTTTATAAATCTTGTGAGGCATTGTATGAATGCATAGGGATGATGCATATGTTATTGCAAAATAAATAATGAATGAAATGATGAATTGATGATAATTCTAGGATCATTTCATGAGATGTTGTGAATGCAAAATAGTAAGTGCATGAAGAGCCCAATCATGATCGAGGGGCTGCTAGAATACTTTGTGGAAGGACAGAATTGTATGAATGATATGACTATGGAATAGTGAGTATTTACGATTTAGTTAAGCTGCATGGATAGTGTGACTATGTCTTGAAAATTCTATTATGATAATGACGCATATATAGAAGTGTAAATATTTCATTGCATTTCAAATGTAACAGCTGAAGGTGTTTGAATTATTGAGTGTTATAATTCTGAGATCACTTCAGTGACTATAATGGCAATGAATGATTATGTGTGTAGATACTCACAACGTGTTTGGCTGATTGGAGTTTCAGTTTCAGGTAGGAAGGTCTTACATATAGCAATGAGGATAAGTCCATAGTAGAGACCGAGATCTACCACACGTAGAAGCCAAAGGTTATGAGAAGGTTCTCATGGTTGAGAGCTCTAAGTTCTGTTAGTAAGAACAGTTGTAAATATCAGATTTGTAAATGTTTCGGATTTGAAATTTTACTAATAATTGCTAATGACTGTTTGGCTTATATGAAAATGTGTCAGGAGGACATGCTGTAAGTGGATGCTCATGTATGGCAGCAGGCATAAGACCATAACGGGTAGAGTGGTGTCACTTACAAGAGCCAAACAGTATGAGGATAGCCTCATGGATAAGAAAACCAATTTCTGTAGTAGACAGAGTTGCAAATGCATACTGAATTTAATTATTAGTGCCATGGATTGGTTATGGAGCAATCGGATTTGAAATTGTATTGCTAAATGTTGCTGACTGTTTGGCTGTTTAGTAAATGTGCCAGGAAGACACATTGCAGGAAGACCATGGGAGAGGTCCTGCAGAAGTCAAACTTCATGGGAAGGGATTCCATGATTTGAAGATGGGTTCCAGGTGGAATGCCATAAGACATTATTAATGTTTCATCCGCACTACATTATTGGTAAACAATATGAGTGGATGGTGAAGAATATGTCAGTAAGACATATGAAGGTTATGTAACATCAAAAGGAATTGGGATGGCAAACCGAGGGACTGTCAACTCAGAGAAGGAGCCTCCATTTCTCATTAAAGAAGAGAAATAACATCGGCAAAATGGATAAGTTTTCCATAAACCCTGAATGATATATATATATGTCTAATTGTTAGAGTTAATATGCAGAGCATGTTTTGATTTTATTTCCATCATGAAAGACTGCTTGAAGTATGATTAGGACCTTCATAGTTCACATCAGTAAGGAGTGCACGCCTTTCTGGTGCTGAGTTATGTTAGGGATGCCAATTTTGACTACGCCTTAAGGGAATGGACGCATTCCTGGTGTTTCAAGGTTGGATAGTGAATGTTATGAAATATGTTTACAATTCTAGGGCAACGATACTAATGAGCTCGCTATCCATTTTGTGTTGACAGATTATACATATGAAATTCAGTGTTGCACCTGAAAGAGAAAAGTGAAGAAAATAGTACTCAAGAAGACTGTATGAGCAGTGGTAACCCTTGCGTAGGGTGAGTGGGTATCATGAGGCCATGATAGCCTGCAGTTAAGAAAGTCACCTAAAGAATTCCTTAATGGAACCGCCGGCTTACATAAGAGAAGAAGTGCCACCCTCGTGTGGGTGAAGAATTGTTATGCGCATTGAGGGATTGTGATACCGTGAATGGCTGATGCAAGCCTAAGGCAGAGTAGTGGAGCCTTGACCTGTAATGGTCGGTGGCGCAGTTACCTTCCATTGGTCGATGACCCAGACGTATGTGCTGGCTCGGCAATGGAGAGGGCCAACCAGGTATGGGACTGGTTGGGCACCACCAAATGCTTGGTAAACCCAGTCGGCGTGAAGGTGTACTGGTAGGGCATTAATTATTTGATGATTTGGAACAGCCTGCGTGCTGGCCAAACATCCTAGTCCGCAGGAGGATCCCAAGGCTTATAAAGTAAAAGCAGGACCCTGTGGACCAGAGAGGAAATGCACAGTACAGATAAGTATTCATTTTCATTCATTTCTTATTTGAAATAATGAAGGTTTCAAGCATAAAGCTTGTAACAGTGAGCTGATGCATTATTGTTTCTTTGTTGGAAACCTTGGTCAATACAGGAAGCAAGGACCCTGAAAGAACTAAAAGTTGCTTGGTAAATCCAGAAAGTGGCTGGTTGAGCGAGATTATTGATGATTTGGAGCAGCCTGCGTGCTGGCCAAACATGCGAGATTATTGATGATTTGGAGCAGCCTGCGTGCTGGCCAAACATGCGAGATTGTTGATGACTTGGAGCAGCCTGCATGCTGGCCAAACATGCGAGATGGTTGATGATTTGGAGCAGCCTGCGTGCTGGCCAAACATGCGAGATGGTTGATGATTTGGAGCAGCCTGCGTGCTGGCCAAACATACAAGGTTATTTGATGTTGTGGAGCAGCCTGCGTACTGGACAAACATACGAGACTGTTAGATGTTGAGGGGCAGCCTACGCACTGGCCAAACACCCAAATCCATAGGCGATTCCAAGGCTTGTAAAGCAAAGAAGGACCCTATGGAATAAAGTGAAGACATCTAGTGCAGATAAGTATTTGGTTATCTTGTAATTTCTTGCTTATGAATATACATATGTATATGATTTGGTTATGATTTCCTATGAAAATAAACTAAACATGCGAATTAATTCAATGTTTGAGTGTAGGTATTGTTGGAAGCAATGACTATGGAAGCATCTTAAGGATGCCTGTGGACATGTAACCACCCTAAAGAGCTCAGCATGAGCAGTAATGAAAGATGGGGCTAGTGGAACTGTGTGAGTCCTAGCAGCTAGGAGTTTAACCAACCAAGTGGAGGAACTCCATGGTTGAAAGATCTGGAATAGACCATAGACACTACGTGTCATAGCCGAGAAGGGCAGGTCAAGCATTCACATGAAGTGAAAGAGGATAGGAGCATGAAAACCACAGTGGTGGTGTGGGTTCCAGAATGGAACAAGACTAAGAGGAGAAACTCTTACCGCTCCCTCTCTTTCCTTTTTATTGATGCATTTATAAAATTAGAAAATTGCTGAATGCATGCATGACTGAAATTAAAAGTGTGTTTATTTGATTAAAGTGAATTGTGAATGCTAATTAATGAATTTCCTGTGAATGGATGAACATGAAGGAATTCATGTGTATGTTGGGCAAGCATGAAAAGTGTGGAAGTCTCATGAGTAAAACATGGACTGTCCATGTCAACTGGGGAAAAACCATTGACTGATTTTTAAATGTTTGGGTTATGCTTGGCCTAACGAGAGTTGTAATGATGAATTTCACAGGTGGAAATTGAATCGATTGGTTGCAGCCGGTGCAGGAAAGTGTTTCTAGTGAGCAAAGTGTGGTCAGTTGTTTCCATTGACCATGGCGACAGACCAAGGGCTATTAGAATTGGTTGGAGGTCTTCTTCAAACAATTGCCAAGACCCAAGAAAATCTTGGAGAGATGCTCAAGATGCAAAAGCAGCAGAACGAGATGAACCACAAGGTCTTGCAGGACACTCTTCGTTTGCAGAAAGAGGTAAAAAGCATTGTGAAAGCAATCAGCAAAGGAGAGAAAAGTGGATCAATGAAGAAGCATTCATCCAATCGTCCGGCTAAGAAACACTCCAGGTGGAAAGACTCAAAGGAAATTGAGCATGCAAATATGAAGCAACCAGTGAAGTGTTGGAAGTGTGGAGGGGATCATGGCCTCCGTAACTGCCCAACAAGAGAACCTCAAGAAGGTAGCAGCCATAAAGTTTTCAGACTTATGGATGAGCTGGAAGATCCGAATCAGCGGGAGCATCTCGTGAAGGTCAAAGGACTTGGTCCTGAAAGTTCAAAGTAAAGGATAGAATGCAGGGCAGATCTGCAAATATTTTGAAGTTTTGGATATATGTAAATTGTATATATATGCCTAGGTCTTGGAACACCGAGGACGGTGTTGTTCTAAGGGGGAGGGGAATGTAATACCCCCAATTCGACCCTTAGGATATATGAGCCTTTAATGTAAATAAGTGTACATGTGATGTATGTTTTCCTAGCGTGGAGCTCAAGGCCAAGGCCCCGCTAGTGAAAGCCCGAATTTTATTTAAAGGGCAAGTATTGATATTTTGATACCATGTGCTCTTAAGCCATGGAAAGTGTAATAGGATGTAAATAAACACCAGGCAATATAACATGTCCAAAACTGGCTACGGAGGCAACGAATGAGAAGGGGCCACGTGTATCCACTAGGGAGTGGTGAGGGGGCTATGGGAGTGACCCATAGGTTGCCATTTGTCATTATGTGAACCCATTGACTTCCTTAGGTGACATTAATGCCAATTGTAAGGAAAGGGTTGAAGAATTAAGTCAATGAATTTGATGGAGTATGGGCAGCCTGAAATTCGTATGGGAATGTATGGGCTATTTTGACTTGTCCCACAAGTCACTCTACATCTTGGGGGTTGCTCCATCCTTATCCCCATTCCATTGTGGAAGTAGGGGACAGCTTGGACCACCCAAAAAAAAACGAGCTCCCAGCAATGAGAAAACCAGAAATCGCGACTTGAAGGAAACCCACGTTTTGAGAAGCCAAAAACGTCCCGATTTGGTATTGGACAGAGAAATCCAATGGGGGATCCATTGGTAGGAACCTTGGGGCGAATTTGGGAGCAATAGCTACCCCAAAAGCCATGGGAAAACCCAGTTTTAACTGCCCAGAAAATCAGTGACGGATTTGGGTCAATTGCTGAACAAAGCTGTGAGAAATCCAAGTGTGGATGTTCGAATGGAGGCTGGGATCGTTGGAGTCTAGCTTGATGTGTACTAGCTCTGGGATTGAGCTTAGTGGACTAGCATCCCTCTCCATTTCCCATTGCATGCTTGAAAAACCCAACTGTGTGTTGGCTTAGCATGGTTGTCTGAGTGAAATCCTAACTGTGAGGGAGCCATCTAGTTCCTCCTTAGTGGATACACAGCCCAGCTCGGGGGTGATCTCTCAGCTGAAAGAATACAGGCTGGATAGAGATCTATGGTTGGGTGGAACGTTGCTCTCACGTAGCCAGTCGTTTGGGCCATTATAATTCGAGATAAGTATTCTTGATGCTAATTCTATGCCCTGCAAGCATTTTAATTAATGACTGTTGTTTATATGTTGAATGCATGATGAAACTGTGTGCAGATGTATTGTTTAATTCCGCTGTGTTTATATTGAATCGAATCTGCATATAGAAGTTTTAAATGTTAGTTATTTATGTGCAAAAATTATTGGGGCTAAATATGCCATAAGCCCGGTATGTTGTTAATGTTTCCTTCCCTGTTATTCTATGGAGAAGGGGACGTTACATCATATTTGAACTAAGTTGTGAAGAAGTTAGTGGGTAGAGGAAGTGTTTAACGAAATATCAAAACCAAAATATTCCATACAATATATCTTCAAGCCTCTAGACTCCAACAGTACGCTACAATAGATGGAAAGTGAAGTGTTTGACAAAATCGGGATTTAAATAACCCTTACAGTAAGCCTAACCATTATCAATTGGAAAGAGAAAACAAAGTAGCAGTAGTTTAAAGGAGTAGTGGTATAAACAAGTCTTCCCTAACAACAATTGAGTTAAAAGTACAGGGTAGTATTGGAAAGGGTTATTACAAAATCAAGAATAGAAATTTAGGTTTTGAAAAATCTTGCCAGCATCTTAAGCATATTTATCAAGCAAAGCCTTGTTTTCACGAAATTGTTGAACCATAGAGAGATTGATATGTTTCTTTTTTTACATGGAATTCTTTCCTAAGATGCAACGTAGCCTTGAAAGAGGGTTTTCGACAAAACGACTTCCCCTATACTCTAGAATAGAGCATCCTAGATAGAGTCCTCATTGTGACATCTTGATTTTAAGGAGATTATATTTTCTATTGACTTAAATCCATTTATTTTGTATTGCAGGATGGCAGTAGCTTGCTTTTGTTCCTGATAATTTGTACAACCATGGATTATTGTACTCATGCATATCTTATAAGATCATTCTTCTTTGAATTTTCATCATTGTCACAGTTGAACTGCTATATCTTAGAATTCTTTTAGTACTTGAAGCATTATTCTTGAATATGTTTGACATTCATTTTGTTCCCATGCAAAATTTTTGCAAAATTTGTTTGAATATCATCATTGTCAAGCAATAACAACTTCTTAAAGGGTGCGAGCTCAATGGTAGAGCACCTTCCTAATTATAGGTAGGATATTGGTGGTTCGATTCCTCCATACCCTATCATAAATTAGTGACTAAGAAAACGACTAAATTCGCATATATACGACTATTAGTAGCTAATTTCCAATATCTTATAGCGCGACAAACGTTTAGTTGTATTTAGCTTAGTCATTAATATGTTATCATCTAGTAGTTTATTTAGTCGTATATTTGGTCATTAATTGTGACAATCAATGGCTAAATCAATGACTAAATCAATGAGAATCAATGACTAAATTAGTGAGTATTAATGACTAAATCAATGACTTAATCAGTGACTATCAATGACTAAATCAATGACTAATAAGTCAACCAATTAATGAATAGTGAAATACGACTAGAGATAAGATAGTGGAAATCGGATACTATTAGTCACCGACTCAAAAATAGTCGTTTATAGTTGAATTTTAGTCATTAATTTCTCATTTTGTACTAGTGGATGGTAAGCGAAACGTATCCCTCCTCTGTAATTTTTATCACTTAACTCAATATTAGTTTAAATTCAGCCATGACTAACACTTGCATAATATTCTCTGTGGTGTATAGTTGATGATGCATGGCGGAAACTCCACTTTCCTTTTCAGGTAAAGTGTCCCTAACTCCGAACCCTAGTTGCATACTGTAGTAAATACATACATTTACAGTTTTTACTTGTTAAGTTTTAACCGAGCTTTACTGAGTGTGCAGATAAGCAGGGAGGTGGAGTTTGGGGCATGCGTAGTGGTTCCTCAACCTTGTCGAGCGTGGGGGAAGGTTCCCCAGCTGCCAGGTAACTCGCCAACAACTTGATGCCTCGGGGTGGTTCTTACCCCGTTGGTTCAAGGTTGAGTTACTCAAGCATTTCGAAAGGGTTTAAGTGTTGGGTTTTTTCGGTTTTCGCTACTTTAAAAGTTGTGGTCGTCGGCCCAAAAATGCAGGAGATTCACACTCGACTACTATGTGAACCGGTCTTCATGACCTAGGTTGTAAAAATGTAAGCCTTACAGGCAAGTTGTAAATCATTTAAGTTTCGTTCAAACTGTTTAAAGTCTCCATGGCAACGCTTCAGCGTTCGCCGGTTGAATGACTCGGTCGTAGCTTGCACTCCGTAATTAAACATTATGGATACATATATTTATTAATGGGAAATTATACGAACTTGGGATTGAACTCTATACTGTCACACATTCATCTTTATACTATGCGAAATGATTAAATTATTTAGCCGCCAACAATGGGGCTTGCTTGTACTACTTTCTTCCACGTTGTCTGTGCATTATTTACTTGGATTCGCAATGGTTAAGTGAAATGTTTACAGTGTTTAAATACTATTTGAATTCCCTGCTCCAAATGGTCATAAAGGCATGCATAGATGTTAACAGGGTTGTTGGATAAATAAATCCTTAATTAAATTGACTGTGTAAAAACGTATTAGCATGCGCTCGAACAATTGTTATTTATAATGTGGATCTTGTTTGCTAGGCCGCTCCCCGAGCATAGCCGTAGGCATAAACAATGTAGGGTAGATGGATCCTATGTATATATATATAAATTCGTTTGCATATATAATTATGTTGCACTGTTTAATGTGTTATGCGCAGATTATGTATATCCTGGACACATATAATGCTTGTATGGAATCATTGAAGTAACCCCAAACTATACATAAAACTTAACTATGTAATATATGTATACTATTTTAATGTGGATTCCATTCCATGGGCCACGATTTGATTTTGAGAAGAGTATCATGACTCTGACTCTGCTGATAGCATAGGCATTAATATTTATATAACACGCCATTGAGATTAAAATGCATCTACAGGATAAAGAGACCTTCTTGACTTAATATGCATCATGTATTATAGATAGCAAACGCATGCAAGATGTAGGAAACCCCATACATTTTTTTACAATGAAGTTCATACATTAATACATAAGAAGAACAGCTTAGAAAACGAACTTGATCTCAAATCTGGAATACAAACCTTTCATAAACATAATTTCATGAGTGTATAAGCAGAATTAGAAATGAGCATTTCATTTAAACATTTAGGAAGATATCATGTTCATCTTTATACCCTTTTCTGGGTTGATCTATAAAATAGAAATGAGGGTTTATAATTATTTATGGATTGACATGTAAACCTCTCGATTTACATGTCTGCCTGATTTATACACTAACCTGATATAACAAGGTCCTATCATAAGATAGAAATTAATGTATTCTATGTAAGATACATACACATAACCATAGGTTAGTATTTAAACAATTGTTACTCTAGGATTCCTCTCTCGGGCTGATAACTCATTATTTAGATCATACCGTTGTCTACTTACTGCACCAAAACCTTATCCATACATACAGTAAATATAACTATGAATATTTCAGGCATTTCAACTTAGATCATAAAACTGTATAATATTACAGAGATCTAGGAATTTATGGCAGATCTATACTCAAAAATCAGTCTAACAATATGCATATAAATAGATTTAAATAGTAAATCATTCAACATTAATTCCAGGAATAAACATAAACAAATTCCATTACTGTCCATAAAAATTATCAAATAGGTGCAGCAGATAAACTTATTTGAAATCTGATGACCAGTGGGACCAAGCACAAACCTCTCAGCCTTTGACCAGCAAGATCTCCTTGCTTTCAGGTCACCCCCGAGCTGAGTTCATATTCTCCTCAGTCGGAGTGTATATTTTAAATTACCCTTAACTTATTCCCCAAGTTATTCAAGATATTTCTATGGCAGCAGTCAACCTAACATCCAACTCAATACTCCTGATCTTCAGGATGCTCCAGGGGATTTTAAGCCTCAGGCATTAAGAGAATCAATTAAACACTGCCTATTCAGAGTAATGCAGTGCTCCTTCAAGCTTGGGTTAGTTATCCTACCTACACACAATCAAGTGGCCAAGCCAATACCCAGTTGTATGATTCCTCTTAATCTAGACCAGTTTGGTACTCCCAAATTTGACCTCGTTCACCTGTCTTCATTTTCCTCTGGTCATGGTTTTTCCTAGATCTCATTTCTCTTGTGTTGTTAATGATCATGAGAATGTGAATAATCAAGTATTTCAATGAGTTTAACTTTTTATTCTCTTAGGTGTGAAATTTCTCATTTTATGAATTCTTTTTATTTCATTAGTCTCTCAAATCTTTTATTGAGGGTTTTCCATTTTCATCCAATAATAATTTCTTATTATTATTTTAATTGGCATTTTCCCTCCAACCCATAGGGGAATGTGACTCCCGTCTCATTAATGTGTTGGTCCACATGGGAATTAGAAATCAATTTATCATATTTCTAAAGTCACCTAAGTAAAATGAAATAATACTTAGCAGAAATATAAAAGGGTTAAATTCCAACATTTGGGGTATTACATTTCTCCTCCCATTAAGTTTTCTCTGTCCTCGATGTAAAAAAAATTTGCAAAAATAGCAAATAGCATAATAAGAAAATTCATTTTGTGTCGTGTACTTCTTCGAACGGGAAAGGGTATGATGCTCGCATTTCCCTTTCCATTTCCCAGGTAACCTCCTCAGGCTTATAGTGCTCCCACTGCACTTTTACCTAAACGATGGTTCGATTCCGAAGTACCACCTCTTTCCGATCCATTATTCATATAAGATCTGTCTGGAAGTCTCCTTATGATTCCACCGTAATCACATGCCAATTCACAATATGCTGAGGATCATATACATATTTCTTCAACAATGAAACATGAAACACATCATGTACTTTAAAGTTTGCTAGTAAATCTAATTGATAAGCAACAAGTCCTACTCTAGCAAGTATTTGGAAAGGACCACAAAATCTTAGTGCAAGTTTGGAAACCTTGTTGAAGCTCAAAGAACTTTTATTTTCTTTCACTCTTAGGAATACATGATCCCCAATTTCAAATTATTTATGTTCTCTATGCTGATCAGCATAGTTTTTCTGCCTATCTTGAGCAGTTTTTAAATTTGTTTTAACTTTCAACACAATGTTTTGTAGTTCTGCTAACATTTCGGGACCCATCACAATCTAATTTAGCGGATCATCCCAAGTTATAGGGGTTTTGCATTTTTTTCCATATAGAACTTTGAATGGACTTATACCTTCAGAAGTTTGGTATCCATTGTTGTAGGAAAGTTCAGCTGAGTGTAGGTAATTTTCTCACTGCTTTGGGTTGTCCATGACATACAAGAGAAGCATGTCCGCTAGGACTTGGTTCAGCCTTTCGGTCTGTCCATATGTTTGAGGATGGTAGGTGGTACTAAAACTCAGTTTAGTCCCCAAACCTATAAATAATTCCTTCTAGAAATGTGAAGTGAACTTTGTATCCCTATTGAATATAATCACCTTGGGGATTCCATGGAGTCAGAAGACTTCTTTCATGAAAACATCTACATTTTTTATTGATTTGAATGTGGATTTGACTGGTATAAAGTGTGCTTCCTTATTCAACTTATCCACTACAACCATGATGGCATCATGTTGCTTGTTATTTTTAGGCAATATGGTGATAAAATCCATAGAAATGGTCTCCCATTTCCATTCCGGTACTGGTATAGGCTGTAACAAAACAGTCGGATGTTGATGTTCCACTTTCACCATTTGATAGTCCATACATTTTGCGATATACTCAGCAATTTCAGATTTCAGTCTAGGCCAATAGTGTTGTTTTTTAATAGTTGTTATCATTTTTTGATAACCAGGATGACCAGAATATGGCCTTTTGTGAAACTCATCCAGAATTAATTGTTTTAATTCTTCCTGATCCGGTATGTAAAATCTATTTTTAAAAAGCAACAGCCCATCCTTGGATATGCTGGAATATGTTGCTTGTTGTTATGAATTTTCTGCAAGACACTTTTGTCTTAAATTCAGATATTTTTGGTCTTTTTTAGCTGCTGCCCGGATTTGCGACATTAAATCAGTTTGAAAACTGTTAACTGAAGCCATAGTTAACATGTGCATTTTCCTGCTAAGTGCATCAGCTATTTTATTTTCTTTTCCTTTGATATGTTGAATTTCAAAGTCAAACTCACTTAAGAAATCTAGCCACCTTGCTTGCCTTCCATTCAAATTTGACTGTTCAAAAATGTATTTCATCCCAATGTGGTCAGTTTTAAGAACAAACCTTTTTCCAAGAAGGTAATGTCACCACATTCTTAAAGCATGAGTTATGGCAGCCAGTTATAAATCATGCGTCGCATAGTTTACTTCATTTGTCTTTAAATTTCTAGATTGATAACCGATTACTAAACCATCTTGCGTTAACACGCCTCCCAATCCTTCCTTGCACGCATCCGTGCATACGACAAAGTCACCATAGGGATCAGCCACTTTTAGAATAGAAGCGAATGTAAGTAATTGTTTCAGCTTTGCGAAACTAGCTTCACATTGGTTGTCTAAAAAAAATTGACTTCCTTCCTCTAAAGGGATGTGACAGGATGAGACACTTTCGAAAATCCCTCAATGAATTTCTGATAGTACCCAACTAATACCATAAAAGAGTGGACATTGCTTACATATGGGAGAATAGGCCAGCTCATTATGGCCTTAATCTTATCCAGGTCCACCGCAATGCCTTGGGCTGATATAATGTGACCCAAGTATTGTATTTGGTCCTTGTAAAAGTCACATTTGGATAACTTTGCATAAAGCTTATTTTCTCTTAGAACTTGCAGCACTAACCTTAAGTGTTCCTCATGCTCACTTTCATTCTTTGAATAAATGAGTATGTCGTTGATAAACATCACCACAAACTTATGAAGGTACTTACTGAAAACATTATTCATTAGGCACATAAACGTGGCTGGTGCATTCGTCAAACCGAATGGCATCACCACAAATTCATAATGTCCATAACGAGTACGGAAAGCTGTCTTATGCATGTATTCTTCTTTAATTCTAATCTGATGGTAACCCGACCTTAGATCAATCTTTGAGAACACAATAGAACTCCCAACCTGATCGAACAGATCATCAATCTTTGGCAAGGGATACTGATTTTTTATGGTTATTTTGTTCATTTGTCGATAGTCTATGCATAGTCGGAATGTACCATCTTTCTTCCGTACAAAGATCATCGTTGTTCCCCATGGAGACACACTTGGACATATATAACCTTTTTCCAACAGCTCTTGTAATTGTGCTTTCAACTCTATCAATTCAGAAGTACTCATTCGATAAGGTGCCTTAGAATTTGGTATTGTTCCCGGGGATAGGTCTATTGTAAAATCCAGTTCTCTTTTAGGTGGTAACTCAAGAATCTCCTCGGGAAACACATCCTTAAATTCATCCAAAACAGGATGTTTTGTGAAATCTGAAATTTCACTTTTCTGATTTTCTGTCATGTGGAAAGCATAAAGTTTACACCCTTTCTGTGCATTTCTTTTTAGTTGAAGAGCAGAAATTTCCCATAATTTCACTACTCTTACTACCCCTTGAATCTTTTCAGGCTGTCCGACATCATTCATAAAAGTGATAGATTTTTTATAGTAGTCTATGACAACCATATGTTTTTATAGCCAATCCATACCGATAATCAAATCGTACGATCCCAATGGAAAAACATTTAAATCTGCACTAGTGTAAGATTCATTCAACTTCAAAGGATACTGATTTCACTACTTCAGAAACTTTTCTTTTTGCCCCTGTGGCCATTTGAACCAGCCAAGGCAGCATGTATTTGTTTTGTCTAAGTTTGCATGTCTCACAAAGTTTTGGGTCTATATAACTTTTACATGCACTAGAATCAATCAAGATAGACACAGGTGTCCCAGAAATCATACCTTCGACCTCGATTATAGAAGCTTGATGTTCTGCTTGATGGTTTTTCAATGCAACATAGATTTTTGGAACCCTTGCTATATCTTGGACTGTAGAAGCCTCTTGAAGATTATGCAATGATCTATTTGTATCCTTCTTGTGAGGATAGTCATGCCACCTATGATTTTCTCCACATCCCTAGCATTGGAGTGGCGGCTTAAATGGTGTGGCTTCTATTTTTCTGGTGCCTTCAGTGTTCATCTTCTTTTTTGGTGGAACAAAGTTTGAGTGTGACTTGCTGCCATCAAATTTGTTGCTGAAAGGTGCCCGCGTGATTTGGTTTCTGAAATGGTTGGGCTTATGACCCTTCTGCCTACTTTCAGATTTTGTTTTCTTCTTGTCATTCCACCTTTTAGATACTTCATCCTTATTTTGACCTTGTTCAAAACATAATATATCCTTTCTGAAAGCATCTTCCAATATCTTCGGATCATCAAATTCAATCCTATCCTTGAAACCAAACGACAAACAATTCAGGAAACACTGAATTCTGACTTTTTCATCCTGAATGTAAGGAACGTACTTGAGTAATTCTAGAAATTTTCTAATTAATTCTTCCATGGTTTGTTGTCCCAGCTTTATATCATAGAAGTCTTTTACCTTTCTGCCGAAGTACCTTTCAGACAGGTACTTATGTTTGAAGAATGTCGCAAAGGATTTCCACTTTTCCTTTTTCTCATTGATTGCTCGTGTCAATTTGAGATCATCCCACCATGCCGAAGCTTTTCTTTGTAGGTTGAAAACATAAATCCTAGCCTTTATGAGGCTAGAATAATCGAACATGCATAAATATTTTTCCATGTCCCTCAGCCATAGTTCAGCCTCTTCTCCGGTTTTAATCTCTCCATTAAAAGTAGGAGGCTTGATCTTTCTCAATTCTGAGTGCAGTAGGTTTACTTTTCCATTTTTCTTTTTCTTCTTAGGAACATTTTCTTCAGAATCTTCGCCATGTGACTCTTCATCGCTGACGCCCATATTATAGCTTGTAGAATTTCTTGGAGGTGTAGTCTTAAAATTTGAATTTCTTTTTATGACTAATTTTTCTACATGTTGTTCCTCCGGTGTTGGGAGGTGAGTGTTTTCCTTTTCAATAAACTTTTGCAGCATAATGGGATTTATTTCTCATTGCTCTTCAAAATTATTATTGTTATCATCCTTAATGCTTATCAGCTCAGCTTTTAGGCTTTTAACCGTCTCCAGCATCTCGCTAGATGTTGTCACTCCTTGTGGAGAGTTTGGATTTATCCCCTGCTTGCTAGCCATTTCTCCTTGCTAACTGGATGTTTGCATAGCCATCCTTCCTTCCTATTCCACAGAATTCATTTTTACCACTTACCATTTCAGCCACTTTTATGTCTATGTGTGGCCAGCAGCTGCTGTTAGAAGTCATAAACAACAAAGCATTTATTCCTAAAAATTTAAAAATTAGCATGCTACAGAATTTTTTGTTATTTATCTCTATAAAACATAGCATTCGTGCAAATGAGCCTAAGGTCCTAGTGTAGTGACCGTGCTCTGATACCAATTTGTCACGTCTCTTCTACGTGATTTTTTTTTGAATAAAGAATCTAAACACTAACCAAAGCGAAAAACACCAATTCTAGTTATCGCTACAGCATACTTACATAAATTTATGTCTGTGTGTGCACTATACTTTATTATTACTTTTGTCGCTTTTTCCACCAGTATCGATACATGAAGAACACATGCACTTAAGCAGGTGTACCTAGGACAAGAACCTATTAGTATAGGGATAATTCATATGCCGACAGTTATGTGTCCACTATACTAACCAGTTGCAACAATATAAACTTTAATAGGAAACTTTAACAAATCCATTAATAACTATATTAAACCATTAATACATTATTAATCTGGAATACAAACTAATTATAGTGTTAATGTGAATAATATTTTAACTTAACATAGTTATATGTTTCCAACATATAACCTATGTGTTTATATTAACTCGATCCCTAGCATTAACTACATTAACTTGCAAGGAACTAGGCTCAAGTACAATATGTTATGAGTATTCTTATTATACCTATGATAATGCAATTATAAGCAATTATACCACAATGGAGAATATCATGTAATATTTACAGCATTAGGATTAACCTTGTAAATGTATATATTAATTCCATAAACAATTAGAACAATTGTATAAAGCATTGCTATGAGCCCCACATAATATTAGTCCACACATATAAGTCAATTATTAAAATGACTTGACTTTATAAACAATATAAATAGATATATCTATATATATATTTATACCTATATATATCATATATCATATATCATATATCCAATGTTTTGGACCTTGGCTTAAATGCCAACATATTAATATGTATAAACAAGAATACCCTACCTATGTTTATAACCTTGTAAATAAAACTGGACTTTAAAACAAAAGTATATATATATATATATATATATATATGTTACATCCAACACTATAGACTTAGGCAAAACATGCCAATGTAGTACTATTTTGAAACTTGCCGCTACTATGTTATTACGCCGACCAAAATACCAACGTTACATAATGTCATACGATGACATTATAACAACCATAACCAACGAATAACAGAATTAAAAGACTAACGTTTAAAAGCAAACGATGGGGGTTTATATAAGCAATACAATAAGCTCTATGAAACCATGCAAATAGTCATTCCATCGTGGAAATCCTATGTAGAGTAGTTATGGAAAGAATGGGTCAACGCTGCTTGTTCAAAGGGTGGCCTGAGTGGTGATATGGCTAGGCCACACAGGCTTAACCAATCCATTTCAAATGTTTTAAACCATGCGTTGGCTTCCACTTGGCAGGTAAATGAATATATTCGGTGATGTGGAAGTGAGCGACGTTTGCGTGAAGGTTTGGTCCATGTCGACAAAGGTTGGTCGATATTAGATGACAACTCCGGCCTCCAGCTGCGTTTTGACGACGTGCTACCACTTCCAATATTTGTACTACATACTCGACGCAGGCTCCATTAAACTTCAGTTGATCTCACCGTTGATCTCAACATACTTCGATTTATCGAAAATCGTGATACCAGCCTCACCATTCATCCATGCACTATGGCCTTCGCACCCATCAATCTACGGCATAAGCATTAACTCTTTAGCAAACCGGGTTCAGTGGTAACCCTTACCTTCCATCACCGGTGCACATAGAATTTGTAAGTCTTGAGGTTCGAAGGAATTCCATTGTTGTCATTCCGAGGTCCTGAGCCTAGAGTTGTTGCTCTACGCAGCATGCTTACACCAGGGGCATGTAGGAATGGCTTCGACGCCATCGTGAATCACTACCCAACATGAATAACTTACCAGCGTTTGTCAAAACCTACGATGGTAATATAAACACATCCCTCCTCTGTAATTTTCATCAATTAACTTAGTATTAGTTTAAATTCGTCCATGACTAACGCTTGCATAATATTCTCTATGGTGTATAGCTGATGATGCATGCCGACGACTCCACTTGGATTTTAGGTAAAGTGTAATATCTCTATTTTGACCCTATTGCATTGAAATTGTAAATGATGTAAATATCGTTATTTAATCATGGTGAGGAGCTCAAGGCCAAGGCCCTACCATCGATTTATTGTTTTATGTATCGGCAATTAAAAATCGGTGCATATGGTTCGTGTGCTAGACAGGCACAATGTAAATTAAGACATCATGCAAATACGGATTTTAATGAAATACCCACAACTAGCTATGCAATGCAACAAAGAGATGGGGGCATGATTTTTATAAGGAATAGGGAGGGGAAATTATTCAAACCCTTGAGCCAATAGTGTTAAGCCAAATTTCATGAAAAAACTCATAAACGACCAACTAACCATTTTGACTTATGCACCCAATCATTTAATTCTTCCAAGAGTTGGTTGAGGTAGTTAATGCCTTGGGAATGAAGAGGTATGGCAGCCAATTTCATGCATGGGAAAGACATCAACCTGGGAATTCGTATTTTTTCTTCTTGGGCAAGAAAACACCCACGAAATGGTGCCCAAAGCCATCTTTCACCCATGGACTTTGCTCTCTCACGCAGTCTGAGCTAGCTGGGGCTTTCTCCTTCATGTTTTCCATCTTTTTCCTGCATTTTCCATGGTTGGGAACTTGCTTTTGTATTGCACAGTTGCTGGGAGGAAGGGAGTCACAATTTTGGCGTTTATGAGGCCGTTTTTTTCCCTTGAATGCCCATAAACCTTTTCTGAATACAATTTTGCTCTCCCAGGGTTGTTTCCCCCATCTTCCATTTCAGTTTTTGGTTGCCCACATTTTTCTAAAGCTAGTGGAAACCCCATTTTTAGCATCCCACTGTAAAAACGATTTTCTACATGCCCAACACTTGTGATTTTGCTGTTATGTGCATCCCTGTTTTGGTTTAAACTTGTGAGCAAGAAATTTGGAGTGGAAGTGTACAAAATTGGCTTGATAAACCTTGTGAGGGGAGTAACCTCTCAAAAAGATCAAAAGGGCTAGCTACTCTTCTATGCACACCTTGGACAACACTGGAATGGAATGTATGGCCTGAGGGACTGTGTATTGGTGAAGGGAATACTTCCTTGAGTGGAGTGTGTAGGCATTGTGGGTGCCAAGCTAGATAGATATTGTAGAGGTATCCATGGCTCTATTCTTGAGCTCACTAGCTTAGCAATTCATTCCCTCCCTTTTCCTTAGCATCCTGATAAACCCAACTATGGATTGGCTTGGTTGATTTTGGTGTAATTTGGCTATGTGTGAGTCTGGTGTTCCCTTTTTCCTTGTAGAAATCATTCCCAACTCGAGGGTGGCAATTGTGCTGAGAGATTGATGAGCACAATTGGCCTATGGTTGGGTGGAACGTTGCAGTTGCATAGCCAGTTGCTCGGGACTACTCTGTTCTAAGATAAGTACTCTCTTGTGTTAAATTCTACAATGTATTTATTTAATGATTGTCATGAAAAAGTTGAATGTATGTTAGATATGTAGATGCTTTTAATTCAGTTGTGTTTAATTACTATATGCATATGTATATGTATTTTATTCTTAGTGAGTTTTACTTAATGGATATGGGGATAGATCCCTAGTTTTAGTGCCATGTTCTCTCCCTGGATCGGTGTAATGGGAGGGGACTTGACAGTGTGGTATCAAAGCCATAGGCTATAGCATTGGGCCTGTATGGGCCAAATCTGATCATAGTTACAAGGGAAGACTCCCTTTTCTAATCACCACAGGTTGCAACATTGGGCCTAAACAGGCTAAGATTCAATAGTTACAGAGGTAAGGTCCCTTTTGTTGAGCAATGATAGCAGTGATCATCACAGAAAGAAAGGAAAAATTTTAAATTTTTCTAAGTGTTTTCGAAATTTGGCCTAAGGGTTGTGTCGGCGAAAAGTATGCTAATTTTCTGCGACACGGCGGTGAAAATTAGGCTAACTTTCTGCGATGCAGTGGCAAAGTTATGTTAAATATCTGCGATGCGGCAGCGGAAGTTACGCTAAATTTCTGCGACGCGTGTGGCGAAAATATGTTAAATTTTGCGATGCGCATGGCAAAGTTAAGGTTAATTTCTGCGACGCGAGCGACGAAGTTAAGGTTAATTTCTACGATGCGTGCGGAAAAAATACTATTAAATCTTGTGATGCGCACGGCGGCGATTTTAACCTTTATTTCCATGACACCGACGACAATTTTAACGTTAATATCTGCGATACCGGCGGCAATTTTAACCTTAATATTTGCGACACGGTCATAGGAGAGTTTGATAAGTCCGCCAAATGGGGAAAATACAACAGCTTTTCACTAAGATTTTTAGGTTCCGAAAATGGAAAATCGCCATGAAATTTATGCGCTAGATTGCGCGAAATCAAAGGAATTACAAAAAAAAAAGGGCGTTGCCCTCAACCCGCCCTACAGTGGCACAGGAAAGCCACAATGGGGAAAGCGCCCTTGACCCCCGTCGTCCCCCTGAGACCATCTTTTATTGTGAGAAAGTCTATTATTGGAAAAAGTAGCCAATATAGGATTTCCCCACATACATGCAAATAAATTATGGTATTATAATGCAGCTAACAATTGTGTTTATAAACACATTTTGCAGAATTATAGTCACATCAAAGCAACATTCCAGATAAGTGCAGTTGGAAATTTTTGGTCTTGGTTGGACCAAAAACATCAACATCATGGATGATGCATAGGATCCCTATGAGCCTGAGACATATGCCATGGGGGAAAACATACATGTTGAGAATGCTGAAACAGAATCCAATGGGAGAAGAAATTGAGAGACTCTCCCAGATATTGCAGCCACCATGAGGAGCCTAAGGGTGGAGTTGCAAAGTTACAAAGAAGATAATGAAAGGATGATTAAAGCTCAGGAAGAACAAAATCAGTTGAATGCATCCATGCTGCAGAGTTTGACAGATATCCAGAGGCAAATTATTCCTGGACATCAGTCGAAAAAATTAGAAGGGAGTCGGAGTAGTTCAAGGAGAAATTCCCGCAAGAGGTCCAATATCTCAAGAAGAGTTTCTAGAGACAGAACCTATACTCCAGAAATCTCTTATAGCGGATCGTCTAACTCTGAAGGATCCATTGAGGGTTCAAGCTATTCATCCTGCAAGAATAAGAGAAAGAGGCATTACAAGAACAATTCACATGGGGAATTTAAGAAGGCAAAACCTCCTACATTTGATGGAGAGGTAAAGTCTGGTCAAGAAGTTGAAGCTTGGATTCTTGGGATGAGAAAGTATTTCCAAGTCCAAGACTACTCTGGAAATATGAAGGAAAGGGTCGCCATCTTCAACTTGAATGGAAGAGCATCTATATGGTGGGATCATATTAGGCAAGTGAGGAAGATCAATGAAAGAACTATTGTGTGGAAGCAATTCAAGAAATAATTCAAGCAGAAGTAACTCTCTGATAGGTACTATGATGATAAGATCAAAGAGTTCCATGAGCTGAAATTGGGACAAATAATCATGGAAGAATATGCAAACAAGTTCTTGGAGCTACTGAGATATGTTAGGTATATTCGAGATGATAAGGTGAAAATTCAGCATTTTCTAAGTGGGATACCTCATTCATATAAAGATAGGATTGAATTTGATGAACCTCAAACTCTAGAGGAGGCAATAAGAAAGGCCAAGTATTGCTATGATCAAAACAAAAGAAAACCTGATTTCCATAAGGCATGGAAGGACAAGAAAAATGAGAAGTTTGACCAAAGGAAGAAAGGTTTCAAACCTCCTCATATAAGAAATTAGCAAAGGAAGCCATCACAGGTTGTGACTAAGCCAACTAGGATGATGGGAGATAAGCCAAGAGATCCAAAGGACCCAAGAGAGCCACTTCAATGTTAGGGTTGTGGAGGAGACCACATGCTTAGGAACTGTCCACATTGGAATGGGAATGCAAATCAAGTTCACAACATCCAAGGAGCTGAAACTGTGGGTCGAGTGGCAAGGACAATCCCTAGAATCTATGCAGCACTAGACGACCGCTAGGCAGATCATCAATCAACTGTGGTTGAAGTTGAAGGTAAGATTGCTAAGAAATCTGTTTCTATTTTGATTGATCCTGGATCTACTCACAGTTATATCACTCCTAAAATTGTTGAGATTTGTGTTTTTAAGAAATTAAAGCATAGTAAATCTTGGTTAGTTCAACTAGCCACTGGAACCAAGAGAAAAGTTAGTGAAATTGTAGAGAAATGTCCCTTAGAGATGGACGAGCTATTCACTTATGCAAATCTGAATGTTTTGCCACTGGGTTCCTATGATATTCTCATTGGAATGGATTGGTTAGAAGCACACAGGGTTAAACTTGACTGCTACAATAAAACTTTTGAATGCATGGACGAAGAAGGAAACCTAAGGGTTGTAAAAGGAATTCCAAAGGTGACTTTTGTTAGGCAAGTTTCAGCCATGCAATTGAAGAAGTTTTGTAGGAAAGGTTGTCAATTGTATGCAGCCGATGTTTTGGAGGCAACAGAGAATGAAACTCTTAATTTGGAGGACTATCACGTATTGCAGGAATTCAAGGATGGTTTTCCTGATGAGATTCCTGGACTTCCTCCAAAAAGATACATTGATTTTACAATTGAACTTGTGCCAGGAGCCGCACCAGTGTCTAAGACACCCTACAGGATGACTACACTGGAATTGATAGAATTGAAAATGCAATTACAAGAGTTGTTGGAAAAGAAATATATCAGGCCAAATGTGCCCCCGTGGGGAGCACCTGTTCTATTTGTGAAAAAGAAATATGGAACACTCAGGTTATGTATTGACTACAGGAAGTTGAACAAAGTCATGGTGAAGAACAAATACCCATTGCCCTGAATTGATGACCTTTTTGATCAAATGAGAGGAGAAAAGGTATTTTCAAAGATTGACTTAAGGTCAGGTTACCATCAGGTAAGAATCAAAGAGGAAGATATTCATAAGACAACCTTTAGAACGAGGTATGGACACTATGAGTTTGTGGTGGTACCATTTGGTCTCACAAATGCACCATCTACATTCATGTGTCTCATGAATAGTGTTTTTAGCAAGTATTTGGACAAGTTCGTTCTTGTTTTTCTAGACGGCATTCTTATCTATTCTAAGAATGAAGAGGAGCATGAAGAACATTTGAGAATGACACTGCAGTTGCTAAGGGAGCATAATATGTATGCAAAGTTAAGCAAATGTGACTTTTATAAAGATAAAATTCATTATTTCGGTCACATTATCTCAGACGAAGGAATATCTGTGGACCCTGAGAAGATTGAAGCCATTATGAATTGGCCAACTCCAAAGAATGTGACGGATGTGAGATCTTTTATGGGCCTTGCTGGTTACTACAGGAGGTCTATTGAAGGGTTCTCCAAGGTCGCAAACCCAATCACTTCTTTGCAAAAGAAGGGGATAAAGTTTGAATGGTCACCAAGATGTGAGAAAAGTTTCCAACGGTTGAAGATTCTTCTTAGGAGTGCACCAATTTTGAAAATTGTAGACCCAGAAAAAGACTTTGTGGTATGTACCGATGCATGCAATCAAGGACTTGGAGGAGTTCTTATGCAAGACAACCACGTGGTATTCTATGAGTCGAGAAAGTTAAAGGAGCACGAAAAAAACTATGCTACTCATGATTTAGAACTTGCAGCCATAGTACATGCTTTAAAGATGTGGAGGCATTACTTAATGGGCAAGAAATTTGAGCTAAGGACAGACCATTGTGGTCTAAAATACTTATTTGATCAACCAAATTTGAATGCTAGGCAAGCTAGATGGTTGGAATTTTTGTGTGAATTTGATTTTGAAACCAAACACATAAAAGGGAAATAAAACAAGGTGGTTGATGCACTCAGTAGGAAAGTACATGAAATGCATGTGGCAGCGCTTACCACTTCCCAACCAGATTTGAGGCAGCAGATTGTTAACCATATTTGTAATACCCCATTTGACCCTTAGAATATATTAGTTTTTAATGTAAATATTGTATACATGTGATGTATGTTTTCCTAGCGTGGATCTCAAGGCCAAGGCTCCACTAGTGGAAGCTCGAATTTTAGTTAAAAGACAAGTATTAAACATAATGTTACCCATGTGTTATTTAGCCATGGAACATTGTAAAAATGATGTAAATAAACATCATGCAATAAAATACCAAAACTGGCTATGGAGGCAACAAATGAGAAGGGGCCATGTGTATCCACTAGGGAGTGGTGAGGGGATTGTGGGATTGAACCATAGGTTGCCAAATGTCATTGTGAGAACCCATTTGACTTTCCTTGATGACATTTATTTCTATTGTAAGGAACTAGTTGAAGATTTCAGTCCATGGCTTCAATGGAGCATGGGTAGCCCAAAAATTCGTATGGCAGAGTATGGGCTCTGTTTTATTGTGCCACAAATCACTCTACCTCATGTGAGTTTCTTCTTCCTCATTCTCATTCTATTGTTGAAGAACCCAGCATCAATTTTCATCCAAAAAACGAATTCCCAATAGTGAGAAAAAACAGAAATCGCAACTGCGAAAGAACTCACGTTTTGAAGAGCCATAAACTCCCAGATTTGAGCATTGACAATAAAATCCAATGGGGGATCCATAGGTATGAACCTTGGGGAGAATTTGAGAGTATTAGATACCCCGAAATCCATAGAGAAACCCAGTTTTCTAGCCCGAAAGTCCAGTGACGGGATTGAGTTATTTGATGACCGAATTGGGAGAAATACAAGAGTGAATGTTGAACAGAGGATTGGATTGCTTGAATTTAGCTTGAGATGTCGGTAGCTCTGTGGTTGAGCTCATTGGCTTAGCATCCTCCTCATTTTCCTTTCATATGCTTGATAAACCCAATTGTGTGTTGGCCTAGCATGACCATTTGAGTGAATCCATGGTTGTGAGTGAGCCTGTCTAGTTCCTCCTTAGTGGATACACATCCCATCTCAGGGGTGATCTCTCAGCTGAAAGAATATAGGCTGGTCAGAGATCTATGGTTGGGTGGAACGTTGCTCTCACGTAGCCATTTGTTTGGATGTTTTCATTTCAAGATAAGTATTCTTTGTGAATTAATTTGTATGAATTATGTGTTCTGCAATGTGTTAATTTTGAATGTTAATTATTCGTGTTAATGAGATGAAATGAATATCTTAATATGGTTGATATAAATCTTGTGCATAGCATAAGAATGAGATTGATTTTCTATCTCTTGATTCATCATCTGCTTGGGATAGATATGTTGATGCATTCCAATCTATGTGTGTTTTATTATGTTTAATTCCGCTATGTTTATATTGAGTATGAGTTGCACACAAAAGTTTTTAATTATCCATGCATTTCTCAAAGTTTGAATGGGGCTGAGATTGCTAATAAGCCCGGTAGGTTGGTCACGCTTCCTTCCTGGCATTGGATTGAATGGAAGGGGACGTTACAATATTGTTGAGGATGAAGTGTATATGCAGATAAAGGACAAATTGCAGCAACAAGACCTTGAAAAGAAGTATGAAGGATGCAATTTGGAAGAAGACGGACTCCTTACTTATAAGAATAGAGCCTATATTCCAAATGTGGTAGATTTGAGGAGGATTTTTATGGATGAAATCCATAAAGATCCATACTCCGATCACCCAGGATATCAGAAAACAATTGCTACAACAAGAAAACATTGTTTTTGGTCGAGGATGAAGAAGGACATCGCTGAATACATTTCTAGGTGCATGAAATGTCAGTAGGTGAAGGTTGAACACCAACACCCAATAGGTTTATTGCATCCATTGCCAATTCCAGAATGGAAGTGGGAAGTAATTTCCATGGATTTTATTATAATTTTTCCAATGACGGTGAGACAACATGATTCCATCATGGTGGTGGTGGACAAATTAATAAAGGCATCACATTTTATACCGGTTAAGTCTACACATAAAGCCGATGCCATTGCAAATATTTTCATGAAGAAAATTTTTAGATTACATGGATTGCCTAAGGCAATAATTTCTGACAGGGATGCTAAGTTCACTTCCAATTTTTGGAAGGGTCTCTTTACAGATTTAGGTACACAGTTGAAATTTAGTACCACATACCATCCTCAAACAGATGGGAAAACAGAAAGAGTAAATCAGGTGCTTGAAGACATGCTTCGCATGTATGTTATGGACAAACCATCCAAGTGGGAGGATTATCTACACTTGGTAGAGTTTGCATATAACAATGGGAAACAAGCATCATTGGGAATAAGTCCATATGAGGATTTGTACGGCAGAAGGTGTAGGACACCAATGACTTGGGATAATCCAGTGAACAAAATTGTACTTGGGCTGGAATTGCTTGAGGAAATGGAACAAGAGGTTGAAAAGATCAGGAAGAATTTAAAAGCAGCCCAGGATAGAAAGAAAAGCTATGCAAATAAGCTTAGAGTGCATAGGGAAGTCAGTGTTTGGGATCATGTGTATCTTAGAGTGAGGCCAAGGAAGAGTTCCTTGAAGCTTGAGGGTTGTGCCAAGATATCACCCAGATATTGTGGGCCACTTGAAGTGCATGAAAGAATAGGGCCAGTTGCATATAGACTTGCATTTCCTGCTAGCACTAGAGCTCATAATGTTTTTCATGTCTCTTTGCTTAAGAAATATGTACATGATCCTAACCATGTGATTAATTCGGATGTGATCCAGGTGGAACCCGAGGGAGAGTTCCAAACCGATCCATTGCGCATCCTAAACAAGAAGGTAACATTGCTCTGGAACCGAGCTATCGGACAGGTAAAGGTGCAATTGAAGCACTACGGTCCCGATGAGGCTACATGGGAGCTGGAGGATGCCATGAGAGTGGAATATCAATTTTTGTTCAATTTTGATGAGCACTAAGGACAGTGCTAATGTAAGGGGGAGGGGAATGTAATATCCCGATTTTGACCCTATTGCATTAAAATTGTAAATGATGTAAATATCATTATTTAATCATGGTGAGGAGCTCAAGGCCAAGGCCCCGCCATCGATTTATCGTTTTATGTATCGGCAATTAAAAATCTGTGCATATGGTTCTTGTGCTAGACAGGCACAATGTAAATTAAGACATCATGTAAATACGGATTTTAATTAAATACCCACAACTAGCTATGCAATGCAACAAAGAGATGGGGGCATGATTTTTATAAGGAATAGGGAGGGGGAATTACTCAAACCCTTGAGCCAATAGTGTTAAGCCAAATTTCATGAGAAAACCCATAAACCACCAACTAACCATTTTGACTTATGCACCCAATCATTTAATTCTTCCAAGAGTTGGTTGAGGTAGTTAATGCCATGGGAATGAAGAGGTATGGAAGCCAATTTTGTGCATGGGAAAGCCATCAACCTGGGAATTCGTATTTTTGCTTCCTGGGCAAGAAAACACCCATGAAATGGTGCCCAAAGCCATCTTTCACCCATGGACTTTGCTCTCTCAGGCATTCTGAGCTAGCTGGGGCTTTCTCCTTCACGTTTTCCATCTTTTTCCTGCATTTTCCATGGTTAGGAACTCGTTTTTGTATTGCACAGTGGCTGGGAGGAAGGGAGTCACGATTTGGGGGTTTATGGAGGCCATTTTTGTCCCTTGAATGTCCATAAACATTTTTTGAATACGATTTTGCTCTCCCAGGGTTGTTTCCCCATCTTCCATTTCATTTTTTGGTTGCCCACGTTTTTATGAAGCTAGTGGAAACCCCATTTTGGGCATCCCACTGTAAAAATGATTTTCTACATGCCCAGCACTTGTGATTTTACTATTATGTGCATCCTTGTTTTGGTTTGAACCTGTGAGCAAGAAATTTGGAGTGGAAGTGGATAGAATTGGCTTGATAAACCTAGTGAGGGGAGTAACCTCTTAGAAAGATCAAAAGGGTTGGCTACTCTTCTATGCACACCTTGGACAACATTGGAATGGAAGGTATGGCCTGAAGGACTGTGTATTGGTGAATGGAATACTTCCTTGAGTGGGGTGTGTAGGCATTGTGGGTGCCAAGCTAGATAGATCTTGTAGAGGTATCCATGGATCTGTGCTTGAGCTCACTAGCTTAGCAATTCATTCCCTTCATTTTCCTTAGCATCCTGATAAACCCAACTGTGGATTGGCTTGGTTGTTACTCAGGACTACTCTGTTCTAAGATAAGTACTCTCTTGTGTTAAATTCTGCAATGTATTTATTTAATGACTGTCATGAAAAAGTTGAATGTATGTTAGATATGTAGATGCTTTTAATTCTGTTGTGTTTAATTACTATATGCATATGTATATGTATTTTATTATCAATGAGTTTTACTTAATGGATATGGGGCTAGATGCCTAGTTTTAGTGCCATGTTCTCTCCCTGGCTCAGTCTGATGGGAGGAGACTTGACATAAAGTGTTCCTAACTCCGAACCCCAATTGCATACTGTAGTAAATACATACATTTACAGTTTTTACTTGTTAAGTTTTAACCGAGATTTACTGCGTGTGCAGGTAAGCAGGGAGGTGGAGTTTGGGGCACATGTAGTGGTTCCTCAACCGTCACCGAGCGTGGGGGAAGGTTCCCCAGCTTCTAGGTAACTCGCCAACTACTTGATGCCTCGAGGTGGATTTTACCCCGTTAGTTCAAGGTTGATTTACTCAAGCATTTCGAAAGGGTTTAAGTGTTAGGTTTTTGAGTTTTTGTTGCTTTAAAAGCTGTGGCCGTTGGCCCAAAACTGCAGGAGCTTCACGCTTGACTGCTATGCGAACCGGTCTTCATGACCTAGGTTGTAAAAATGTAAGCCTTACAAGCAAGTTCTAAATCATTTAAGTTTCGTTCAAACTGTTTAAAGTATCCACAGAAACGCTTCAGCATTCGCCAATTGAATGACTCAGTTGTGGCTTGCACTCTGTAATTAAACATTATGGCTCCATATTTTTATTAATGGGAAATGATACAAACTCAAGATTGAACTCTATACTATGTACATTCATCTTTATACTATGCGAAATGATTAAATTATTTAGCTTCCAGCAATGGGGCTTGCTTGTACTACTTTCTCCCACGTTGTCTGTGCATTATTTACTTGGATTTGCAATGGTTAAGTGAAACGTTTACAGTGTTTAAATACTATTTGAATTACCTGCTCCAAATGGTCATAAAGGCATGTGTAGACGTTAACAGGGTTACTGCATAAATAAATCCTTAATTAAATTGACTGTGTAAAAACGTATTAGCATGTGCTCCAGCAATTGTTATTTATAATGTGGAACCTGTTTGCTAGGCTGCTCCCCGAGCATAGCCATAGGAATAAACAATGTAGGGTAGATGCATCCTATGTATATATATATAAATTCGTTTGCAAATATAATTATGTTGCACTATTTAATGTGTTATGCGCAGATTGTGTATATCGTGGACATATGTAATGCTTGTATGGAATCGTTGAAGTAACCCCAAACTATACATAATACTTAACTTTGTAATATATGTATACTGTGTTAATGTGGATTCCATTCCATGGGCCATGATTTGATTTTGAGAAGAGTATCGTGACTCTAACTTTGTCGATAGCATAGGCATTAATATTTATATAAAATGCCACTGAGATTTAAATGCATCTACAAGATAAAGAGACCTTCTCGACTTAATATGCATCACGTATTATAGATAGAAAATGCATGCAATATGTAGGAAACCCCATACGATTTTTTACAATGAAGTTCATACATTAATACATAAGCAGAATAGCTTAGAAAACGAACTTGATCTCAAATCTAGAATACAATCCTTTCATAAACATAATTTCATGAGTGTATAAGCAGAATTATAAATGAGGATTTCATTTAAACATTTAGGAAGATATCATGTTCATCTTTATCCCCTTTTTTGGGTTGATCTATAAAATAGAAATGAGGGTTTATAATTATTTATGGCTTGTCATGTAAACCTCTCGGTTTACATGTCTGCCTGATTTATACACTAACATGATATAACAAGGTCCTATAATAAGATAGAAATTAATGTATTCTATGTAAGATACATACGCATAACCATAGGTTAGTATTTAAACAATGGTTACTCTAGGATGCCTCTCTCAGGCTGATAACCCATTATTTAGATCATACTATTGTCTACTTACTGCACCAACACCTTATCGATACATATAGTAAATATAACTATGAATATTTCAGGCATTTCAACTTTCATCATAAAACTGTATAATATTACAAAGATCTAGGAATTTATGGCAGATCTATACTCAGAAATCAGTCTAACATTATGCATATAAACATATATGAATAGTAAATCATTCAACAGTAATTCCAGGAATAAACATAAACAAATTCCATTACTGTCCATATAAATTATCAAATAGGTGCAGCAAATAAACTAATTTGAAATCTGATGACCAGTGGGACCAAACAAAAACCTCCCATCCTTTGACCAACAAGATCTCCTTGCTTTCAGGTCACCGCCGAGCTGAGTTCACAGTCCCCCAGTTCATATTGTATATTTTAAATTACCCTTAACTTGTTCCCCAAATTATTGAGTATATTTCTGTGGCAGCAGGAAACCCAACATCCAACTCAATACTCTTGTGCTCCAGAATGCTCCATGGGATTTTAAGCCTCATCCGTTAAGAGAATCAATTAAACACAACCTATTCAGAGTAATGCGGTGCTCCTGCAACGTTGGGTTAGTTCTCCTACCTACACACAATCAAGTGGACAAGCCAATATCCAGTTGTATGATTCCTCTTAATCTGGACCAGTTTGGTACTCCCAAATTTGTCCTCATTCACCTGTCTTCATTTGTATATGGTCATGGGTTTTCCCATCTCCCATTTCTCTTGTGTTGTTAATTATCATGAGAATGTGAATAATCAAGTATTTCAATGAGTTTCACATTTTATTCTCTTAGGTGTGAAATTTCTCATTTTATGAATTCTTTTATTTCATTAGTCTCTCAAATTTCTTTAGGGTTTGTCATTTTTCTCCAATAATAATTTCTTATTATTATTTTTATTGGCATTTTCCCTCCAACTCATAGGGGACTGTGACTCCCATCTCATTAATGAGTTGTTCCATATAGTCATTAGAAATCAATCTATCAGATTCCTAAAGTCACATAAGTAAAATGAAATAATACTTAGCAGAAATATAAAAGGGTTAAAGTCCATCATTTGGGGTATTACACCTTAATAACATGTTTACCAATTTGTTTGTACTTCCTTTCTTTTATGATGAGATGGAATTTTTGTAAGAATCCCATCCACTTATAATGTTTGGTTTGTTGTAGCTTGCTATGGGATTGCAAATATTATAGTGGATGATGATCAGTGTTAATGATGGTCTTCTTTCCCATCAAATAGTGCTTCCACTTCTTAACATATTGAAGTAGGGAATAGAGTTCCTTATCATAGGTAGGGTAGTTTATCACTCCCCCTAAAACAATTCAAAATTATAACATATTGGCCTTCCTCCTTGCATCAGAACCACTCCCATGACATACCCACTTGCATCTATCTCCAATTCGAAATACTTTTGTAGATTATGAAATGCAAGAATTGGTGTATGACTGATATTTCACTTGAGCTCTTCAAAGGGTATTTTTTTTGTTCTTCCCCCACTATAACCCCTTGTTGCTGGTTGGTATGGCATGGAGGGGTGCATCCATAGCCGAAAAGGAAGCTATGAACTTCTGAAGGTATTGTGATTCCCCCAAAAAGCTCCTAAATTCAGTGATATTTGTAGGAGTAGGCCACTTAGTGATGGCTTCCATATTTGCAGGATCAATCTTGAGTCCTTCACCAATCACATACCCCAAATACACCAAGCACTGTTGGGTGAACTCACATTTCTTCTAATTAGCCAATAATCAGCGCTTTTTTCGAGTCTCAAACACCTTCTTAAGATGTGATATGTGCTCTTCCCAGTTAGTATTATAAATGAGTATGTAATTTAGATATACTATATCAAATGAATCTAAGAAATGGCATAATATATCATTCATTAATCACATAAATCTAGCTACTGCATTGCATAAACCAAATGACATTACTGACCATTCATATATACCGTGCCTAGTATTGAAGGCACTCTTCCAAGTTTCTTCTTCCTTTAATCACGCCTAGTGGTATCCCAATTTGGGATCCAACATGGTGAAGTATTTGGCATGCTGAAACTGGTCCAATAGATCATCGATCCTAGGAAAAGGGTACCGATTTTTTAGTGCAATCCTATTCAATGCTTTGTAGTCGATGCACATCCTCCAAGTCCCATACTTCTTGGGTATTATGATGATAGGTGACCCACAATATGAGGTGTTTGGTCGGATCACTCCCTGATCCAACAACTATTTCAACTGCTTCTTCACTTCATCTGCTTCTATGATAGACAATCTATACAGTCCGATGTTCGAAAATGGATAATTCGACAATAATTGTATCTTTTGATTCACCTCTCTCTTAGGAGGTAGCCCCGTAGGATCCCAAAACACATATCTCTATGCCTTCAAAATTATCTCCAAATAATGTTTATGCTCTATTGTACATACCTCCAGGGATTCCTTCACTTTTACCGATTCACCTTCTTGCTTATTTTGTCTTTGGAAAAGAAATACAAACTTCCTACTTGAACTGATCAGTTTTTTTCCCTTGGTTGGCACTTACCATAGAGATCTTCGATTTACCTTTGTGCACATTTATGATGAAGTATTTCCCATCCTTTATCAAGTGTTATTGGTTATATCTCCTCATGAATATTGCATCATTCATATACATGTAGGGGATTCTAAACACTACACCACAAACATCCAGAGGTACTACGTCAACCTCCACTTCATCAACATACTCTACACTTATAGAAAAATTTATCTTGCACGGTTTTGTGACTCTGATTTATGAATCCTTATTTACTTATCCCAATGGGTAGAGACTGGGATGATCATGTTCTTCCAATCCAATCGTACGTACTAGATCCTTTGCTATGAGGTTTTCTTGTGAAACAAAATCGAATATTAAAGCATTGATCTTGGTATTCTTGATTTTGATCTTGATGTGCAAGATTTTCGTCATATCTTTTTATTCCTTAGGGTGAAGGCTACTCGGATTCACCTCATTCTGCACTGAGTCGCATATAATCTTTTCATCCTTATCCGAGCTACTTTTTAACTCCTTGCTTGACTCCATGGCTAGAAGGTTCTTCTTCTTATGGTTCTTGGGGTTCATATATGGATTTATCTTCCAACACTTTTCTTCATTGTGACCATCGATATCACAATTCTTACACTGGTTTTTCATATCCTTACACTAACGTGTCAGGGCTATAGTCTTCTTCTCCTTTCCCTTCCACTTCTTATTACCATCCTTGGTAGCATCTTGGTTGTCTTTGTGTTTTGAAATACTTGGTTGTCCTTTCTTCTGGCCTATGTTTTCCAGGTATTGTTCTTATACACAAGATTCATCAATTGACCTGGGCTTGCAGAGCATAACCTGCCTCCATATGTGACTATGTATTCCCACCCATATATTTGAGGAGTACATATGGGTTCTTGGGTGAGATACCCAACATGATAGTCATCTTCCTGAACTTGGTGATGTATTCTTGCACTCTTTTCCCCTGCCTTTTCCTAAATTAATGCCAATGGATCCACAAGTAATCTACATACCCAATAGGTTAGAAATGGGACTTGATGAGGGTTTTAAACTCCCACTTAGTTACTGGAGGATCACCCTTTATCATAAGTGCTTCCATGTGGCTTTCCCACCGGGTTAATGCATGGCCCTCTAACTTCAGTCAAGCAAACGAGATCTTTTGATCCTTGACTATTTGATGGATACTGAAATAAGCCTCCAACTGATCCAATTTTAAAGCATCAATCTCACCTTGATATGACTTGATTTCAACTTTTTATTCCATATTGAAGAGAGACTAGGAAGGAATATTGGCACTGGAACTTGATTTCTCTCTCTTGGGATATTTCGCCGACTCCTTTTATGGGTCAATTTTATCTTCTAATTTCCCCTCAAATTCGAAATCTAAGTTAGAGCCTTCAAAATCACTAAAAGGTCCAAACTTTCTCTTTAGAGAAGCCATGAGAATTGACATGTTGCATGAGATATTGGAAACTTGTATTTCCATATTTGTAAATTGCTACTCATAATCATCCTCCGCTCCTTGAACAGACTCATCCACCATGGTTAGGGTTTGAAGACCTTTTTTCACCAAATACTAAATCATGTGATTACCCATAAAACCCAAAGAAAAAATTCTCTGATACCAATATGATCCATAAGCTATCATGGATATTCCATTGGATCAATTCATCACAACGGATCTTACAAATTGATTCATTGTGTTAATTTAATTCCATAAAATAATGCATACAATAGAACTGAAAGAAAAATAAACTAGAGAAAATAAATCCACAATCCACATAATAACACAAGATATACCCTGGAAAAACCCACTATGGGGGAAAACCGAACCACAAATGAGGACTATGCCTTGCTTTTTATTTAAAATTGCAAATACAAGGGAATGGTACTCTCTATGGAGTTACCTATGACTCTATGGTTAGAATGGATACAACAGGATATCATAGATCATTTGTTATGTTATAACATCCAATATCGTGTTGTTTCTCAACTATGGAACAATACAATACATCAAAAGAAGGTCTCCCCCTTCTTCTCCTGATGGCCTGGTATTTAACATGACCCGATAGTTATCTAGGGTTAATTTTAGAGTTCTTTTGCATGCCCCAACTCTCGTTTTGAGTTAGGGTTTCGGACCTTCTAGAATTTTCTTGAAATTCCACACATGACTACCTCCACATGTGCGAGAAATGAGAGTTGACATGGAATCCACTTGATACCACGACGATCAACTAGATAGGTCAACTTGCAGGAGGCATAACTTCTTCATACGAACTCCATTTGAGGTTATTTTTAGACCATTAGAAAGGTCTTTGTGTGTATAATATGGAGTATTAGTAAAAAGTAAGGTTTGATCAAAATAAAAGTGTCAATTAAGCCCTCAAAATTTCCTTAGAATTTTTCAAATGGTTTTTCACCCCAAATATAAGAAGTGAGGTATGCCTCTAAAATGGACTTTATAAGGCAATTCATCCAATATTTAGAACATGAAAGCTCCAATTAAGTGACAAATTATATATTGATCCATTCTGGATCAATGGTTCAATATCATCGACATGATGTTTCCTAGCCCTACAAACAAAACAACATTTAGTGGAGGTTTTAACAGAGATTTGTATTGTTACTAAGTGGGAAAAATTATCAAAAAAACCTCCATTAATGAGAGTTGAATGTTTAGATGGTGTTCTCTATAAAAAAAATATTATGGGAAGTTAGAGCATAGTTAGAGGTTCTAATAGAGGTTTTTTTTAGTACACTGAAACCAATAAGTCACACCAATGTGCACAAAATATGCATCGATGCATATTATATATTTTTAAAGCATCGATGCATATAGATATTTTAAAATAATTGGTGCATATATATCTTTGTGCACCGTGAATTCCTAATAATGGTACCAAAAACAATAAAAGTAGATGATAATTGTGTCTTTGAAAGAAATAGTATTGGTGTTGTAGTTTGGAATACCAATACTTGTATTATATTTATAAGCACTAGTGCATTTATGTACATCACACCAATGTATAATAATAACTAAAAAGAATCAATGTGTAAATATGAATATAATGCACCATTTTTTCAAGTAGATATAATGCACCAATATTATGTTTCAATTTTGAATTCTCTTCTTCTTAGTATGCAATGCAATGCTTTCTTTAATAAAATTTCAATCACTCATAAAATAATCAAGTATTTTTTTATAATAATATTGATTTTTATATTTTAATTAGTGTGTGTGGATATAGTCATTTCAATAATGTATTGTATGGTTTAAACAAATTTATGTCAAGAATATGTATATCCATTATAATAATTTAAATCATCCAAATGTAAATCATTGCAACTTAATATTTTGACAACATCAAGAATGCAATAGAATAAGAAACCCATTTTATTACATATAGATAAGGTACTAAGAAACTCATTTTATTACATACAGATAAGGGATTCTTTTTCATACAAAATGGGACAACATAAATAAGGTCCACAATAATCAATATGTCAATAAAATATGTATCCACTACTAATAACACATCATCATACCAATTATAAAACATGTCTACATTGAAAAAAAAAATCTAAATTTTATGGATTAATCATTCTAAATTATGAAACTTGTAATGTAATATACCTTCATAGCAATAAATAATATAAGGTTTACTAGTTAAAAGTTTACTAGTTAAAATTTTAATGATGATAATATTACATACATCAAATTTTCAATAATATAAAACCATTTTAAAATAAAATCCTTCTTATTGATTATCATAACATGATTTTGGATTTATCAATTTACATGAGTCAAGCTTTCAATCTCCAAATATAAATCCTAATTAAGAATCCTTTGAACATCAAAACCAAATTCAAGATTCTTTGACTATCAAAACCAAATTCAATATCTTAATTCAATTAATATTAACATTTCATAAATCACCACATAAGACATTTCCATAACACATTTCCAAGATAGTGTCACTCAAGCATAAATGGATAACCAAATTATCATAATCATAAGATCATCCAGTGGACATATTAACTTTGACTCACAAGTTCATCAATTATCTCAACTCGTTAGTTTCCTAGAATCCATTAAGAGGTTTTATCCCTTTATCATCAATGATCACAATTATAAAGTTGAGGATTAAATTTCAATGCCTTTAATCTTATTCCTTTAATACTAACTTTTAGATGAATATAATGAACTTATACCTTGTACCCATTCTCAAAACCAACATGAAGAGAATTTTTTTTTTGCAGAAAATGATCTAGTGTTTTGATAGATGTGCACTCAAGACTTGGAAACTTTACATTATGTTAAGGAAACATATATATACATTCCCATGAATTCAAAGCAACAGAGCAATAGATGATATCACATAAGTGTCCAAAACTACTACATAGTAAGTTTTAAGTTTTAGGTCTTATTTTGTGCCCATTCTCAAAACTAACATGAAGAGAATTTTTTGTACAAAAAATGGTCTAGTGTTTTTTAGATGTGCACTCAAGACTTGAAATAAATATATATAACTTTACATTATGTTAAGGAAACATATATATATATACATTCCCATGAATTCAAAGCAACAAATGATATCACATAATAAGTGTCCAAAACTACTGCATAGTAAGTTCTAGGTCTTATTTTTGTAATGAAAAAGAACCAATGTTTTAGTTAGCGCATACTCATCCTTTGGATTTATGGTTAAAAATTTGGGTATATTGTATATCACAACATCCTTTCCTTTTCATTAAATTTTCATAAAAAATCATTGAGTTTAAGTACCATAATCAAGCCATGTCTTTAATTATAGATTATACACATAATTTTTTGGAACCAAAGGTTTAGTATTTTGACTTATGCATACCCAATAATTTGCATGAGACTCTAAAATTTTAATGGAAAGAAGAGGAAATATTGCTATGTCTACTCTCCAAATTTAATAAAAATATTAGTTTTAAAAAGTTTAAATAATTTATTTAGAAAGAATAATAGAAAGACCAAATACTTAGAAACTTGTAATTTTTAAAATTATTAGTTTTAAAAGGTTTAAATAATTTATTTAGAAAGAATAATAGAAAAACCAAATACTTAGAAACTTGTAATTTTTTAGTTGGTAAAAGCTACACGAAATCTTCCAAGGAAACCACAATATGAGCCAGTTGATTCAATGTTATGAATTTACATCAAATTACCATTAAATAATTTAATGGATTACTCTCCAAGATTAATAAATCATCAACCGTCCTAAATATACTAGAAATAATGGCATGCATCTATAGGAAAAGTTCCAAATTTCCATCTTGTTAAAAAGATAACTTTTTAATAACTTAGATATTTAGTATTTTCAAAAGAAAACCTATTAATAATTAATTAAAGAGTTATTTAGGGTTTATATATTTTAGACTATAAATATCACATGGGAAGAGAAACCATCCTTTTATACAATACTTGGGCATGTTTAAATTTACCGATATGTTCTTGCACATATTTGCACACAAATCAATGATAACAATAGCCATTTCTTACACAAGATTTAAAGGGTTTTCAAAGCATGTTACCATAGAAAATGATGTCAAATATATAAACACTTTTATAAGATTGAATCCATTATAAAAGATAAAGAGGGAAATGCACCTATCTTTTTATTAAATGAGCTTAGGCAACTAACTAGATGTGCACCATTTTCCTTTCAACCTTAGGCTATAATGTATGCCACCATCACCATGTTAGGATATAATACCACTAGGATGAACAAGAGAAATTTCAAGATTCCTAAGTTTTTTTCTTTCTTACACCAAAATATTGCAAGACAAAACAAAAGAGCCACTCCAAAATTCTTTAATTAATCTGCGTACATACTAGCTTAGGCACCCACTCATCTACCACATATGACATGGGAAGGAATGCAGTTCTTTATACTTTAGTCCCTCATAACATATATTCTTCTCTAGGTTCTTCATCGTGTGTATAAGGGGTCCTATCACTATCTTATTTTCATAGTTAACTTACAATAGGTTTATGCTCCTTGGAAAACAAAATGATTTTATTTTTCTTCAATAATCCTATTTTATTCTTACTACTCTCTCCCAATTTGAATTCTTCTTCAAATAATGAATGAATGAATGGGTGAGAGGGAGGTGTTTCCCTTCTAATCCTTTATTGTTTCATTAATGATAATAGGTAGTTACTACAAAGTAGAATGTAAGTTCGAGGGTAAGAGATAATTACTTAAAGTAATTACTCTTTTTACCAGTCTCCTATTTCACTAGTATAAACATTAGGATAAAATAGGAATACAACAATCACATAACGGAGGGTTATGGATAGAATATGGCACCATAATAAAGAGTCCTCGTGGACACCTTTACCTTTCCCTTTGTTGCATTCATAACTCCATGGTGTACTCCCCCACAATCAACCTGGGCACTTGTTATCACAAGGGAAAACTATCCATACTAGAAATGGCTTGAGTGAAAGGAGAGAAAAATTGGCTAAGTTTCAAGGAGCTCACAGAAAGGTGAAATGAAACATCCCCCACAGTGAATTGGGTGACAACACATGGAAGCATCCAAGAGGGTGTCGAAGTAGAGCATCGACGTGGTGAACAAGAATGAAGTGGTGGAACCTTGATGGGGAAATCTTGACAACAAATAAAAAATGACACATGGCATAATTCTAAATGGTGTTGAAAGTTATCTAATGGAGTTAACAATAGTGGCACCCAAGAAGAGCCACGTAAGATGAACTCCAATAATGTACCAAATATTGACAAGTGGAAAGAGTTGATTAATCGTCGGAGGATTCACGTCGGGTTTGTAAACAAGCACACCTAAGGGAAATGCCTTACTGAGGAACCCTGCACAATGACAAGTGGCAGTAGTTGATTGGTCATCGTCGGACCTAAAACAAATTTGAAAACAAGTAGGCCTAAGGAAAGGCTTGATTGAGTAACCCCGCATGATGGCAAGTGGAAGCAGTTGATTGGTCGTTGTTGGACCCACAATAGATTTGAAAAAAAGAAGTCCTAAGGGAAGGCCTAACTGAGGAAATGTTATGCCCTTATTTGTTTACCTAGAGGATCCTTTGAGACCACACATCATTGTGTTGTTGAAAACACTTACACCCTTCTCTTGTCCTATTTCTGACCATCATCGCTCCATGCATGTCTATGGGTGGGAATTATGTACTTGTCATACCTCCTTGCATGCTTGTAGGGGTGTGAGACTATCCCTTATTTCATGCCTTAGGGAGGGTGATGATGGCTCTCCGCGTGGTTTTTGGGTGAAGCTTTGGAAGATCACATGCATTACTAGACTCCACCTCATTTTGGAATAATAACTAACACACCAACTCGAGTCCATGTGTCCTTTGGAGTCTACATTCATCCTCCCTTAATCCACCATTCACCTATATATTGTGGCCATTTCATGAGAAATGGGGACTCTCTACTTAGTATTGTTATTCTATTGGAATCCCTAGTGAATTTGGTAGCCTTATGATCATCATGGTTGATCCAAGGAAGGTTTAGAGCAGGAATCTTGGAGGATATATGCATCAACTCACTCAAGGTTTTCTTCTTTGATGTAATCCTCATTTATATGATATATACATGTGCATTTCTTCCCCCCTTCACATAATGTTGTTATGAATGGTATCTTGTTCAGATCTATACATTTTATTAATGTCCTATAGTACTAGATATTATCTTGCTTGAGTAGATCAAGTTAGATCTGATTATATATTGATTAGATTTTATATTCATTTACATGTCATATTTTATATGTATAATGTTTTGAGGAAGGTATTGGTTTTCTTCTTTGTGTGTAAGGTACTAGCAAGTGGAGTTGAAGCAAAGTCTATTAGATCTGTATCAGTTGGGTTAGATCTAAACCATACAACCTATCATAAGACAAGGTATGTCCCCGTTCTTCTTCTTCTTCTCATATTGAATGTGTGAATGGATGATTAGATATAAGGAGTAAAACATTGGATCTAGGTACTAAAAGTACATTGGTCCACTCTCATGTTTGTCTTGGATCAGGGAAAGGATCCAAGGGAAGTCTCACCTATTTGCAGGGGAGCAATCTCCATAACATAACTAGTGAATCCACTGGGGAAAGATTTGATTTATGCTCTCCCTAGTGTTTGATATTTTGAATTCTCTATTTATTGACCTACTTGAGTCTTCCTCTGGAAATTAGAGTCTTCATATGTATGTTTTGGACCTCCTCAGCCCCTAGAACCACTCAAATATGAGTTGGAATCCATATTTTGGATTTCTTGTGAGCGTCATTGCCCCCTCCCTTTAAGGATCAAAGTGAGGTCTCCCTCTCTGCACAATTATAGAGGGGAATACTCATACTTTCATCACCTACTGCAGGCATTAGGGAGGTTGATAGTGCCTCAAACTAAGCTTTTTTTATGATCCTTCATCCAATATTGCTCAGGTTTGATCTGATCTCTCTTATACATATCGGTGAATGTCCAAAATTTTTGTATACAACTCAAACTGTCTCCATTTGAGTTGTTTAAGTGTTTTTTATTGCTTTCATTCATCATTTCTTAAGTGTGTTTGTTAGCTTTTGAATTAGTGTTTGGGTTCCTAATTCAACCCCTCTGGTTTGGTGGTTATTCTGGAGGACTGTCATATCCTTTGTTATTGTTCTTGCAACCCTTTTAATTTAGTTGTGATAGAAGGGAAACACTTTTTATCTTCCATTGTCACACATTGTATTCCAAACATTGGGTTGCTACAATGAGCACAAGTGGTCATTAGTTGGTTTAATGATCACTATTTTGTCTTGCTAGTTTGATTGTCGAACTTGTCCATTACATGCATCTTCTTGTTGTTTATTTGTTTCATATTTGAAAGCAAAAAGTAAAACATAAATATTTCTACATTTTTCATGTTCATAGCTTCTTGATTTTGGTGTGCTTGTTTTCGGTTTGATGCATTGCATGTAGAGATTGAATATGATCAAATATGCATTTGGAATGTTTTCATACTTTGTTGGGATAATTTTATGTGCTAATTTTCTATTGTTGAAAAAAGAAAAGAGATCTATTCCCTCTCATATATAGAGTTCATCGAAAGTGAAAATTTGCATTATCACTATTGCATTCTTTCTATTTGTTGAGTCAAGAGTCTCTCACATCAATAAGTCTCATTCCATATACCTACTTGAGTAATCAACGACCCTAAAAGAAATAACTTAATTAAAATCAATTAGAGATTTTATTTTTTCTAGAAAACCAACAATAGTATAGGGTGTAGTGCCTTGGATTAGGCTTGGAGAGGACACTCTCCAAGGCAATTGAAAAGCAACTAGTCATTAAAGAGTGAAAATACATTAGTAGGGAAAGGCTATTTCCGGGAAAGCTCTTCTAACACAAGAGTCGAGAACGAGGTCAAGCTAGGTGCATTTGAAGATATCCCCTCTCGGTGTGATTAGTGGGTTCTTGCATGTATTGGGATTTCATTCAATTGGCAATTCCTCAGGGTGATACCTTCTATCCATTCAGGTCTGAGACTTGTGTATTATGTTCCCTACACAAATTTTTGAACTTGACTTATGATTTTTTCTCCTGGTATTCATTTGTGAATTGGTAACCATAGTTTCTATTTGTAGTTTCCTACACAGGTGACTACAAGTGGGAAGTACTTGTGCAACCTGAGACAAACGATAATCATCTGCTTTCTCTACCTTGGGGGGTGACTGTAGGCACTTGGACTTTGGATTCAAGGGATTAATATGGGTTATGTTAATTTTTTCTCTCCTCTTCGTTGGTGGTTTGAGACCCCATCTCCGATAGAGTCATTTTACCCTATTGGTTTTCCTGTTGATAGGCTAGATTGTTTGTTAGGGGTGTGTTGTGGTTTTACATTATAGTTGGCCTTAGGGTTGTTATTTTATTGGATGATTATATTATCCACCATGGCCAATATACCGACTCGTCAATCTCTACATATACAGGGCCTCTCTCCTATCGAGGAGGAACCACCACCTATTCAAAGGAGAGACACCTCTCCAATAGAACAAAGTGAAGTCGTTAGTTCAGAAAGGGATCGAATTCATACCAATAAAGTTGAATTCGAAGTTGTGGACGAGGTTTTTGTATCACACTTTAACCCCCCTTTGACCAATCCTTTCATCCTAGTACTTGAGCAAGTTCGACATTTTCTTGGTGCTCCTTTTTCACTATTCAACCACATGATGTCTAGGAATAGCATGTTTTCTACCATGGAACAACCTACTCTATCTTCCCTTGGTTTTCAAGGGGGGAATTATGTGAATTCCACTCAACCATGTTCCAGTGGAGTAAGTACTCCATCTACTCTACCCATACATCATCATTTTCCCTTTGAGGAACATATGCCATACATACAGCTTCATCCATAAGTCAATCTAGTGACCCACAACCTAGTGGACCATTACAACAATATACCCCATATTTTGTCTTTGGGAGAGATCCTAATCCTACTTTTAACACTAGAGGTAGCTCTCAACCCACTGTCAGTGTTTCTATAGGTGGCCCAATCATGCCTAATGCAATATTTCCTTTTGGTTGGAACACATCATACTATAGGGGTGAGTTGAACATCTCCTTCACAAGGGGGGGAACCTTTGGAATTCAATAACCTATGGGATTGGTTAATATCCCTAGCAATTTCCCTTTTACTAGAAGTAGGAACTCTTCTTCTGGTTTACCTTTTAATCCTAGAGGGAACCTCCCATTCACTGGGGGCAATAATGCCTCAAGTGGATTTCCTTTTTATGGGGAAACAATTATGTTGGGGGAGTTCCTTACCCTAGCGGGATTCATACACCCTATAGTAGTTATATATGTGTATGTAAATAACCCCTTCATTGGGGGAAATCAATCTTATGGAGGGAATCAATTTACTGGGAAAAATACTTCTTATGGAAGAAATCAATTTCCTGGGGAGAGTCATGCCTTCCCAAGCTCTTATACTTCTGTGGGGAAATATATGGGAGCACCTCATGGTCCAATGGGAATTAATGTCCAATTACCTTTGACACAAAATACATTTGAAAACATGAAATTGCCTTTCTTGGCTACTGTTGATTTACTGGATCTCTCAAGGTTAACAAATGATCCCATCTTACATAACCCCTTATGGTCGGTGTTTCCGCAAAAGATCCCATCTGACATTCCAAAATTTGAAATTAAGATAGGGGATGACCCATCCACACATATTACTACATATCACTTGTGGTGTGTCTCTAACTCCATGTTGGATGACAATGTCAAATTACATCTTTTCCCTCATGGGCCTAACTGAGAGTGCTTCAAAGTGGTACATTGAGTTTCCTAGTGCCTCCTACACCAACTTCAACACATTAGCAATGGAATTTTTAATGCATTTCCAATTGCATGTCCATTATGAAACAAGAACTAACATTTTGAAATCGTTACACCAAAACACCGCCACACATATCTCTGATCATATCTAAAGGATTGTAAAGGCTTGTAAAGGTTTCTATTCCTAACCAGTTATTAGTGGATTGGTTCATGAAATTAATTCTAATTTATACCTCCCATCGCTCATGATGTTGTTATAGATGGGTTTGTAACTGAGGAACAAGCGATACATCGGTTCCAACATTGGATTTGATATATTCACAATCAGGCACCTTATACGACTATCAACTAATCCTTCCCGACCAACACCTGGACCACATGTTGATGGCATGGTTGGTTCTATCTCTACTACTTCCGTAAGTCAATTAAGTGGGAAACTTAATCAAATTTCCATGGCTGTTACACTCACTACTACTACACCAACTACTACCAAACCACCTACTATTCCTACTCAAACCTCCAAGGTTAATATGGTTCAACCTTCACTACTAAATAAACCTTAACAATCTGGAGGTAAAAAGAAGAAAAACAAATAAAATAACCCTTCTAATGAGTCAGGAACATAGAAAGACCCACCACCTAATTCTGGGGTAAATAAGAAGGAAAAGAAAGCTAAGTTCCCTTGCAATATTTGTGGACGTGATCATATGACCCATTGCTTCCCGCACTTAAAAGATGTTAATGAGTTTATTACTCATAAAAAAATTTCCCTGCAACATATCGTTTTGACGAATCCTTTCCCTCCCTATTTGTAGCATCACCAAAATGATTTCTACAAATACTCCACCTCTGCAAGGGGGAAACGGGTTTCATCCTCGTCAAGGGGATGGGACATCAAATTCTAATGTATTTTTATGTGAGTAAATTCTCGCCTTGACCACTCGAAATCATACCTATGAGAAACTTGAGACTAGTTCTCCTAGACATTACTCAACCTCATCATCCCAACCTAATGGCCCTCTTCAAATATAGAAGCTTGTTCTTGACATAGTCATTCACACTCCAAAGGAGGTACTTTGATGAGCAATGGATAATCCCAATGTCTGTGTCACACACAATTACAATATTGTGGAATATCTAGCTCAGGCCCCTTGTGCCATGTCTGCTTTTGAAGTGTTGCCAAGTTGTCCTACGCAACGTATGTCACTATTGTTAGATATTGGAGGATTGATCCCATTGTGTCGAGTTTTTTCATCTTTGACATGGAACGTAACCAACTAAGATCTCCTACCGGATTGATTTTCAAATTCAAGTAGTATTGCATGGAAAGAATATCTTTCGCACCGTTATTGATGAAGGAGCCTCTACTTGCATTATGTCTATATCATCTTGGCATGCAATAGGCTCTCCTAATATTTTCCATTCTTCCACATCATTAAAATAATTTGATGGGTGAACATTATCCCCTCATTGAATCCTTGTTTTCTTACCAATTGAACTAGGGGGGGAAACCACCATAGTTGACGTTGAGGTAGTCGATGCTCCCCTAGATTATAATCCGTTGTTGGGACATGGTTGGTTTTATGACATGAAGGCGGTAGTCTCATCAATATTTCGACTACTTTGTTTCCCCAACCAAGGGAAAATAGTCACTATAGACCAACTTTCTTACTGCATGTTGTATTTGCACCTCAACCCCAGCAATAATGTTTCATTCGTAGGTTATTCCATGAATTCATATGAGAGTGTGGGAATTGGTTTGTTAAGAATTCATATTTGATGGGTTCCTTCCCTTTTCCATCACCTAATACCTCTAAGGTGAAATCTCCTCTCTGCATGATCTATTCCATGATCTATATCTCCCTTGGTTCATTTGATACTTAGGTTATACCCAATGTGATGGAAGTTGATTATGTTGGAGATTCCATGCCATTGTTAGCAATGGAACCTTCTTACTAAGCTATTCAGTCCACCACCATTGACTTTGATCATGATCCTCACCTAGTTTTTATCTTGACCCTTATGTTATGCCCTCTTGGGACACTTCCCAATCTCCTTCACATGAATTTCTGACGAATGTTATACCATTTTATGGGGAAATTATGGAATTCATGGCTATGTGTGATAATCCTTGGGAGAATATGAATCGTCGTGCCTCTTTCATTCCAGATCTAGAAAAGATGGAGGAATTTCTCCAAAATCTCGATACTCACCCAGTTATCGATCCCAATCCCGATTCAAATCCTCACCCATTTCTTGATCTTGACCCCAATCTAGATCCTCACCCAATTGTCAATCTCAATCATGATTCAGATCCTCACCTAGTTGTTGATCCTGATCCCTTTCCCTTTTGGTACAATTCTACACCTACTTCACATGAATTTTTCAACGATGTCTCACCATTGGACGAGGCTCTTATGGAAGTCATGGATACTCATGAACAACCTTGGGAGGAGAAGTACCATAGTGCATATCTTCTTCCCAATCAAGAAAAGGTGGGGAATGTTATGCATGCCCTCATGTTGACTACAAAATCTTATGGCACCGTCCCTACAAACGTAAACGTGTGCTACATCAGGGGGCATATGAGTTATCCTATTACAATGGAAACCCTTGTGGGCACCACAGTGGGACATGCTTGTGCAAGTAATTTTCATAGGCCACATTGCTTCAAGGTGCTTTGTATTTTATCGTATCATATTTTGGTGTGGTGTGTATTTTTCTTTTTCCTGCGTGTGTTATGCCTCAATCCATTACAAAACATTAAAAAGCTTTAAATATCTAAAAACATTACATAGGTTTCTTTTTTCCTATTTTTATCTTTTTGGGATATCGACGTGTGTTTTGGGGATAGTTTTTTCCATTTTATCAGGATTTAACGGATGATACCTAGGATTTATTGGAGACATCTACTTAATATGGTATGTAATTTCTACCCATGGCATATAGGGATAGGATTATTACCCTTGCACGTTGAATTTTATATATTTGTCATTATTCCCATCATTACTCCATAGGGTCGATCTCGTTGAGATGCAACATTAACCCCTCTATATGGATATAAGTCGTAACTTGTGTAGTAGTTCCCTCCCCACATGGGTACCCTAGAGTAGCATAAAGATCATTATTTGGTTCCCATGTTGTTGTTAGGGTAGGATCAGAAGCCCCTTTTAGTCCATGATTGAGCCTCATTTTCCTCTCATCATTATTATTCTAGTTGTTCCACAGGGTTCTCAAGTTTGTATTGCTCATATGGTCACGTATTCTTGGTTTCTTATGTCATGTCGCCCACTACTTGTGTAGCTCATTATGCTTATGCTATTGCAATCATCCCTCGCTAGCCCAATGCCTCGCTTCGCTTCCTATTACACACTCCTACCCAAGGAGAGAATTGCTGCTACGAGTGGTCCCCTTTTGCTCATGCTTCCACACTTGCGTCATGTATCACCTAGTTCATTCACTGCATAAAGAAACCTAGTACCACTCGTTCTCTCCCATTGGGTATGATTTTATCCTTTTCGGGTTCGTTAAAACTGAATGAAAAAAGGAACCATATGAAGCAATTTTTTCTCTCTTCTTTGTGGTCCCTAAAAAATAGACATGGGCATGAGTTTACTTGTCTAGTATCATTAAAATTCCATGGAAAAGGTACATTTGTGAGCATTCCTCCCTCTCTCCTTCGAGCTTGTTAAAAATAGGAGTCCTCGAGTTTACTTTTTTGGGCTCGTTAAACTTTCATGGAAAAGGTGCATATGGAGTTTTCTTTAAGTTTTTCAAACTCCTTAAAATTGAAAACACCGATAAGCATTCACTGACCCAAGCTTGACAAAAATCCACATGATGGTATCATATCAAGCACTCTTCTATCCTTTCTTCGATATCGTTAAACAATGAATAAGAATTCAAGTTTACTTTTTTGGGCTCATTAAACATTTATGAAAATACCTTATCGAGCATACTTCTATCTATTTTTGAGCTCATTAAAAAATGAAGAAGGTACTTAAAAAGAGGAAAAGGGGGGGGGGATTACATATTCTATTTTGATAAGTGGTAGTAGTCTAGTACATCACCCTTGAAAATGGTACTTGTTTGCATCTTTGTCTTACAATTGGGTTATTTGCATGCCTTGGATCCTTACCATTTTCTTGATTCATTGTACTCCTCTGATTGGTTACTCTTCAAATTACTATGGAGGGTACTTCAATGCCTCATGTGTCATTGCACTATATTTTATATGGTGTTCTTGAGTCTATGCTACATAGTCACATATTTATCTTGCTATATGTTCAAGGGAATGTCAGCCTGATTCGTCCATTCTGCAATCATGTTGAACTTGTGAGTCGGTCATCCCTATGTCATTTTGTTATCCTTGGTGATCTTACATATTTATCTCATCTCTAGATATTTGTTTCATGTCAATTTATGGGGGATACATTAAAGCCCTCCTTCAATGGGTTCCTTCCTATCGAATCCAACTCATTATCTAGGAATTGAATATAGAAACCATAGTACCTTGGAGCTTGCATTCATCAGTGGAAGTTTTTCCTCGCGTTTGATAAGGGATAAACATCATTGAATCATAATCAAGCGATTCTACAATTGTTCGACCTCAAATAATCTATTTACACTCACTAGATTGTACTAGGTGTCTTGTGATCCATTCTTATCATCGGTGGAATCCCTTGCATCTGTTAACGGTAAACATCATCGACTGATAATCAGATGGATTCTCACATGTTTGACATCAACACATCTATTCACATGTTGTAGAATCACACCATTAGGGTTTGAGACGAAGCCTTGGGTTTAGGGGTTGCATCACTCAGCCTTGTCCTCCCTCCCAAGCTGCGTTGGATTTTATATCACCAATTATGACTATGTTTGAGGACCATCTGAGCACTATCAATGGTGTTGTTTGTCCTCCTAATTGTATATTACGACATAGATCCACATTGTATTTGTTGGTGGCTATGATCCTTTTTATGACATGGATCCACTATGCATTTTTCATCACCATGATCTTGTACTTTATTCATGGATTTGCAATGTAATTTCTTGGCAGTCGTGGTTTATAATTATGTTACCAAGCATGGATGTTCCTACTTTAGGGATGATATATGCATACTTGGTTGATGATTGATAATGGGTCCTCTCTGGTTTCTTGCTTCCATTTCCTTACCTTGACATATTATTATTGTAAAGTTTTTTGTCTATCATTTTCTCTTATGACTTCACACCTTAGGGGGAATCTATTATACCAGTGTTTTCATGCATAGAGGATCCTTTGAGACCACACATCATTGTGTTGTTGAAAACACTTTCATACACCCTTCTCTTGGCCTACTTTGACCATCATTTATCCCTACATGTCTATGGGGGGGGTGATGATGCACTTTTCATCCCTCTTTGTATGCTTGTAGGGGGTGACACTATCCCTCCATTCATTCCTTAGTGGGTGCGATGATGGGTCTTCAAATTGTTTTGGGTGAAGCTTCGGAAGATTACATGCATGACTAGACTCCACCTCATTTTGGCATAGAAAATCACACACCAGCTCGATTCCATGTGTCCTCTGGATTCTACATTCATCCTCCCTTCATCCACTATTCTCCTATATATTGTGGCCATTTCATGAGAAAGGGGGACTCTCTCCTTAGTATTGTTATGTTGTTGGAATTCCTAGTGCATCCCACGGCCTTATGATCATCTTGGTTGATTCAATGAAGGTTTAAAGCATGAAGCTTGGAGGAGATCTGCATCAACTCACTCAAGGTTTGCTTCTTTGATGTACTACTTCTCATTTATATGATATAGACATGTGCATTTCTTACCCCCTCTACATCATGTTTTTATTAACAGTATCTTGTTCAGATCTATACATTTTACTGATGTCCTATAGTGGACCTAATCTTTCTTGAGTAGATTAGGTTAGATCTGATTATATATTGCTTACGCCTATGAGTTTATATTCATTTACATGTCATATTTTATATGTTAGAAGGTTTTGAGGAAGGTATTGGTTTTCTTCTTTGTGTGTATGGTACTAGCAGGTGGAGCTGGAACAAAGTCTATCAAATATGTAGCAACTAGGTCAGATATGCACCAAAGGACCTCTCGTAGTCCAAGGTATTCCCCCCTTCTTCCTCTTCTTCTAATATTGAGTGTTTGAATGGATTATTAGAAATAAGGAGTAAAACATTAGATCTAGGGATTGAAAGAACATTGATCTACCTTACTATTTGTCTTGGATTAGGGAAAGGATCAAGGGAGGTCTCACCTGTCTGTAGGGGAGAATTATCCATAACATGAACCCTATGTGATGACAAGTGGCGACATTTGATTAGTCATTGTTGGACCCACAACAGATTTGAATGGCTGATGGAGAAGCCCCAAAGAGGACACGCATCAACACATTGTATTTTGTATCAATGTACACAATATGTGATCACAATGGAAAGGTTGAATGACACATACCGATAGCCATTCATAATGTTACACATGCCAATATTTCATAGGTTTGTATCAATGGGTAAAATTAAGGCATTGAAATGTGGGTGGTGGCTAATCTAGAGGACCGAGGGGGGTGATCAAGAGCTAAGGTAGAGAACACTTAACTCGCCAATGAGTATATCTACAACTCGGTGGTCAAATCGACGACCAAGAATAAAATCACATCGACAGCGAATGAAGCTAAATAATTCCCCGTTGAGCCATTGGACGGAAGCCACCATGTTATGTGGTGCCCACCTATTGGCACTAGCTCCAAAATTTTCCTCTATCACAATTCCTTCCTCTGAGCCATTACCACCTTCCCCACTGACATCCAGAAAACACATGGATCCCCATCAAGGTGACAGATGTGCCTGGACATGACACACCAATAGCCCCCCTGGTGACCCTCGGGATAGGTAGGCTCCACATGTACCAATCCATAATTGTCACATGGACCTCATGTTTGGATGGAATCAGATGACATCATAACAAATTCCCCCCCAATAATCACTTGCCACTTGGAAAATTCAAAATTCTATACATTAAGCAGAGAACCCATCCAAAGGATGCTCATTCCACTCCTAAACAAGAACAACCGCTACAACAACTATGCACTAGAGGTCCTAGCGCACAGTTCTTACTTTCCATCTCAATTGTTTGCCAATCTGGTAAATTTTTATCATCCCCATTATTGCATTTTTTATCCCACTCAATAAAATATTGTTACCATGGAATCCCTGTTTGGGATAAAATCCCCCAAGGCTAAAACCAAAAGTAACCCTACAAACGACCACTTAATTGACCATGAAGATGACATCTTTGATACAATCATCGCTTACCCATACCTACAACACCTAATAGTCAAGGAAAAAAATAATTACTCTTCGGGCTAGGACTATTGTCACGTATGGAAGACCAACCTTTCCTAGGAATTTTTCCCGCAGGATGTCCCCTTGCTAAAATGCACCAGCTAGTGCACAACTAACTATTCAAATAAGAATAGGGTTGTATTTTATTTCGATGAATCCAAATCCTTGTGTATCATCTCTAAGGATGACCTATTCAATATTCTTTGCGTCCCATACCACCCAACCCTGCAAACCCTATATGGTGACTCCATGCCCATTGCATACCAGTCCATGAAGCTCTCAGATGGAGCACTACAAAGACCAATTGGATGACCTAGAGATGAATATAGAAATCATGGAGCTGGAAAGGACATCCTTGTCTACCCAAGAGACCCTTCATCCAGCTAAAGGAATAGAAGAGACCCAAGCACACCCATCAGCATACCCCCTGGAAGAAATTTTAAAGAAGGAAATCCACAAATTTGATGAGTTGGAAGTGAAAATCAAAGACATGGATGACCTTATTAACCACTTGGATCATGAAAGAGATGACCTAGAGCAACAAGTGGGGTCCATGAATCAAAATATAATGGGAAATGGCCCTCTCATGGGAGATAAAAGGTCCTGTGAGACAAGATAAGTGGTGAATTCATCCAACACTACAACCATTATGAACTAATCTAGGATGAGTTGGAGTTGGACACTAATGCCACAACTGAAATAAAGAGAACAGGGGCTGGTCTTGAATCTAGACAAGACATCACAAGGAATGTGGTCAAGATTCTATATAGTAGAATGAAAGTACAATTGGAGGATTTGGGGGAAACAAGTAGGACATACCTGGTAAACAAATCTCAAAACCAAATAAGTGGTATCATATCAAAATTTTCCTTTTTCAAAGGCTTATTCAAAGATTCCATAGCTAAAGGACTAGCCCACTTTTGGTATGAGAATGTAGACTTATATAAAAAGGAATATTCTCAAGAGTTCCTAAAAGAAAAGAGGAATGAAGAAAGGAAATTCAAGGAGTTGCATGATAACCTAAATGGATATGTCATTGTCCAGTAGTTGACTGAAGAATTTGAGCTATGGATTAGCTTGAAGCTCACTTTCAAAAGCTTGCCACACATTTCTTATGAAAATTTCACCAACGTTGAGCTGGTCATTGATGCAGTGAAGTTGCATAAGTACCCCGTGAGTAAAGAGTGGCAACAAATTTCCAAATATCACAAATCGGCCTTGCCACATCAAGGGAAACCTACTCCAACAGGGAAAGCATCAGGCCAAGGGTTACCACAACAAGGCTCGACTCAGTAGGGGTGAAAATTGGAGGGGCAGTTAGACATTCATGTTGGAATATTCTCACCATAATTTTTATATTTTGCATGCCTGCATGCATTTTTCATGCATCCATTCATCAGTATGGTAGTCTCCCAGCACCTAGTCCTTAGTATTTCAGCCCCAGGAGCCTGTTTCTGCTCATTTTTAGGCCTCCTACCCACTGATGCACCCTTTTTTTCATCATTGGAGTACAAGTGCGCCCTCTTCCACCTATTTAGGAGTTACTTCAGTTAGTTCCATTATTAGTGGATCTGTTCCTTGTTTGGGGGATTGATTGCTAGTTTAACTGACTGAACCACTTAGATAGACCTCCAGAGAGACTAGATCAGCTATTCTAGCTACTGACAGCTCCTCATGTGCCCACATTGGAGTCTCCTTCCCTACAGCAGTGCCCATGCACTCAGTTAGACTCAGTTAGACTCATTTGACTAACTATTTGACTTTTGTGACCACTGCCACTGGTTTGGATGATGTCTCCAATGCTATCCAAGCCACACATTGAGAAGAATTCGAATGACCTTAGAGGAATTCAAATCCATTTAATTGTATTTAGTTATTATTCACTTTACAGAGTTCCATCTCGCAACTGATGTATGATACAACAGTTTTTGTCATTTCTTGTCTATGAGTGATTATTGAATCTCCATTTCTTCTTCTTCTTTCTGCACTTCATGAGTGAATTCTAGTGAGGTCTACTACTGCTGAGTGATACTAATCCTAAAATATCACAATTCATGCACTCAATTGAATTTTAAATCAAACTCAAGAAATCACTTTGTGAAATTAAAGAGAAAATAGGGAAGTTTCAAGAAAGGAAAAGAGTAGTAACAAGAAGACTCCTTACTATATGAAGTGAATTCGAATTTGAACTCTAGATATTGCAATTTTTGGAGAGGGTCTCTTGGAGATCTCCAAGATCAATTTTGATACTCTAGAAAAAAGGAATGTTATTCAAGAAAGGAAGCCTCTGGGATTCATATATCTATGTCTGTCAGCCTGTAATCTTCTCTCTGTGGCTGCATTCTCCTTTTGTGATTCCAAAACTACTACTTCTGTAAATATTCCTTGATCTAATAAAAGCTTTGAGCAGCTTGCTTTTGCACCATATTCATGGTATGAATGTTTGAGTAATATGTCATGGATAGATATTTCATGTATGTGACCTCTTATCTCTCATGGATGCTTGCTCATGGAATGGTAAACGAAGTTTTTTTTGTTGTTTTACATGTGAATGACATATCTTCCATTATTCTACACTTAATCAAGATTTCATTTATATTTGTTTATGACTACTGAATTCTTAACTGCTCGGTATGTTTTCTCCACCAAGGATGTGTAAGATTTGTTTGAATACACCTTGCACAATTCATTTGTTCAGTTGTTTCCCCATCTATATAGTAGTAGAAAAATAGAAATATATTATTAAAAAACCTATTAAAAATTGTATATAAATGACTATTTTTTGCCGCATGACTATCAGTAGTTTATTGCCAGTCATTTATAACGTGACTGAATTTTCGACTAAAAAAAATTAGTCATTTATTGGTTGTTCCAATTCATCAACTTGGTAGAATATTTAGTAGTTTTCTTAGTCATTGATTGTTGTTATTTGGTCATTTATGTAGTAGTTGTAGTCGTTCATTGTCCTCACCAAGTATTATATTTAGTCATTTTAATCATTAATTGTCATCAACTGGCAATATATTTAGTATTTTTCTTAGTCATTGATTGTTGTTATCTAGTAATTTATTTAGTAGTTGCAGTCATTGATTGTCGTCAACAAGTAGTATATTTAATCATTTTAATCACTAATTGTCGTCAACTGGTAGTATATTTAGTCGTTTGTATTCAACAGTTTTAGTAGACAAGGCATAGAGGAATCGAACAATCAACCTCCTACTTGTAAGGAATGTTCTCTTCCATTGAGATAGTACACTGTTTAAGAATTTGGAAAATGTCAAGACATATATATAGACTACATAGTTGTCGTATATTATACATGCTTACACCTAATCCAAGAATTGAAATCACATTGTATATTGGCTGAGTATAATTCCAACTAGACCATTTATGTTCCAAGCATGGTACATAACTTCATAAAAATATTATGAGTTAAATAGAGCCAATTCCTTACTTTGGAAAAATGAACAACAAACTTTAATGGACAGTATTATAAATTATGTAACTCCAAAGGATAGTTTGAATGATCTAACCATAAAACATGGTGACAATTTATTAAAATTCCAATGAAATTTCATATTTGACAAGATATTGTTATAGATACAAAAGTAAACCATCCATACATTTACACACAGTAGATAACCAAGAAAAAAAGCATGAAGAAAACCGACAAGAAAACCGACAACTATAGAATTAGCTTCTAGAAAAAATATCATAATATGCCAATTCATAAAGAAATGGAGAATTTAAATTCAAGATCAAACCATTTACCTATTGGGGGATGAACACCAATCCATGTATTCAATGGAAACAAAATTGGTACATTTTCAAAAGGATGCCGAGAGGACCTCCATTCTAGAACTTCACAAAACCCTACAAAGATAATCTTTCATATCAAATACTTCCTTCCATAAGCAATTTACTCACTAGCTTAGTTGATTTTGGCAATAAGAGGTTGATTGAAGAACAAAATATAATAAAATAGCATTTCATAGAAGAGATAAATAAAACAACATACAAAATCACTCTCAATATGCATACAATTATAAGAAAATATTCATTTTTTATCAAAAAAGCAGCAATCTTTTTTGAACATGTCGTTGATTTGGCACATAAGTCCAACTAATGAGGTTGATTCATGAGAAGGATTTACAGGTCTGGGTTCCAATATGTTTCCAGTTGTGGCATTAATTAAAAAACCACATGTATGTGTTTTAATGTCGTAAATCTAACCTTCTAATGTCAACACATCAAAGTAAATTAAATCCTGAATAAGCCTGCAAAAATAACAAGTTGTGTTTTACATTAAACCATTGTCACAATAATATTTACATATACATAGAGCTTCAAAACATTACAAATAGCCTAACAATAACATGAACCAGATGATCTTATAAATTCAGTTACAAGTTGGAGAAAATATTATCCATGTCATTTAATGCAGTAATGTGATGTCTCATGCATATCAATATTTGCCCGCTTGGAATCCACCCATATAATCACATATACAAATTGAAGCAAGATTATTTCAAATTTTGGTTAAAAGAATACACCTAAAATGAATTCAAGCACAAAATAGGCATATCAAAGACCTACTGGTAAAACCATCCTTATAGAAGCTAAAAAAAAGTGCTTGTTTGCAATTTTTGCGTTGGACAACTGAAGTTGCTTCTTAGCATATTTAAAAACAAGGAACAATTTTGATGCAAAGTGGACCTATATGTTTAATAACGTTTCATGACAGTAAAAAAATGCACATCTGCATGGAGTGAATGAAATCTAAATCGAGATGGTGAATAGAGCATGTTTATAGTAGAGTGAAGCAAGGCAAAGCATTGCTAAATTATTTACTACTTACTTCATTGATTTGGTGTTTACACCATTTTTGGGATACTTAATGTCATTTGTGTAATACCCTCACTATAGACCCTTGGAATGTATTGATTTTAGTGAAACATCCCATTGTAGAAGAAAGTTGTTATCCTCCACCTGGGTTCAAATCCCACTTTGTGACATGTACATGAGCTAATTGTTTACTTGGCCAATCAGATCCTCACCTACAAGATGGAGAGTGGAATCTTGGAAACATAGAAAAAAAATAAAATAAGCATAAATGTAATTCCATACTTTCGACTTGTGTTATTCAAAGCCAACTTTGAAACTAGAAAAATATGAGTTTCTGCACTCAAAAAAAAAATAGATGGTAATAATTTACACCCAATTTTCAAGCGGGAGAAAATCCATATTTTAATTTAACATATTCTTAAGCGAGCTTGTCATAATTTAATTTTAGTTCTTGTAACATGTTTTCAATAATTTCCTACTTAGTTTCCTGTTGGGTTCCTTCTCAAAGCGCCTACCAAAGGTTGGAAAAGATTCTCAGGGACTTCCTCTAAGCATATGCTCTAGGTATAAGCAGGTGATCTAGGAGATGCAGAGCGCAGAGGATGATAGCAAGGAGAAAATGTGTTTTGAACGAATTCACGAGGGACGAGGAGGTTGGTGAGGGAATTAAATTCTCCATAATGGATCCTCGGGTGAGACAACGCGGCTCTGGAGGCATGATTTGATGGGGACATCGAGATGTCAGAACATAGCGATGGGTTGATGGGGACATCGAGATGTCATGCCATGGCAACATCTTGTGGGGGGAACCAGTTTTGTGGAAATACGGCTAGAGAAAACAGGGCGTTTTAGTTTACCGATATCCCACTCCAAAAATCACATATTGAGGCAGGCATTCCATATAGATTATAAACCAAATTAATGAATTTATATATCCTTCATATAAGGCTTAAGCAACTCAGAAGATATTATGAGCTGACTACTCAATCAAATCCACTATCTAAGGCTTAAGCACGTCATCACAATTGACAACAATAATAAGGTAAAAACGACTTTTATATATAGGATATCATGAGGTACTTAGTTTTTTTTAATATTATTATAATCATATAGGGTCGTTAAGTTAAATAAATTTATGTATAAGAATTTTTTAATATGATAAGGGATTTATTTTGTGCTAATTTATGGATGTACGTTTTTCATCACTATTAATTTATGTATAAGATTTTTTTAATATGATAAACGATTTCTTTTGTGCTAATTTATGGATTTAATGTTTTCATCATTATTAGTAATTGACATAATTTACAATAAGGTAAAATTTCTTTTATATAATAATAATAATCTAATTTTAAGGTGTCACTAGTATGAGACCCCTTTGTTTGTGGCACAATAGAGTCAGCAAGGAGGTGTACATACCATGATATACTTAGCTTTTTTTTAATTTTCTTTTTAATATTAATTTAAAAATAATCTAGTTTTAGGATCATTAAGTTAAGTTAAACATTAGAAGGTGTCAATGTTAATGGACATTGAAGAGGGAAGGATGTAGGAGGAGATCCCCATGAAGGGTGTTAGCATTTATTCAAAGAGCTTAGGGTTTTTCATGTCATGCTTTGATATTGCCGAGGGTTTGCATTTTCAGGAGTTTCTCTATGATGTTTATTTTCAAGGATTTTTTTCTTTATGTTCTTTTCAATCCTTTTCAGTTTTGGGACACTTTTTGGTTCATTCCACGTTGATGGTTTTTTGGGGTTGGTGGGATCCCAGTGATCTGTGAGGCATCCTTGTCAACTATTTTGGTGATCTTTCCGGTCTCTAGTTATTTCTATCTATGGAGAATATAGACTACGGGGAGGGGTTATTTTGGGAGGGGGGTAATGTGGACTGGGTAGTGGCCAGAATAGTATATGAATATATTAACTATACATGACATATATATTAGCATATTATATATTTACTATGTATCAACTATATAGCTATATTATATTAACTATACATTAATATTAACCTATATATAACATATCATATATATTGATTATATTAATATATATAACTATAATATATTAATATTACAAATTAACTATAATATCTATAAGGACCATATATTATTAAATCGAGACTTCAAGTTTTGACTAGTCTAGTTATTGCACTAAGAGTACCAAGGTACTATGTAGGAAAGTAGATTGAGGACGCTAAATATTATGAAGCATTCTCCCCTTTTTGTTAAGCTATTTGATGAAAACCAATGGGGAATATAAATTGCAATTTTGACAATAAATCTTTACAATTTCATAAATTTTAACGTGCAAATGGATTCAGAGAGGGCGTCTCTGAATCCATTTGCAGCGTTAAAATTTACGAAATTGTAAAAATTTATTGTTAAAATTGCAATTATCCATTGTTAAAATTTATGAAATTGTAATAATTGTATTACAGTTGTAATAATTTTATTCAAATTCATAAATTTTAATGCTATAGATGGATTTAGAGATCATCTGCATCCATTTGTAACGTTAAAATTTACGAAATTGTAATAAAATTATTACAATTTCGTAAATTTTAACAATTAACATCTTATATAATTATTAACTTAGACAGTATAGTCATACTTTGTATTCCATGTCTAAATTAGTCATATTTTTTATCCCATGACTAAATTAGTAATTTATTTTAGTTACTTTTAGTTGTAATCACTTAGAATTGCAAATTTCGTTATATTTCACTTAGAAACACTGTGGTGACCAAATTTTTTGGTGGTTTAGTCATTTATTTCACTTGGTGACCAAATTTTGTGGTCACCTGGTCACTAATTACGTATTTTTTACTAGTGTTCATATTACCTGTAATGTTTATATTTAGTCTAGTTTAGAGCTAGGTATGAGTATGAGTATGAGTTTAGATTTTTTATGAGTATCAATAGATTGCCAAAGCATCATCTCGAATAGATTGTTGGCTATGAATAAAATGTAACTGCTGCAAGGACTAAAATGTAATTGTTGCAAGGACTAAATGAATAACTCTTTGGAAATTCATCGTCATCTCTATCATTTCCTTTATCTCCATCCCCATCATCCTCACCTTCATCTCCATCATCATAAAATACCTCATTCATCCCTAGTATTGATCATTATAAAGGCCTTGAATATTCCTTTAGGATCATATCCTCTTATCCTCTTTCATCTTCGGATACTTTCAAATCAAAAGCTTGCAAACCTTGAGCTATATTTGACATACAAACCACACTTTTCACAGAAATATCTGCAAATTTAAATGGGGTTGTAATAATTTCGTTTACCTTCAAAGAAATCAAACCATCTTTGGTATTGGTGGAAAAATTTACTTATAAATATTTTGTCACAAAAAAATTGAGGCAAGAGGTATGGTTTTCCTTCTTAACCATACAGTTGAATGTATGTATATTGTTCTTCATAAAAATAATTCCTTTCCCTTTGATCAGTATATAATCCCGCAGAGATAGAAGCTATAGTGGGACAAAAAGTGGGAGAGACAGTGTAGATTTAATGTAGAAGTTAATGAGTAAACCATCTCTAGGGTTACCATCCTACCCGCAAGGAATGATGATTAAAAAGAAGGAGGAGGCCTCCGCAACCAAGTGATAATTTATCGTGAAATGTTAATTCATTGGTGATACAGGGGAAGGAGTCAAGAGATCATCAACCTTGGTATGATATTTCCCTGTATTGGCTTGAGTGGCATGAATCTTCACAATATTACTAAAAAACCTCTTTAGATATATGGCTAAGCTATTCCAAGGAAGTCTAGGAAAAATACGACTTGGATTCTTTTCCATAGAGATTCTTCGGACATAAAATGGTTATTACAAGACCCAAATTCTCCAACTATTATCTAAATGTTCTAGTATATATGAGGATATCATCAAAGAAAACTATGACAAACTTGCAGAGATACTGATCAGGCACTTTGTTCATTAAACCCTTAAATGTAGCAAGAGTATTTCAGAGGCCAAATGGCATCACTTAGGAGGCCCTAAAGGTGGTCTTTGCTTGATCCTGGAGCTATATAAATTATCTAGTAATAGCCAGAGAAACACTAAAATAATAGCCTTGTCAGTTGAAAGTTTCAAATCTTGTCAGCCATAGGAAAAATTTAAAACTAAAATAATTTAGGTCTCTCTCTATCATAGTAGCCTTGGGGATATGGATGGATAGAAATTCCATAATTGTTTAATACATGCAAATTATTCCTTTTTGATGTACCTTACAAAGTATATCTAACTTTGTTAGTTCCAGGTCCTCCTAAGGTCTCCCCTTTTAGGTAGTTTGTTGCTTTTCCCTTGCACAAATCCAGAGCTTGGGTTTTTTTATGGATCCATCCAAGAAAAACATCCTTATATGGAGGTGGGATGCTATTCTTCTTGAATGAATATATTTATTTTTAAATCAAGGCTAGTCTACAAGAAGGTACAAATCAATATGTGAAGTTACCTACCTCAAAAGAGGATGAGAAAATGGTGCAGTGATGCCTCCATGAAGAAGATAAAGGCTTTGTCTCTAATACTTGGGTGGGAAATATAGTTAGCTTGCAATGCTTTGATATTTTAATATAAAGTAATCCCTCCTCCGCAATGTGTTTTAAATGGGTTAAATATTTTGGTTGGCTTCAATCAATTAAAAAGGGAGAAAAGGTCTAGGGTTCTGCTAGAGGAGCAAATCAATGACAGTGCTCCATGTGCTTATTTTTACGTTGCAATTCAAGGTGATCCTCCTTTAGGTGGAGGTGGAGGTGAAGGGATTCTCTTCCTTAACGAATTTCATATTTTGAAATCTAGAGCAAGCCTAGGTAAAGGTTCAAACAATATGGCTAAGATAATGGAGAAGTTCAGATAATAGAGGCAGTGAACTTGAAAGGAGTAGTTAGTTTGTTGCCTTATTTTTCCATTGTTTTACATTTATTACAGTGTATGGAAGCTCCATAAAGATATTATTGGTGCTTTCTCACACTCCCTATGTCTTGATGTGTGTTCTCATGTACTCATGGATGTTCTACTAAGTTTCCTATAAACATAAGATTTGAAAATTTTGATATACTCAATGTAGAAAAGCATAAATTACCACTACACTTACCAACTGAAATAGGCAATGAGCATATGGTATGTGTGAAAATCCTCACAACAGATCTAAGAGCTGATGTATACCTCACAAGAAATATTAAGATTAAGCTATAAAATAGAAGAAAACTGGTCAATGCAGTGTAAAGGAGCAACAAAATTATGATATAGTAGAACTCGGATAGAAGCAGAATAACATCACACACTAATTCATTAATCACAATATGGACAAATAAATAAAACAATGGTGAGGATTCGAATGCCAAGGTGGAAATTCGAATTATCCTTCATGGAGTGATCATCAGATCAATGGAGTGTCATCAAAGCACAACTAGGAGTCCTTATCATCATCAATGGAGTCATCAATGCACAAGTAACTATCAACCAAGTGTCAAACTAAGTCTAACTGAGTGTGGTAGGTGTAACTGGCACATGGAGGCACTAACTGAATGAAGGAGGCTCAATGGAGGGCGCATGAGGAGCTAATTGGAGTCAGAATAGGCAGTCTAGTCTCGTTGGAGTTCCATCGGAGTGATACAGTCAGTTGAGAGTCAATCTAGCCTTAAATCAAGGAAAGATATAAAGATAACTCAAATAACTGAAGTGCAACTGAGTGGTAGGTGAGAGAGGGCGCCTAGGATGCATGCAATTGCATACAGGGTGCACTAAGCACTAGGAGGGCTAAAACTGATAAAAAAGAAGCTCTCGGGGCTAGCTAATTGAGGGATAGGTGTTGGGACTGATGACTAGGATGCAGGGATGATTTTAGGGGCGAAATTTAGCCCAATGGCGAATTTAGAAGGTTTCTAATTTTTTTTAGGGCGAATTTTTAAGTAAAAGAGGTTTTTGAGAATTAATTTTAATAGCCCACTATTTATTATTTTGTAAATATTAAACAACTATATAGCCAAAATCGTATTTAGGAAGAATTTATAGGAGAAACCAGTCGCCCGTGATTTTTGTGGAAGAAATAGGGAAAAATCGATTTTCGCCAGTTTATTTTCCGTGATTTTTCCTTGGATGCACCAGTCGCCCCCGATTTTTAGGGATGGTGTTTCCTGGAAACTCATTCGCCCGTGATTTCTGGCATGGCGGTTTTCTGGAGTTGTTATTCGCCCTCGATTCTGGCATGGGTTTTTTTGGAGCTATGGTTCGCCCTCGATTTGAAGAAATTGCAGTTTTGGAGTCCGATTCACCCGCGATTTGGCTGCTAGAGTGCCAATACAACCCCTAGCATCGCCCATACGAGGTAAAATTCTTGATTTTCACCCATACGAGGCTCAATTACTGTTTGTTTCAAATATTACCAGTTTGTAGCGTGTATCTGGAGGTTTGCAAACTGCTTTAGCTGTGCATTTCAGATTCTCAGAAGGGTTTCGAGCATTAAGAGGTATGTGACAATGTGAAATATCTGCAATTCAATTTTTGTTGCCATCTTAGACCCTGCGTGTTTCATTTCGATCCATGATTACACTGTGAGTTTAATCCCCAAATTCTTAATGCTGTCAGACTCTGAAATCTTTTATTATAACTCGCCCTTCGAAATATTTTATTATAACTCGCCCTTCGTTTTTCATAGCCGATGGAAGCTGAATTGAGTTTGAATTCTACTTGTCGGGCATACCTTGTAGGCATGGAGACATAATTCATGAGGGTCTGCTGGTAAACTTTTTGAAGGTTGTTGATCTGTGCTTGCCTTTCCCTCTGGTACTGCTCAACTTCTTTAGTTCTATGCTTTGCCTCTTTCATTTCTTTTCAATGTGTCGAAGTTGGGCAGATCACAGTTTTTTACTAAACTATTAGCTGCTTGATAATGATTTTGGCAGTTTCTGGGCGATGTCTTCTTAAAATTGTATCCGACTTATCTTTTGGATTTAGAACTGTAACTAATCCTAGTAAGATGCTGTCACTTTCCTGAAATTGAATACTTATTCAGAAACTGTGTGATCTCTGCCAGTTAAGCCTTTGTACAGTAATCAGCAGTGGTTATCATCTTTGGCGTGTTATCTTTTAAAAAACCGATTTTACTTGTTTTTATTTTGATGTCCATATAGTGAGGTGGAAAGTTCACTTCTTTATCAGTCAAACCTGCTTCCATCGATCTGCTAGCTGTATCCACTTATTGTACATTTTTAAGGGTCCCTATCAGCTCAAAATTGTCCTGTTTTATATTTTCCACACACAGCTTTTCCCAAGGATATGCTCACCATTAAGAAGTGACAAGCACTTAATTCATCTTCGACAAGTTAGAGAGGCTAACATAGCTTGATGGAGTCATGGTCACTATGACCGACCTGATGTGGGAAGATTCCAAGATTAATAAGCAAAGAAGATCAGTGATGCTCGTCCTCTTTGCCTTTTGAGCGTCATTGATCTTCTTTGCTTTTGCATCATGGAATTTTCCAACATCAAGTCTAGTAACAGATTCAAATGGCTGCAAGGGTAGTTGTCTATTGGTGAGGTTTTGTCATCCGTTTTCTACAGTTTCAATGGTTCTTTTGGGGAAGAATATTGGAAGTTTGGTGACATCCCAATAAAAATCAAGGCCGTTGCTAGAAAATAACCAGAAATGCATCTTGTTACAGTTCTGGAAGGTCGTTGCACAAAAAATCCAAAAATATGCAAACTACCCTACTAAAATGTCCAACACTCCTGCACATAGAAGATTGTTATAGCAGAAATGGATGATGGCTCCATTTTAAAGATAAAATTCAATTGAAAAGAATCCTAAAATCAACAAAACTGCAATTATTAATAGTAGCATTGCAATCCTATAGCAAGTCACCTGACTTGCAACACAAAAAGTAGAAACATTACTGAATGATACTTGGATAATTCTAGGAATCACAACTTATGTTCAGTTTTGGCAAGATGGTTTTCTACCTGAGTATGCATCACAACATTGGCATTGTCTTTGGATCAAATTTCTATGTATGCTGGAACATTGCCATGTGTGAACTTGACAAAATTGTGAAACCTTTTGGACTTACATTGGTTGGGTACAAAAGGGAGGTAGGATCTAAGGATTGATGAGACAAAATGCTTCAGTTTGTATTGAAATTAAGCTTCTATGAAAATTTCCGTCATAAGTTTATTTACAATTGCCTAGACAAATAGAAGTTGAAGAGCCGATTTATCTTAACCTCTCTAATGCTTGCTTGCTTCCATTTCTCCTAGTAATTTGATTCATGAATCATCATCCACCAAAGAAGCAAGAGAAGCAGAATAAGTCATAAAATGCATTAGATAAGAAAGTAGGAAGCATCGACAAGCACGATTAGACTCAAGTGTAGATCAAAATGGGACTCCATTGGAGATCTTGCAACAGAGCATCGATGTAATGACCATTGAACAAGGTCAACAATCTGACATGCCCTTGCAGACGAATTCCATTTCTCTAGTCATTAACATCACACATGATCTAACCCACTTGGAGTCACATATCCTAACCAATCCAAAGTGAATTACGGAGCTGCCATTTGAGCCTCACTTTGCTTTGTAGACTAGATGCTGAGAACAACAACCATCGACAGTTATTGCTTTGCATATTGATCCTCAACCATTGGCACACATTACACTGTTTGGGCAGAGGTGGGGCTTCATATTGTTACTCCTCCCTCAGAGTCCACAACATAGGACACCACTAGGCTCCTGCACTCTTGAGATCAGAGTTTGTTCCACTAGGGGTTCCACTCACACAAAACAACACATTTGTTGAATCTTTGGGCCATAATAATCTGGAATATATCAACAGAATGAAGCAAAAACAAGTCGTAGTATGCCAATACAGAATGTGGCATAACACCTGGCTCCATGAGGGACGGGTACTCTTAAGGGAGAGAGTACTCGAGAACCTCCGAATCTCAAGCACATCAGCAGCAGTAAAAAGTGAGTACCTACAACATAGGAATATACCTTTCCCACAAACCATTATTAGAATGCATTTGAAAAACCTCAAAATAAACAAAGTAAACTATTGAATTGCCATAGTTGTTAAGTTAGGTTGGGTATTTGAATTGAATGAATAGGTTTTGAAAGTGGATTCCATGGTGTGACTGAGATAGCTAGAAAAAATAATTGCGTCACTAGAAGATGTTGTGCAATTGAAGCTGGTAGTTTCACTAGATATAGTTGGCCCCTTACTCAGATGTATATTTGCTGGAAGCACTCGTGAACTTGATATTCAATTATTGATTCCTACTGGAAGTTTTAGTCACACAAGGCATTGCATATGGTTGCGTTACTAGAATATGTTGTGCAATTGAAGTTGGAGGTTTCAGTACATCTAGTTGGCCCCTTACTCAGACGTATATTTATTGGAAGCATTCGTCAACTTGATAGTCAAATATTGACTCCTACTAGCAGTTTTATTTACACAAGGCATTGCATATGGTTGGGGACATCTTAACCCAACTTTATTTTATGATAAGGCATTCTCTCTAACACCTCACTGTACTAAATTACTAACTGGCTTGTTATAAAGTTTTCTTATCATATCATATTGATCTTGTGCTCCAATATTGTATCACATTCCTTATCAATTCTCCAGTCTGGCAATTATCCCATCCTATCTATTCATTTGCAAGTTCCAACTCCAGGAACACCACCTTGTTTAGAATTTCCTCTAGTGCAGTTGGAATTCCCAACCAACCAAGGACTCATGTATTTCTTACTTGAGCACTGCTGTTACATAAAATATGTTCCTTTGAGGTATGGTTTGGCCTGAGCTATGAAGCTACACCTGGACTTCTAGGAAATAGCTTGATTTGTCTATGTGATTGTTCAGTAAATTACCACTTTTGTCAGAGGTTTCCTTGAGTGCTTGACAATCAACGGAAGCAACAAATTTAAATAAGCCATCCTCTATCTCTTCACTCCCACGACTGCCTAATTGTTAATTTTATCTTTGGTAAAGCATTTGTTAGTTTCAAATTACACCTTGTGATATTGTTTCATGAGTACACTGATTGCAGATTTCCTTTAATCCCTAGTGCATACTACATACAAGAAATCTCTAATGCTTTGACCTGTGACAGATTGCATTTTGCATAAATAACGATTTGAAGTTTGAATATGTATATTGGATTCTTAAGGGGAAGAAAATGCTTGATAATATGCAAGAATATTTTGGAATTCTAGCTAATATGCAATCCATTTTATGAAGCCTTACTCAGCCCACTTATGCTCAGTATACATATTTGCATATGGCCCTTACAGAAACAAAATCATATGAATATGTAATGGGAAAGGCATGGAAAGCCTTGACCAAATTTACAGCTCTATCATCCAATTAGCAAGCCCTGTATGCAATACATCAAGGATCCCCAAGGGCATCATCCTTGAAACCGGTTCAACAACCATCTTAATGGTCTAGTCAATATCAAGGTCAATGGCCACAACAATGTTTCAGCTCAAGTTTTTCAAAATAGAAAAGAAGCTAGTAAGAAATAAGAATGGACAATAAAAAAGAATCGAGTCCTACAATCCTTGAAAGAGTCCCTCTCCCAAATATGCATGATATCTTATGAATGGATTCAAATTCTCACTTTATAGCAGTCTTTCCTTTCTTGATTACTTGAAACTTCCTTTCCTCTTTTACTAGTTGTTTCAAAAATGTTGGTCTTTTTTATTGGTTGTCTTTAAAACTGCTCCTCGAATACTGCTTATTTGGAAACTAACCTATCTCTTTAACTTAACATTTGTGTGATGAGGCTTGTCCTAAGGTTTAATATTGTCCCTGAGCTGGCAGAATCACTTTGGAGTATTTGGAAACGTTTTTTCAATGCTTACCCAAGGGTTACTTGTGATTTTTCAAAATAAACAAAGTAAACTATTGAATTGCCATAGCTGTTAAGTTAGGTTGGGTAGTTGTACAATGTAAATAAATTTGCACTTCATCATAGGTGGTGTATTTTTGTCACTGAGTATTAAGGAAGCATCTTAAAAAAGAGAAAAGCTGAAGCATTGGAAAAGAGGGCCTTCACCACAGGTACAAATTGTGATCTGAAACCCAGCCATTGCATATGGGCATCGACATGCATCCTCTTTTTTTGCAAATATTTTTTTATTCTATTGCTATACTTTGACTAGAATAGTATGCCCTAAATATCCCAATCTATTTCTTATGAAAACTTGCACTTGCAGATTATGGCATACATCTCTTCCGAGTTTTCCCTTGGGCATTTGACACTAATCAAAACCACTGTAAATGTTCATATTTGGTCTTGTTACTATCATCGTGAAGTATGGAAATGATTGAACTGATTGCTGACTGGGTTTGTAAATATCTACTGTATTTTTAGTTTTGCAACATATGTTAATGTAACCACCTAGTGTCTGAGATCTGTAGGGTGTTGAATCAACTTCACATCTGATTCTATAGGCATCCAATTGTTACATTCAACAACTCTTTTCCATGCTTCATAGATTCCTTGCAACACAGGTGAAGTGCCACATTTGAAGTAATTTGGCACAACAATCACATCACTGATTAGGATTGCCCCCTTGATCCTAATATTTTGTTGCACATGGCAAATTCTATGTCTCAGTAACAATTTCCATGGTTTCTCACCAAAAAGACATCATGTTATCAATTTAGCGGACAAGATAGTTCCCTGCAAAATGTTATTAGTCAAGCCTAGACCACTCCTCCCTCAGAGTCCACAACATAGGACACCACTAGGCTCCTGCACTCTTGAGATCAGAGTTTGTTCCACTAGGGGTTCCACTCACACAAAACAACACATTTGTTGAATCTTTGGGCCATAATAATCTGGAATATATCAACAGAATGAAGCAAAAACAAGTCGTAGTATGATTTAATGAGGTGGTGTTGCAATATGGTACATGGAACATTGGTAGTTCTCTATCATATGGTTAGCAATTCAATCCCACTAGCCCTTGTGGTTAGAGTTCGGTTTTCTTTTAATGCTCCTATCACCTTTTGTAGACTTGTTTTCCAATAGGTTTGGTGAAGGGTTGATCCCATACGGATGATGGAATTCAAGGTATTCCTAGGGTGTGTGTAGAAGTGACGTGAAGAAGAAATCTCCTCCTTTTAATTCATTAATGGTGATGGATGGGGTTCATCAGTAGAAAGTGTGTTATCTTGATTTATGTAATTATTATTTTTATTATCAATATTAGGACCATCCTATTTGTTACATACCATTTTGGAAACCATCCATGGTATCCTCTCAAGGTACAAGTGCTACAAAATTGACCACCCAAGTAAAAAAGGGTGGGGTGTCAATTTTCTTAGGCCATTTGACCAAGTAAGTTCATACACAAACCTAAGATGGTGACGCTATATATCATTCATTATAAGGAATGAGAGATAGTACTAATGGGGGGTAGCTCAGGAGCATTCCAAGAATAATAGGGCTTCTATTTCACATCCACTGCAATTTTTTTACCATGGGCCAATTGATAACTCACGTGATAAGAGCACTTTGTTGACTTTTATTCTAGGTGTCTATGTATAGACCTAAGGTATGCATGTTGATGAATATTTCTAGGTCATGACCAATAAAAGGAAGGGGGATTCATATTGAAGTCTTGTGGATAATGCTGATAGAGATGAGCCCCACTCCTTAAGTACAGTCATTCAAGAATGTTTTCTCCCTTTACCCAGACAAGGGAACCTCCTACTTGAGTAATGTAGCATTAAGAAACAGGTTCAATACTCTCACAAACCATCTAAAATTTGCATGAATATTTTTCTTCTTTCTTAGAATGTGAGAGGGGTGACAATCCTAGGTAGGAATCAACTTGTTAGGGGAATTATAAAAAGGTTAGTCCATATTTGATATTTATCTAGGAGATGAAGTTTGTTGGTTTTGATCTTCACTATCATATGAAATATTTTTGGAATAATATCTTTTTGACCTCATACCACATTTAAAATGGTGGTGTGGGGTACTTCCTCACTGCATTTAGAATTTATAAATCCGAATCCCTGAAAATTGATAATGTACAAAGCTGATAGCAGATGATTTTACAGTTATATAACACAATTTTTCCTTTAAATATTTTTCTTTCTGCTGATAGTTTCATAGAGTACATCCCGTGGGTTTGGGTATGCAGAGGTACCCTGCACCCTCCAGAGGTGCACAGAATTACTCACCCATGGCACCTGTCTTTGAGGATAAATTTTTTAAAAATCATTAAAATATAGTTACTAGTTTCCTGCCCTTTCTACTTGGTCCCACAAACCCCCTACTATATAAACTGTCAACAAACACAAAAGTAATCACTGATCATTTGCTAGTGCTGGGCCATCATTTTTCTGTTGCTGGGCAGTGGGCAGTGGTTTGGTTGCTGAAAACTCATAGCATATAAAAACATATAAAACATGAGCACGAAAATATTCTTCAATTGTTATGGGTGAGACCCAAACACAACTTACATATTGGCTTGCAAGACTATGTGGTTTAAAAAGATCATACATTTGAGCATGATAGTCTCAACTCTCTCATCATGAGATTCTGAGAAAATTCTGCTAATGTCAGACTCAAGCAAGTATTGATTGAACTGCGAGGAGTTTGTTTAATGTCAGATAAAATCTCCCAGTCATCAGAAAATACAGAGAATGATCCAAACAAAAAGGCATTCTCAAGGGAATAATTTTGAACCAAAATGAGGGCCATATGGTTAAGGGACATTTTGGCACAACTAAGTCCAAAGGCTATGAAGAAAGAAGCAATATTTTATGACCTAGTATTGGGTTAAATTATTAGTCCCATTAAGTATAACTATAGACCATATAGACATCAAGCATGCCTTATACCTCAACATATAATGTTAGAATATAATTTATTACATTTTAGCAGAAATGACACCACTTGAAATCCAATAAGGGTATGTACTTGGGAGTCAAGGACACCATATAGACACATGGAATGACACTTAGGAGTCAAAGACACCATAGAGAGGACATGTTTCATGATTGGGGCTCGACTCACAATGTGTAAGTCCTAGAAGGTTAATCTTCCCGTGAAGGACCTTTTTTTCCTTTTCAACCATGGTCTATGCCCCTGGACCCATCACGGGTCCCCAAAATGAATTAATCATAGCCATATCCCAATTAGAGGCCAAATATTCCATAGAAAGGTCTTATGTGGTGTTGCAATGCATATTTCACCACACTTGAGCCAAAGAATATTTGTTAAATGACCAAGGATCTTTTTATACTGTCCTAACCATTATCAAGATGCATACACCCATCATTGTTACTAAAAACATTATAATGTCCTTTGGTAAACTATTCATAGTTGAAATATGGCCATGAGATGCAATGCTTTATGGATTTTAGATGTTTTTAATGGAAAATGAGTCTAATAAGGATTATTTTGGGAATAACCTCATTATTTTGGGAATATGGCCAGACACTTCAATATTTTCCAGCACTTTGTTTAGTGATTGATTCTTGTATTTAAACATTGTTTGTGGTCAGTTTATTGAATCATAATTTAGTTGATTATTCTTTTATTCTTTCCAGTAAATGAAAAAATGAAAAAGAGCTTTGTTGTAGAAAGTTTTGATTTTATGGCACTTATGTTTCCTTGTTGCAACCACGCCACACAAAAGCACTACCCTTTTTGAGTAATAACAGCCCTAAAAACTTTTTAATAAAATGAAATAGAAACATTTTTCTTTTTTAGGGTACACTACACCAATTAGTTTTGGTTAGGATCTTGAGTTTAAATCACCTTAAACCACTCAAGATCACACATTACGCAAAAATCGTAGTGAGACTATCACAGGTAAACCCATTTCACTCAAAACTTGCCTGGGATCTATGCAGTAGGTCATTGCGAGATCAGATTGTTGGGAATACTCCTCCTACTTTCTGTTCGAGCATACGCCAGGATTGTATTGCGTATTGGGGACTCTTTCGAGTTTCGGGCTTAGCTACCCTGCCCACGCTTTCTGATTTGACCGGTGACTGTTCCCCCAGGATTTTTTGGTGTTGTGGTATCCTTAGTATCTGACTCTAGGTTCATACACAGGTGACAGCAGAGGGTATATCTGCTGTACCTAAGACAGACGTGGGAGGAAATCCCTTGCAGGTCTTTGGGAGGGCGGTTGGGTGATTCCAGCGCTTGCACCCTTAGTCATTGTATTGTGGACCCCGGGTAACTGTCTTTCTTCCTTCGTTGATCTGTTCTGGGCCCTCATCATCCCAGACTCTTCTCCGGAAGGCATCTTTGTTTGCCTTATTTGTATACTTAGGAATTTTTAGTTGGCGTGCTGTTTGCCCCCTAGTTGTAGTGGCCACCAGGTTCTAGTCTGTTATTTTATATTTATAATCACGGAGAATATCACTCAGTCTGGGATTTCACTCAGTTTCATGGGCATGAATATCTAGTTGAGGGGTTCAAGTGCATTTAGATCATATGCTAGAGTCCATATCATGGCATTGGATACCTCCTAGTTGGGATGATTACTGCTATATTCCAACTATGTTTATAGACTAGAATTGAATCACATACCTAATACTAACATAATAATATATGCTAGTTATATACTATAATACTTGTAGCGAGCCTTACAGATGTTACTTGTGAGTATGAGAATTGGGCACCCTTGAGATGGATAAGCAAATCATTAATGTGAGAAAATGGGTATCAATTTTTTATAGTCACTTCATTGAGATCATGATAATAAGTAACAAGATGCCATGCACCAGATTCCTTTACAGAAATGAAGAAAGTAGAGGAACCATAAGGAGAGGAGTTAGGTTCTATATGTCTAGAGTTTAAGACATATTGAAGATGTCACTTAAGATCAAGAAATTCGTGAGGGGCTAAATGGTATATTGGAGCAATTGGAAGAGAAGATGCTGAGACAAGATCAATAGTGTGCTAGATGAAATGAATGGGGGGAAGGCCAACAGGAGGTGTAAATACATACACAAAATCATCTAACAAGGGATTCATATAGGGTGTGGAAGGATGGGAGTCATTATCAATCTTAACCCATTTAACCACACATAGTGACATGAATTTGTGAAGATTGACATGGAACACATCAACATTGTTGGACAACAAGGAAGGTGAATGGGTTATAGAAGATGTGAGATCACAAGCCTTTCCATCTTTAAAAAATTTATAAGTGTTGTGGTGAGCATCATATAGGGAATGACGAATAATTTGGTAAGGGAACCCAGTAGTAAATATACACAATTGAGAGGAGACACATCACATTCCAAAGTATATTGAAATGCCCCAATGGAAATGGTGATAACATAATGCTCAGTGACATTTAGATGAGGAGCATATTTTGTAACCAAACCTGATATGGAGTTTGATGGTCTGTAGTGGGGAGTTGCAGATAGGAGACTAAATATCATGGGAAAATATATTTATTTGGCTACCATTATCCATAATTAGGGAGGTGATTTTAGATTTAATTTGATAATTATGAACAAATAGGAAACCTAGTTGATGCTGGAAGGATTTGTTGTACATGAATGATAGTGTAGGATCTGGGGTGGTGGCATTGGGTAAAAAAATTGGAGGACTCAAAAAATTGGTAGAAGAGTGAGATGAGGTACTAGGAATAGGCTTTGATATGAACAATAATTATAAAAGTTATCTCCAAGTAATTTTTTCCCAAGCAAATAAATAGACCCTTGAGAAATATCAATGACAAAGTGTGAAAATTAGTGTCCAATGTTTAGCTTGGATTTAAGATATGTAGCAATTCCAGTTAAGTTTCATAGATATAGCAGATTAGGAAACAGACGGATCATACCACTATCAAGGACATAATAAATTAAAAAGTCCCTATGTTTTCCTAGGGGATTTGAATATTTACTTTGATAAGTTCCCAGGATTGGATGAAGGCTACCATAAAATGAGAACATTGTTATCTTTCTGTTTAAATGAAAACTTTCATGAGTATGGCTTAACTCTACACAAATAGTTGTTGTGACCTAATAGTTGCTGTGACCTTTTTGTCCTTGGAAAAAGTCGTAATTTTATTTCAAAAAGATGAACAAAATTAGATTCTGCACATGTATTAGTATCACTGTGATCCCTACATTGACACATATTTACTGTCCCATATTAATATCAAGTCCAAAGTTCCATACTACTTCAAAACAATGAGTCTGGCTGTTCATACAGTCCGCATTTATCCGATTACAGATAGACTACTGTATCAGACCATCACATAGCTGCTATCTACAGCCGGCATATATCCATACAACTAAACAAAAACTGTTACAGAAATTAAAATAGGCGTCCATCCCTGGTCATCAAAATCTGAGCTATTGCTCAATTCCGTGCCTCTATAGCTTCATGAAATGGTCTGTGGTAATAACTGTAGGTGCCCCCAATAGAGTGAATAGTAATCCTCCAAGTGCCAAGTTCCCAGGATTGGATGAAGGCTACCATAAAATGAGAACATTGTTATCTTTCTGTTTAAATGAAAACTTTCATGAGTATGGCTTAACTCTACACAAATAGTTGTTGTGACCTAATAGTTGCTGTGACCTTTTTTTCCTTGGAAAAAGTCGTAATTTTATTTCAAAAAGATGAACAAAATTACATTCTGCACATGTATTAGGATCACTGTGATCCCTACATTGACACATATTTACTGTCCCATATTAATATCAAGTCCAAAGTTCCATACTACTTCAAAACAATGAGTCCAGCTGTTCATACAGCCCGCATTTATCCGATTACAGATAGACTACTGTATCAGACCATCACATAACTGCTATCTACATCCGGCATATATCCATACAACTAAACAAAAACTGTTACAGAAATTAAAATAGGCGTCCATCCCTGGTCATCAAAATCTGAGCTATTGCTCAATTCTGTGCCTCTATAGCTTCATGAAATGGTCTGTGGTAATAACTGTAGGTGCCCCCAATAGAGTGAATAGTAATCCTCCAAGTTCCAAGTGCTAAATGTTGCTGCGTTGCTTCTTTGGAAAGCTGATCGGCCATCCCATTCCTCTCCCTGTAGACAAGTGTAAATGTAATATGATTAAATGACTGTTTTACTTTTAACCGTATTACCTCCTCCAGTATATGTATGAGTACCATCACATGACAATGAGTAATCTCCTTTGCCCAGTCAATAACTATCCTGGAGTCGCCAAATATCTGAAGAGATAGACATCCTTGTTCAAGTGCAAATAACAGCAGCAGCCTAAGAGACATAAGTTCAGCATAGTTGTTAGATCCCCTCCCCAAACCAGCCACGATATGAAAGAAATGAGACTCGGTTTTGAAAAGGACTCCACCCCCACCACACTCCGATCGATGGTCAAGAGAAGCACCATCAAAATATGCCCACAGCATGGTTTTATCGATCATTTCCTCACTCACAGGTCGAGTTCTAATCTCTTTGACAGGTGTCTTGTAGTGTTGGATAACAGCCACAGCTTGTGCCACTACAGTCTCCTTCAGAATCCTGCAATCTTGAAATATGATCTTATTTCTGGTAATCCATATGCCCCATGCGAAAATACAAGGGGAAGCCCGGATGGGAGAGGATTTTTGTAAAGTCCACCACAATTGGAATGCTTCATGGACACTCGCTCCCCACCATCTCACATTTAAATCCAGATATTTGCATATCAGCCCAAACTGCCTGAGTAAACCGACAATAAACAAATAGATGATTAATGGTCTCTTCCACACAAAGTGGACAGAACCCCGGTCCCTGGAGGAAGCGTTTTTGCAGAATGTCCCAGGTTGGAGCCTTATTTTCCAGAATAGCCCAGAAGAGTAATTTTGCTTTACTCGGACACTTTAACTTCCACGGATATTTCCACCACCACACCAATTCCCTGTTATGTGCTTCCACATTCAGCTGGATATATCCATTCCTTGGGGTGTAAATTCTAGAGGGATGGTGATCCCAGATAAGTTCATCATTCCTATTGGTCAGTCGTATATACGAAAGTCTTAGGATCCGGAGAAAATCCTCCCAAACTCCTTGCATATCTTCAAGAATCTCAAGACGTTGTGCAGAGATCCACCCCTGATGCCAAAGAGTAGATGATCCCGGATCCTCTACATCATCCAGAAAATGGCAACCTCTAGCTGCCAAGAAGTTCCTCAAGTCCACAGGCATGACATGACCTCCCCTACAGCCAACCCAAGGGTCCAGTCCAATACGAGTGAGTCGCCCATTTCCTATCCTCCACACTAATCCAGAGCCGACCAAAGGAAAATGCTGCACCACCGCTTTCCAGACCACAGAGCAATTTGCTTAACTCTACACAAATAAAATCTATTGCTTAAATGCTACAGTACCGTGCTTGGAGATGTGAATCAAATTGCAGTTAAGTCACCATTTTCTCCTTTATTTTGCAAATAAACCTCAAGTATTTTATTGACTAAATGATCTTGGATATGTTTCTGATGTTCTTTCATATCTGCATACAAAATTATCTCCTTTTCTCCTTTTTGGCTATGGTCTCAAGGTACGTAGTTTCATTATGCAATCTACATCCTATTTGGGTTGCAAAAAGAAGGAATATTGAAAGGAGTCTATGATGTTGAACATGTATTGGAATGAATGTGGGGCAAGTAATTCACTTGAGCCTTGATTTTAGGTTTGATCAATTTCGAAAAACTAGATTTAGTCTTGTACTATTTTCTATTAATAAATTGTCATCAGTTTGCAATGAAGTTAGGTAACACCAACTACAATTGAAGTCACACAATGATCTCATTCTTAGATATGGGTATAGCACCTTATGCATAGTTACTTGACTCTTATGAGCTTGAGTCAAGTCTTCCAAGTTTAATTTGGTCTTGGTTCATATGCACAATTTTGTTGAGTCTAGAGAGCCATAGGATTGTTTGATTATATTTTTCAAAAATATTTTTAAAACACATCCTTTTATCAAAATTTCTTCAAAGTGGCTACTCTCCTGACCCGCCAGTCACGGCGGCAGCGAGGTGAGTTCATCAGGAGCACAAGGGACCCCATCACCACAACCTTAGGAAATTTTTTATTGTGGTGTGTTGTTTGTTCCCTGTTGTTCTAGTGGCCCCTAGGTTAATCACTTAGTATATTTTTGGTGCAATTGTGGAGGACCAACCTCCTCGTAGGGAATTGCAGTTGTACTAATTTTATATCATTTTTCTCATGCAGGCCTCCTTCTGGTTTCTATATTGATTTGGAATATCAATTGTGGAACATTAAGTAAGAAACAAGATGTCAAACATGGATCATGGAGAGAAAAATAAAACATTAAGACAAAAGGATGTAATGTCATATTTTCAAAAACATCAATCCAATCATCCACATCATATTCATGGTTCAAGCTCTCTTGAGCAAGGTATCGGTGAGAGAGATGTCAACACTTTGGAGGATGCATCTGCAAAACATACAATGGATGGTAGAATACATTCCTCTAGTGATCAAAGTGAGGCAAATGCATTTTCATCAGAAATTGGTAGCTCAAATGTTGAAGATTTTTCCTTGCAAGGTGACATAGACCATTCACTGAAGAGGAAAAAAGGCCGATGGGACTTCGGGAGACAATTCCAATCTGATTGGGTATCAAGATTCCCATTTATTGAACCGATACCTCCAACAAATAAGAATGAGACCTCACGAGAAGTTAAATGCATTTCATGTAGTTGGAAACTTGGCAAGGTAGTGACATTGCAAATGAAGCTGGACACAATAGAGAAGCATGTTGGGAAGGTGTATGATAAGAAAACTGGAAATGATGAGAAGAAATCTACTGCTAGATGGAAATCTGATAGCCGACATCTCCAATATGAAGAGGACTACAATAAATACTTAATAAATAAGAGAAAACTAGATGAAAGTGGAGGAACCATCACTTCTCAATTTGGAAAGATGATGGAAAAAAATTTGTTATCGAAGTCGATACAATTAAGCACTGTATTTCACATCCTATCCAATGGTCGTCCTATGACAGATTATCCAAAAATGATGAAATATCTATCTTTTATTCAAGTGCCAAATTTTCCATCTTCTCATTGGTCTTTAACGAGTGGTTGGGAATGGGGAAAATATCTAGCTCAAGTAGAAAAGGATGATATGAAAGAGAAGATTGTGAATGCAACATTTTTGTCACTGTCCTTGGATGAAGTTACAGCTGTTGATAATACTGCATGGATTTGCATGAGCATTTATACGGTCAATTACCATATTAGGAATTCCTATCTACTTGGAATTCATAAAATGAGCAAAAGTTCTACAACAGAAAACATTTATGAACTTGTTATTAATACTTTGAAGGAAACTGGTGGTATGGATCATTCAATGATCGCAAAAAAGTTGGTATGCGTTGGAGCAGATGGGGCATCAGTAATGCAGGGACAAAGGAATGGCCTTTGTGCTAGACTACAACTCTCAGCTTCACCGTATATGATTGGTATTCATTGTATGGCTCACAGAATGAATCTTGCATTTAAAATAGTGAGCAACTTTCCATTGGTTTCAAAAGTTGAATATCTTGTACGTGAGGTTCATGCATACTTTTGTCGGAGTCCCAAACGGTTTTCAGAGTTTAAAAAATTTGCTGACGGTGTTACAAATGGAAACAAACTATTAAAAGATGTTGATACAAGATGGATCTCACTGAAGGGACCAGCTCAAAGACTATTCGATGAATATGCATCCTTGGTAGGGGTGATGTATGAACATCGCCTAAGTGTAGAAAAAGCTCAAACTCTTCTCTTTCTATTAACTGATATAGAGACATATTTAACATTGGCTGGAGTTCTTCCTCTGCTTCATGAAATGAATAGCCTCGTGAAGATGTCTCAGAGTCGCACGATGTATATTGCTGAATACACAAATGCTAGAAAACTAGCATGCCTTGCATTAGATAATTTGTATATGATGCCAGATTCTTTTACAGGTCTAGCATTTACAAATTGGGCTAAGATAATCAATATTGAAAATGATGAAAATTTATTGAAGTTTGATGAAAAAGGGTTTCTATGTATGGCAGTGCGTGGGTATATGGTTCCTTTTTATTATAATGACAAAATAGGAAGAACCACCAAAGAGTGCCCTGTGTCAAGAGAACAATTTGACAATGTTGTGATTTCAGTGAGGCGCAGCTTGATAGAAATTGCAAAATCACTATCATCAGAGATAAGAGAACGATTTCCTCGAGATGAATTGTTGGATGCCATGTCTGTGGTATACCCTCAATATTGGAACCATCGTCAATGTTCAGAAACTATAAAGGTTGACTTTATAGCTAAAATCAAGATTTTTCAAAGCCATTTTTGTCGAGAGAGAGAGATACAAGGAGAACATATTCAAGGTATTTTAGATGGAAAAAAATTGAAAGATCAAGCCCGATGCTTTGCTGATACAATGTGGGAGCAATTTTCTAAGTTGGATAATGCTCTAGAATATGGTGCAATTACAAAATTGTGGACTACACTCAGTGGTAGTGAATATCTACTGCAACATATGTCAGAGTATTTCAAATTAGTAGATTTATGTCAAACCATGATTTTGGGATCAGTGGAGGATGAGAGAATGTTTAGTGCATTAACATTTTTGAAGTCAAAGTTGAGGAATAAGCTTGATAAAAATGTGGATACATGCTTAAGATTATATGTAACAAAGTATGAGGTTGACAATTTTCCATATGAAAGAGCAGTAGCTCTCTGGCGATCAAATTGTGAAAGAAGGGGAGAAAACAATCTGGCAAATTTATCTAATGAATTTGATATGGAACATAATGTTGTTGAGGATCATAATGACGGCTCATTCGAAGAAGGTCATGTTCAGAGTGCCGAAAATGAGGACCAGTCCCATAATGTGAATTGGGAAATGGATTTCACCTAAGATTGTATATGATCCAATACACATGAGAGACTCTTGAGTCTTATTTTGGTATAGGTGTTCCATGGACCCTTGCGGGTGATCATTATATGTAAATTTGAGCTAGCATTTTAATTAAAAATAGATTCTACATTGTACTTTTTTGTTATAACATTGATGATATGACATACATTTCCTTGATGCAGTTTATTTTAAGATTGATGTTTTTATATTTATCTTTTACATTGTCTCTTTTTTTATGTGATAGGAAATGACACTGGAATTTGACAAAGCTAGGCCTAGGAGCTATCTCTTCACATAGATAGTGTCCTGACATTGAAGGATAAATAACTAATTTGACTACACTTTCGCTAAGCAAGAATGAGCTCATTCAAGTACATGAAACCATGTTGGTGTTTATCTCAAATATTTTGTGCAAATTTTTATGGTTTGTTTATTGCTTTTATTTGAAACATTTTGTCGATTTGTGGAGTTTGCATGTATTTTGGTTAATTATTGTGTTAGACCCTTGAATGCTTCTAGTTCTCATTTGATGCTTGATTTAACCCTTTGTTGTAGCTTGAATCAATATTAGATTTAGTTGATTTCCATTGATTTAGGGTTCGAGAAAATAAGTTTTTATTACCTTTTATTTGCATGAATTAATTGTCTTCACTTTTTTAATTTGTTTATGCTGATTGTATATTTTCTTTGTAAATACTTATCGTTATTCAGAAAAATAAATGAGCTCTACATAGCTAAGCGAAGAGAAAAATGGTCTATGCACTAGGTTCCTATGCATTGATCATAGGAGACCTATTGGCACGAGACCAACATTCCTCTAGTCCAATTGGCTCAAAATTTTCCTAGCCTCCATGGGCATAATTGGCTAGTGAAGGCCAAAATGATGCATAATGTCTGATTCTATTAGTTTATCGGTTTGTCAAGGTCCAAGTCCCCACATGTCATGGAAACTCTAATCAATAGAAAAAAACAATTTGTAATAAAAGCTCTAACATGGGTTATAATAACATCTACACACCAATATCAACAAAAAATACAACATCTACAATCAAAATCAACTACTAGACACATTTAGATATGGTATCAACAAATGGTATAACATTTAGATATGGTACTAGTGTTGAGGAATTTAGATGGAAAAAAGTTACATTGTCCAAAAGTATGACACAACAATAAGATAGCCCCCAATAGTCGACACTACAGGATGCCAACAAAATCACTATAATGTTATTCAAAGTATGTGCCAAGAAAAATACTTAAGGAACATGCCTAGCTTAAAACCTATGTACAAACTTGCCTTGAAGTATCAAAAATAGTCTAGGGTAGCCACACAATCTATTGAAGGATAGTCTGTGGGTGCAATTCCTTTGTTGATTTAAGCAATTCAAAAAATTCATCTCCCAAGACTATTAAAGAAGAAAAAGAAGAAATCTATAATAATTGCAGGGAGGACTACAAATAGATTCTAGAAACTCAAGTAGTAGAGGAAAAAATTGTAAGTAAGAAGAAGATGCAATGCTAACGTCATCAGAGCTATGAATGACAATCTCCACCCGAAGAACCCCTCTGATAATGTTCCTCCCTGCCATGTCCATGTTGAGCACATCTTGAAAGCATTGCATTCAATGAGGCTGTATTTCGCTTTGGCACTTGGCCAAACACTTTATGTGCATCCTCCAAACACCCACATTTAGAATACATGTCTCCAAGATCTACTCGGCTTTGCTTGGATATCAAGGCTTCATTAAGGCCACCACCATTTGGTATTGAGACCAAAACTTGAAATAGAGCAATTGAACTCAACATTTGAAGAAGCCTTGAACTCATAATTAACAAGCAGAGTGTCATTCAATGTGTTTTATAGATCAATGAAAGATTCGCCAAATTTTTACAATATTTTATAATTCAGTGAAATATTCGCCAAATTTTTACAATATTTTATAATTTAGTGAAATATTCGTCAACTTTTTACAATATTTTATAATTCAGTAAAATATTCGCCAAGATTTTACAATATCTTATAATTTAGTGAAAGATTCGCCAAGATTTTACAATATCATATAATAAAATGAAAGATTCGCCAAAAAATTATATATACATATTATATTATTGATAAAATTGCTTTCAAATTTTCCTATATATCGGGGAGATTCGCCAATTTTTTTACCATATAAATTTGGGGGGGGTTCTTAAAATCATCCCTGCTAGGATGCATGAAATTGCATGCATGCATGCAAAATCATGACTACATGCAAAATGCATGCATGACTGAAAATGCAAAATGGAAAATGTTGTTAAGACTAGGATGGAGTATAGGAATATGCCAACACCCCCCCTTAATCCATCCTGGGCCCTGGTAACTGAGACCAAAGGTCACCCAATACAATGAATAACAATAGCAGTCAATAAACCGAGGAAATGGGGAAAACCTCATGGGAAAAATACCCCCCCTCAAAATAGACTGTAAGGCACACCAAAAAAATAAATGCTCCAAAATCAAGCAGGTTTGATGCTTGGTCATATGTCTGGAGGTATCTTCTTCTTGGGAAGAAGTGGTTCATGCTCAAAAAGCATGTGCTTGTACTTTCTTTTCAGATCGAATGTGATGAGAACAAATCCAGAAGTATGAGGATGATCCTGTAACCTATGATTCGAATCAGCGAAGGTAGGATCAAAACCATGAATGTGTAGATAGTCTTTTTTTTTCTCCTTCGAACCATCATAAGTGATATTATGCCCAAAAGAACCATCACATGATAGTGAATGCTTTGAATCCAAATTAGATCCAAGACTTGAAGAATGGTTTCTTGAGATCTCCTTTGAGCCATTAGAGGTGAGATCAAAACCATGATATGCATGAGAAATTATCACAAGTAGTGATTGCTTGGATTTTAAATGAGCTCCAAGACTTAATGAATGGTTTCTTGATATCTCCTTTGAACCAGTAGAGGTGAGATCAAAACCATAAAATGCATGAGAAATTATCCCAAGCGAATGGAAATGCCCTACATCTTCAATAAACTTCTGAGAGCATGTACAAATGATCATATAGTAGTACATAAGAGGTGATTGATCAAGGAGAGTGAATGCATTACCTCCAATTGTTTATTTGACCTCCAAAACATTCAATAGATCATGATGCAAACCAACAGACTCTTGTGCAAGAGAGGATTTAAGAACCTCTGCAGTTTCTAGACTGTGAGCTAGCACAGAAGTCAAAATAGAAGAAATTTGGAGGATGAGTGTAGAATCTGCAAGTTCTTCTTCTTTGTGGACAACTTCATTATGAGATATGTTTGATACTAATTCATGATCAGAGAGACCATCAAGGAGGGTGAATTCAACAGTGGGCTTGCTCTCGAAATGGTTTGGACCAATCCCTTCATTTTGTTTGCCAAATCTTTCATCCAGATTGGCCCATATCTCTTTTGGAGATTCAGCAGAAAAGAAGTGGTGTACCATGCAACAAGACATAGCAAACAACATGGATGCATAGGCTCTCTCACCTTCATTTAACCAGTCATTCTCTTCTTCAGAGGATTCAAACTCTCTTTCAAAACAATAATCAAAGAGACCATGTCTCTTCAAATGTGCTCTCATCTGTGGTTTCCATTCATCATAGTTGAATGGAGAAAGAGGAGTAATTCCTTCCGAATTCATGGAAGTTGTTTCAGAAGACTTGCAAAAACAATAGAACATGTCTGCAATTGCTACTGCTGCAAAAGTGCAGAAACTACTGCAACTGCTGCACTCGAAATCTTGATAATAAACTACAAAAAACTCTCAGGAATGGAGATAGACTATACTCTCAACATGCTATGATACCATGTGAAAATCCTCACATCAAATCTACGAGCTGATGTATACCTCACAAGAAATATTAAGATTAAGTAGGAAAATAGAAGAAAACTGGTCAATGCAATGTAAAGGAGCAACATAATCATGATATAGTAGAACTCGGATAGAAGCAGAATAACATCACACACTAATTCATTAATCACAATATGGACAAATAAATAATACAATGGTGAGGATTCGAATTCGAAGGTGGCAATTTGAATTAGCCTTCATTGAGTGATCATCAGATCAATGGACTGCCATCAAAGCACAACTAGGAGTCCTGATCATCATCAATTGAGTCATCAATGCACAAGTAACTGTCAACCAAGTGTCAAACTAAGTCTAACTGATTGTGGTAGGTGTAACTGGCACATGGAGGCACTAACTGAATGAAGGAGGCTCAGTGGAGGGCTCATGAGGAGCTAATTGGAGTCAAAATAGGCAGTCTAGTATCACTAGAGGTCCATCAGAGTGATACATTTAGTTGAGAGTCAATCTAGCCTTAAATCAAGGAAAGATATAAAGATAACTCAACTAACTGAAGTGAAACTGAGTGGTAGGTGAGAGAGGGCACTTGTGATGCATGCAATTGAATACAGGGTGCACTAAGCACTAGGAGGGCTAAAACTGATCAGAAAGAAGCTCTCGGGGCTAGCTAACTGAGGGCTAGGTGCTGGGACTGATGACTGGGATGAATGCAATTTCATGCATGCATGAAAAATCATGATTTCTTTCAAAATACATGCATGACTGAAAATGCAAAATGGAAAATGTTGTTAGGACTAGGATGGAACATAGGAATATCCCAACACCCCCCCTTAATCCATCCTGGGCCCTGGAAACTGAGACCAAAGGTCACCCAATACAATGAATAATAATAACAGTCAATAAACTGAGGAAATGGGGAAAACCTCATGGGAAAAATACCCCCCCTCAAAATAGACTGTAAGGCACAGAAAAAAAAAAAATGCTCCAAACTCAAGCAGGTGTGATTCTTGGTCATATGTCTGGAGGTATCTTCCTCTTGGGAAGAAGTGGTTCATGCTCAAAAAGCATGTGCTTGTACTTGCTCTTCAGATCGAATGTGGTGAGAACAAATCCAGAAGTATGAGGATGATCTTGGAACCTGTGATTCGAATCAGCTGAGAATAAACTTCTGAGAGCATGTACAAATGATCATATAGTAGTACATAAGAGGTGAGTGATCAAGGAGAGTGAATGCATTACATCCAATTGTTGATTTGACCTTCGAAACATTCAATAGATCATTATGCAAACCAACAGACGCTTGTGCAAGAGAGGATTTAAGAACCTCTGCAGTTTCTAGTCTGTGAGCTGGCACATAATTCGAAATAGAAGAAATTTGGAGCATGAGTGTAGAATCTGCAAGTTGTCCTTCTTTGTGGACAACTTCATTATGAGATATGTTTGATATTTATTCATGATCAAAGAGACCATCAAGGAGGGCGAATGCAACAGTGGGATTGCTCTCAAAATGGTTTGGACCAATCCCTTAATTCTGTTTCCCAAATATTTCATCCAGATGGGCCCATAGCTCTTTTGGAGATTCAACAAAAAAGAAGTGGTGTACCATGCAACGAGACATAGCAAACAACATGGATGCATACCACCTTCCTTTAACCATTCATTATCTTCTTCAGGGGATTCGAACTCTCTTTCAAAACAATAATCAAAGGGACCATGTCTCTTCAAATGTGCTATCATCTGTGGTTTCCATTCATCATAGTTGAATGGAGAAAGAGGATTAATTCCTTCCGAATTCATGGAAGCTATTTCAGAAGACCTGCAAAAACAATAGAAAATGTCTACAACTGCTACTGCTGCAAAAATGCAAAAACTATTGCAACTGATGCACTCGAAATCTTGATAATAACCTACAAAAAACTCTCAGGAATGGAGGTAGACTGTACTCTCAACATGCTTTGATACCATGTGAAAATCCTCACAGCAGATCTAAGAGTTGATGTATACCTCACAAGAAAGATTAAGATTAAGCAGGAAAATAGAAGAAAAGTGGTCAATGCAGTGTAAAGGAGCAACATAATTATGATAAAGTAGAACTCGGATAGAAGCAAAATAACATCACACACTAATGCATTAATCACAATATGGACAAATAAATAATACAATGGTGAGGATTCGAATGCCAAGGTGGCAATTCGAATTAGCCTTCATGGAGTGATCATCGGATCAATGGAGTATCATCAAAGCACAACTAGGAGTCATAATCATCATCAGTGGAGTCATCAATGTAAAAGTAACTATCAACCATGTGTCAAACTGAGTCTAGCTGAGTGTGATAGGTGTAAGTGGCACATGGAGGCACTAACTGAATGAAGGAGGCTCAGCGGAGGGCGCATGAGGAGCTAACTGGAGTCAGAATAGGCAGTCTAGTGTCACTAGAGGTCCATCGGAGTGATATAGTCAGTTGAGAGTCAATCTAGCCTTAAATCAAGGAAATATCTAAATATAACTCAACTAACTGAAGTGAAACTGAGTGGTAGGTGAGAGAGGGCGCCTGGGATGCATGCAAGGTGCACTAAGCACTAGGAGGGCTAAAACTGATCAGAAAGAAGCTCCCGGGGCTAGCTAACGGAGGGCTAGGTTCTAGGACTGATGAATGGGATGCATGCATGCAAAATCATGACTACATTCAAAATGCATGCATGAATGAAATTGCAAAATGAAAAATGTTGTTAGGACTAGGATGGAGTATAGGAATATCCCAACAGTATGCAAGACTTTCTTTCATGAGTATTAATGGAGGATTTTATTTCCTTAAGAATGATATTGAGGAGTCCCTTCTAAAGAGAAGACTATTCATATAACAGTTCCTTGAGTGAATTCATGATACCTCATCTAAAATAACTGTTTAACTCATTTGGTTTTTTCTTTGAACTTTCTAATTGCTCTTCTACACTTAGGCATACAAGGAGAGTTTAGACCCAGGTGCTAGGAGATCTACTCCAATTACAGGTGGATTTGTTTAGGTGCTTATTTGGAGGCTTCAACACTCATATTCTAAATTAATATGGAAATCCTAGGTAAAGGTTTTGTCATGTCCCCGATCACCTCGGTGTCCTTCAGAGCTAATGGTATACAACCCTTGGATCTACCTGCTAATTTTGTTTTCTTATTTTTCCAAGCAATCCAAAGGTTCTTCAACTCTGCACCCACATTGATCTTCAGTCCGCAATCTGCAATCTGCAGTGCAGAAATCAGAAATCGAACGCCAAATACACAGCGCCAAAACCCATGTCTCATACTTCCGCAATTTACACTCTGCATGCAGAACTCAGAAATCAGAATGCCTAATTCACCATCTCGCTGAATAACTCACCCAACTTCTGAAATCCGCAACCTGCGTTGCAGAAGTCGGAAATCAGAAACCTCAATTTCTCTACTTTGACGAATTAACTTTCTAAATTCCTCAATCCACAATGCGGAACTCGGAACTCCGACTTTTCCAACCCAGGAAAATTACCTTCCTGACTTCTGCAATCTGTAATTCTTATGGGGAACTAGGAAGTCGGAACCACCATTTCGCAACCCCGTCGAGAGTACCCTTCTGACTTCCGCAATCTGCAATCCACATGCGAAATTCGGAACCACCATTTCGCAACCCCATCAAGAGTGCCCTTCCAACTTCCGCAATCCGCATGTAGAACTCGGAAGTTAGAACCACCATTTCCCAACCCTGTCAAGAGTTCCCTTCCGACTTCTGCAATCCACAATTTGCATGTGGAACTCGGAAGTCGGAACCACCAACTGCACAACTTCTCCATCCCATAACTTCTTCATCCTTAGACCAAATTGGACAAGTCTGGTACTGTTGGAAAGGTCTTGGTGAGCACTATGAAGCTGCAGGGTCTTCATCCACACCTAAGAACATTGATATTATTCTTCGTTCACTCCAAAATATGGCCTTAAACCCCATCTATACCTGCTTACCACTCTTCCATATCCTCTGTCCTTCAACTGGTCCACAGGATCATGAACACCACATGGGGTGTCTATTCTTTCCCCACATCCATCCTTGAAGTACTCTGCACCTCCTAGGCCTTGCACTTACTCCTATTCATCAAAGAACTATTCAAAGACTTAGCCTTATATCTCAATTATAAATACATATGAGTACCAACATAAGGATGAGAATGTAAATGTGGAAGAGAATACTCAATGAACACAAAGGAAGTATCATCCACACACCATGTATCATGCATTCATCAAATTAATAACATGCACAACAAATTTAAACATACTACATAGGCTTTCATCCCTATTACTCAGTGAACAATTCATTGTAATTGGAAACACATGTGGGCTTATGCATACTCAATTAAACACAGTAAAATGAGACCTTATTCACACACACACCTACCATGCAATCAACATATCAATAACAATAATTACTAGTTAAACCATTATAGGGGAAAAACACATTGAATGGGCATAATTTAACATAGAGAACACTTACTTTTTTCAGTAAATCTCCAAGAAAAATGGCTATGGACTGCAATGTTCCAACCCAACCATAGGTCTTTTCCTAGACTGTATTATTTCAACACTCAGAGACCACCCCCGAGTTGGGGTTATGTATCCACTAAGGAGGGACTAGGCCATCTCACTCATAGCCTTGGTTTATAGTCAATCAGGGTCATCCAACATATAGTTGAGTTTTCAAGCAACTGGAAGACAAGTGAGGGTTTTATAGGTCAGTAAAATCATCCACAGAACTATGGGCATACCCCAGTGACCTTAGACAGTTCAGGCACCCCCATCCCCTCCACTCTCAGCCTAAGTAAGGTCCCCTTCTCTGTTGCACAATCCCTAGGGATCCTCTACCCTTAGTACTAAAGTGGGTCGATATGGCTGGTCCTGACTGTTAGATGAAGGTAAATGAGCCCTCTCTGGATATACCATGCAGTCTCAACCCTCCTGATTTCTTCCCCCTGCGATCTGCACTCAGATCTTCATCAATGTTGTGGTCTAAGCTCTGTCCAATTCTATGATTTCGGGCTAACAGTTTTGGGTTTCTCTGTGGGTTCTCGGGGCATCTAACACTCTCCAACTCGCACCAAAGTTCGGTTATGTGGATCCCCAAGTGTTTTTTCTCTTGCCATGAATATTTTTTAGAAAACTTGGATCTGCAAATCATGGCCTCCCTCCATATCACAATTTCAATTCCTTCCTCCCTCCGCTCGGTCTGTTGGGTCTGCATATCCCTTCAACTCCCCCTCCAAAATCCGGTTTCCATCCCTAATGGAATGGGGATCTGGGAATATGAATTTCTAGGGGTGGAGTGATCTGCAAATCAAGGCACAACAGAGATACACAATTCCATCCTGCACCCCCTCGCCTCTCCCTAGTCGATACACAGTTCCCCCTCATTTAGTTGCAGCCATAGCTAGCCCTTGGTATTTTTATTTAAATGGTATTATTTACATCATTTACATTTTACATGGCTTACTAGCACATGGTTACCCTAATACCAAATACCTGCCTCTTCAAGGCTGAGCATTCACTATGGGGGCCTTGGCCTTGAGCTCCACGCTAGGAATCATACCTCACATGCATACAATATTTACATTACAGCCAAAATATCCTAAGGTCAAAATGAGGGACATTACAAATCCCCTCCTATTATAATAACACCATCCTTGGTGTTCCAATACTTTGGAATACATATGAAATTTACACATGTCCAAAATTTACAGAAAATGTTACAGGTTTGTCCTGCATTTCATCCTTTACTTTGACCTTCCAGGACCAAGTCCTTTGGCCTCTACAGGATGCTCCTGTCAGCGCTGACCTTCCAGCTCCACCTGTGGGCCTTGTTCTACAACAATCCCTTCCTTCTCTTTACCTTCCAGCTGATTCATAAGTCTGGAATCTTCATGGATTTTATCTCCTTGTTTCCCTGGAAATTGTTCGAGGAATATTTTTCATCCAAATCAATTAGCTTTTGGTCTGCTTCCATGGCCATTGTGCACAGTTGAATCTCACTTTGTTCACTAGCAACACTTGTCTTGTAACAGCTATAATCAATTGCTTTAATTTTCATCTGTGAATTCATCATGGCAACTTTTGTTAAGCCCAGCATAACATAAGCATTAAAATCAGTCAATCACTTGCCCAATTGACATGTAAAGTTCATGATTTATCATGAGACTTCCATACATTTCATGATTTCCCAACATACACATGAACTCATTCATGCTCATCCTTTCATGGGGGATTTACTATTTCAGCATTCATAATTTATTTCATGCAAATAAACACAATCAACTTTCAGCCATATCATGCATTCAATAATTTTTTGTTTTCTAAATGCATCAATCAAAAGGAAAGAGAAGAGTAAGAGTTTCCCCCTCTTAGTCTTTTTCCAATACGGAGCCACACCACCACTATGGTTCCATGCTCTTTAGCCTCTTTCACTTCAAATGTGAATGCTTAACTCTCCCTTCCTAGTTTTGGCGACGACACCTAGTGTTTAAGGTATGTCCAAGGCTTCTCATCCAGGGAACCCTTCCCCATGATTGCCTGCAGAACCTTTGGCTTCTAGGACCCACACAAGTCCACTAGCACCACTTCCATTGTTACTCATACTGAGCTCTCTAGGACAGTCACATGTCAAATGCATCCTTAGGATTCCTCCAAGGTTCTTGCTTCCATGATTACCTACACTCACACATTGAGTCAATTCACATGTTAAGTTTATTTTTATAGGGTTTATCTCTAAACAAGAGTTTAAGAAATCATAACCAAATCATATACACATGTATTTTCATATTAATTAAGTAAGAAGATGCAAGATAAACCAAATACTTATCTTTATGAGCATCTTCTTTTAGCTCCACAGGTATCCCGCATTGACTTCAGACAACTATGGCACCCACAAGACCTACCCCACCCCTTCCAGTACTCTTCAGGTGTGCATCGAAAGGTAACCAAGTTTCTGTAAGCCTCAGAAAACTTGTTCATACAATAACTAATATTTGGCCAGCACACAGGCTGCACCATAACATTCAACGCCAAACCCATGAACCGATTGTATTTACCAAGTGTTTATGGTGCCAAACCAGTCCCATACCTGGTTTTCCCTTTCCATTTCCAATCCATCACTTCCATCTGGGTTAACAGGTCGAATGGAAGGAAACTGTACCATAACATTCAATGCTCAACCAATGCACCGATTGGATTTACCAAACATACAAAAACCATTTCCAATCCAGCGTCTCTACTAGGTTTATAAGGAAATTAGACAAAATAATACAATCACATGGCTCATTCTCCTATGAAAACCAGTTGTTATATGTCAAATATGCACTTCTCCATCTGTGATCACATTGCTTTGTCGATCACACAAAAGGACACTATGGATGGAAGAGCTAGGTTGACCTTAGATGAGTTATTGCTGAGACTACACTCTTCAGCTGAAAAACATAATTTTTCTACAGTTTTCATGACATGTGCTCTACTATTTCCACAGTGATCCTGAGTTCTGAATGCTGGTCTTATTGAGGACAACCTGCGCACATCCTCTAAATGTTGCAAACATTGGTTGTCAAGTGCAAAAGTTGCATAATGTACACTAGTTTGGTTGTATGAAACCTGCACACATATTAAGATGAAATGAAAAAATATATTAAGATTACGAATTGGGATTAGTTGAAGTTGGTTCTGCAACTTCCCCAACCTCCCAATTCAACCACCTCTCGAATTCAACTACCTACCTTGTCCCATAAATACAAGGAGGATCCATGAGAGAAGGAACTAGAAGGAATGCTTTAACTGTTGTTACGTGTAATGTCCCCTTCCTACCATACAGCATGATAGAGAGGACGTGGTGCTCAATCCAGGCAATTAGCCTAATGTTCATTAAAATCAAACTCATTGATACAAAGACATGTATATGTGCATGCTAACACAAACAGAGATTAAATAGATCCGGTTGTTATCTAACATACATTCAAACATTCTGTGACAGTCATTAAATAAAGACCCTTGCAGAATTATATAAAATCATATGGAAATGCATAAACATTTGAATACACAGCGGAAGTAAATTCATTAGCACATCCATAATACATTCCAGCTATTCATCAAAGGAACGATTTCCAAGTTAAATACACAAGAGAATACTTATCTTATACAAAAGTAGTCCCACGCAACTAGCTATGCAACTGCAACGTTCCACCCAACCGTAGGCCAGTGTGTTCCTCAATCTCTCAGCACCACTGCCACCCCCAAGCTGGGCATGATCTCTACAAGGAACCAGGGAACAGCAGACTCACACATAGCCAAGCATACACCAAGATGAGCCAAGCCAATCTACAATTGGGTTTATCAGGCTGCTAGGAGATGGAAAGGAAGAGTTGCTAAGCTAGTGAGCTCTAGCACAGAGCCAGGGATAACCTTGCAAGATCTATCTATCTTGGCACCCACAATACCTACACACCCATCACAAGGAAGTATTCTTTTCACTGTTGTACAGTCCCTCAAGCCATACCTTCCCTATCTAGTGCTCTCAGGGTATGCATAGAAGAGTAACCAAAGCCCTCTTGATCTTCTTGAGAGGTTGTCTCCCCCACTAGGTTTATCAAGCCACTTCTGTCCACTACCACTCCAGAATTTCAACTCACAGGTTCAAACCAAAAATGAGGAATGCACACAACAGTAGAACACAATTATGGGGCAGGATAAAACGTTTTTACAGTGAGATGCATGAGATGGGGTTCCAGCTAACTCAGAAAAATGTGGGAACCCACAAAAACGAAAATGAGAAGTTGGGGCACAACCCTGGGAAGCTAAATCCATTTTTAGTAAAACGTCCAGGGTCAATTCGTGGCAAAAACGACCTCCCTCCTAGTCCCCAATTCGTGGCCTTCCTCTCCCAACTGTTATACAAGGCAAAAACGACTCCCAGGCATGGAAAAATGCAGGATTTAGATGAAAAACGTATATGGAAAGACCCAGCTAACTCCCCCTGCGTGAATCAGTGAAGACTGCCTATTCAGAATGGCTTTGGGCACCATTTCGTGGGTGATTTCTTGCCCAAGGAGACAAAACACGAATTTCCAGGTTGATGGCTTGCCCATGCACGAAATTGGCTACCATACTTCTTCATTTCCAAGGCATTAACTGCCTTAACCAATTTCTTGGAAGAATTAAATGATTGGGTGCATGAGACAAAATGGGTAGTTGGTGGTTTATGGGTTCCCCCATTGACACATGGATTAATACCATTGGCTCAAGGGTTTGAATAATCCCCCCCCCCCTTTTCCTTGTAGAGTCATGCCCCATCTCTTTTGTTGCATTGCATAGCCGGTTGTGGGTTTTTCCATTAAAATTCGTATTTACATGGTGTCTTATTTACATAATTCCCATCTCACACAAGAACCATAGGCATCTATTTTTAATTTCCGATACATAAAATACTAAATCAATGGTGGGGCCTTGGCCTTGAGCTCCTCACCATGATTAAATTACAATATTTACATCATTTACGATTTAATACAAAGGGGGTCAAAATGGGGACATTACATTCCCCTCCCCTTACATTAGCACTGTCCTCAGTGCTCATCAAAATTGAACAAAAATGGATATGCCACCCTCATGGCATCCTCCATCTCCCATGTAGCCTCATCGGGACCGTAGTGCTTCCATTGCACCTTTACCTGTCCGATGGCTCGATTCCGGAGCAATGTTACTTTCTTGTCTAGGATGCGCAATGGATCGGTTTGGAATTCTCCCTCGGGTTCCACCTGGATCACATCCCAATTAATCACATGGTTAGGATCATGTACATATTTCTTAAGCAAAGAGACGTGAAAAACATTATGAGCTTTAGTGCTAGCAGGCAATGCAAGTCTATATGCAACTGGTCCTATTCTTTCAAGCACTTCAAATGGCCCACAATATCTAGGTGATAGCTTGGCACAACTCCCAAGCTTCAAGGAACTCTTCCTTGATCTCACTCTAAGATATACATGATCCCCAACATTGAATTCCCTATCCTCTCTATGCCTATCTGCATAGCTTTTCTGTCTATCCTGGACTGCTTTTAAATTTTGCCGGATCTTTGCAACCTATTGTTCCATTTCCTTAAGCAATTCTGTCCCAAGTACAATTCTGTTCACTGGATTGTCCCAAGTCACTGGGGTCCTACACCTTCTGCCATACAAAGCCTCATAAGGACTCATACTCAATGATGCTTGTTGCCCATTGTTATATGCAAATTCTACCAAGTGTAGATAATCCTCCCACTTGGATGGTTTGTCCATTACATACATGCGGAGCATGTCTTCAAGCACCCAATTTACTCTTTCGGTTTTCCCATCTGTTTGAGGGTGGTACGCGGTGCTAAAGCTTAGCTATGTACCCAAATATGCAAAGAGACCTTTCCAAAAATTGGAAGTGAACTTGGTATCCCTGTCAGAAATGATTGCCTTAGGCAACCCATGTAATCTGAAAATTTCCTTCATGAAAATATCTACAATGGCATCGGCTTTATGTGTGGACTTAACCGGTATGAAGTGTGCTGCCTTTGTTAACTTGTCCACCACAACCATGATGGAATCATGTTGTCTCTTAGTCATTGGCAATCCTGTAATAAAATCCATGGATATTACTTCCCATTTCAATTCTGGAATTGGCACTGGAAACAATAAACCTGTTGGATGTTGGTGTTCACTCTTCACCTGTTGACATTCCATGCACTTAGAAATGTATTCAGCGACATCCTTCTTCATCCCTGGCCAGAAATAATATTTCCTTGCGGTAGTGATTGTTTTCTGATATCCTAGGTGACCAGAGTATGGAGCTTTATGGATTTCATCCATAACCATTCGCCTTAAATCTGCCGCATTTGGAACATAGACTCTATTCTTATAAGTAAGAAGTCCGTCTTCTTCCAAATGATAGTCCTCATATTTCTTTTCAAGGTTTTACTGCTGCAATTTGCCCTTTACCTGCTCATACACGTCATCCTCAACCATATGGTTAACAATCTGCTGCCTCAAATCTGGTTGGCAAGTACTAAGCGCTGCCACATGCATTTCACGTACCTTCCTGCTGAGTGCATCAGCCACCTTGTTTTCTTTCCCTTTTATGTGCTTGATTTCGAAATCAAATTCACACAAAAATTCCAACCATCTAGCTTGCCTAGCATTTAAAGTTGGCTGATCAAACAAGTATTTCAGACCACAATGGTCTGTCCTTAACTCAAATTTTCTTCCCATTAAGTAATGCCTCCACATCTTCAAGGCATGTACTATGGCTGCAAGTTCTATATCATGAGTAGCATAGTTCTTCTCATGCTCCTTCAACTTTCTTGACTCATAGCATATCACGTGGTTATCTTGCATAAGAACTCCTCCAAGTCCTTGATTGCATGCGTCTGTACACACCACAAAGTCTTTTTCCGGATCTGCAATCTTCAGAATAGGTGCACTTGTAAGAAGATTCTTCAACCGCTGAAAACTTTCTTCACATCTTAGTGACCATTCAAATTTTACCCCCTTCTTTTGCAAAGAAGTGATCGGGTTTGCAACCTTGGAGAATCCTTCGATAAACCTCCTGTAGTAACCAGCAAGGCCCATAAAAGATCTCACATCAGTCACATTCCTTGGAGTTGGCCAATTCATAATGGCTTCAATCTTCTCAGGGTCTACAGATATACCTTTGTCGGAGATGATGTGACCCAAATAATGAATTCTATCTTTATAAAAGTCACATTTGCTCAACTTTGCATACATCTTATGCTCCCTTAGTAATTGCATTTTCATTCTCAAATGTTCTTCATGCTCTTCTTCATTCTTAGAATAGATGAGAATGTCGTCTAGGAACACAAGAACAAACTTGTCCAAATACTTGCTAAAAACATTATTCATGAGACACATGAATGTAGCTGGTGCATTGGTGAGACCAAATGGTACCACTACAAACTCATAGTGTCCATACCTCGTTCTAAAGGCTGTCTTATGAATATCTTCTTCTTTGATTCTTACCTGATGGTAACCAGACCTCAAGTCAATCTTTGAAAATACCTTTGCTCCTCTCATTTGGTCAAAAAGGTCATCAATTCGGGGCAATGGGTATTTGTTCTTCACAACGACTTTGTTCAACTTCCTGTAGTCGATACATAACCTGAGTGTTCCATCTTTCTTTTTCACAAATAGAAGAGGTGCTCCCCACGGGGACACACTTGGCCTAATATATTTCTTTTCCAGCAACTCTTGCAATTGCATCTTCAATTCTAGCAATTTCGGTGTACTCATCCTGTAGGGTGTCTTAGACACTGGTGCTGCTCCTGGCACAATTTCAATTGTAAAGTCAATGTCTCTCTTTGGAGGAAGTCTTGGAATCTCATCAGGAAAAACATCCCTGAATTCTTGCAATACTTGATAGTCCTCCAATTTAAGAGTTTCACTCTCTGCTGCCTCCAAAATGTGGGCTGCATACAGTTGACATCCCTTCCTATAGAACTTCTTTAGTTGCATGGCTGAAACCTGTCTAACAAAAGTCACCTTTGGAATGCCTTTTACAACCCTCAGGTTTCCTTCTTCGTCCATGCATTCAAATGTCTTATTGTAGCAGTCAAGTTTAACCCTGTGTGCTTCTAACCAATCCATTCCAATGAGAATATTATAGGAACCCAATGGTAAAATATTCAGATCTGCATAAGTGAATAGCCCATCCATCTCTAATGGACATTTCTCTACTGTTTCGCTAACTTTTCTCTTGGTTCCAGTGGCTAGTTGAACTAACCATGATTTACTATGCTTTAATTTCTTGAAGGCACAAATCTCAACAATCCTAGGAGTGACATAACTGTGAGTAGATCCAGGATCAATCAAAATAGAAACAGATTGCTTAGCAATCTTACCTTCAATTTCAACCACAGTTGACTGATGATCTGCGTGGCGGTCGTCTAGAGCTGCATAGATTCTAGGGATTGTCCTCGCCACTTGACCCACAGTTCCAACTCCCTGGATGTTGTGAACCTGATTTGCATTCCCATTCCGATGTGGACAGTTCCTAAGCATGTGGTCTCCTCCACAACCCCAACATTGAAGTGGTTCTCTTGGCTCCTTTGGATCTCTCGGCTTGTCTCCCATCATCCTAGTTGGCTTAGTCACAACCTGTGATGGCTGCCTTTGCTGATTCCGGAATTGAGGAGGCTTGAACCCCTTCTTTCTCTGATCAAACTTCTCATTTTTCTTATCCTTCCATGCCTTATGGAATTATGGTTTGCTTATGTTCTGATCAAAGCAATACTTGGCCTTTCTTATGGCCTCCTCTAGAGTTCGAGGTTCATCAAACTCAATTCTATCTTTATATGATTGGGGCAGTCCACTTAGGAAACGCTGAATTTTCACCTTGTCATATCGAATGTACCTGACATACCTCAGCAGCTCCAAGAACTTGTTTGCATATTCTTCCATGGTCAATTGTACCAATCTCAGCTCATGGAACTCTTTGATCTTATCATCATAGTACCTATCAGAGAGGTACTTTTGCTTGAAGTATTTCTTGAACTGCTTCCACACGATCTTCCTTTCGTTGATCTTCTTCACTTGCCTGGTGTGTTCCCACCATATAGATGCTCTTCCATTCAAGTTGAAGATGGCTACCCTTGCCTTCATATTTCCCGAGTAGTCTTGGACTTGGAAATACTTTCTCATCCCAAGAAGCCAAGCTTTAGCTTCTTGACCGGACTTTACTTCTCCATCAAATGTAGGAGGTTTTGCCTTCTTAAATTCCCCATGTGAATTGTTCTTGTAGTGCTTCTTTCTCTTACTCATGTGAGATGAAGAGCTTGAAGCCTCAATGGATTCTTCGGAGTCAGATGATTCATTAGAAGAGATTTCTGGAGTATATGTCCTGTCTGTAGAAACTCTTCTTGGGCTACTGGCCCTCTTACGGGAATTTCTTCTAGAGATACTCCCACCCCTTTCTGGATTTGATATCTGATGCCCAGAGTTTATTTGTCTTTGGATGTCTGTCAAGCTCTGTAACATGGTTTCATTCAACTGATTTTGTTCTTCCTGAGCTTTAATCATCCTTTCATTATCTTCCCTACAGCTTTGCAACTCCACACTTAGGCTTCTCATGGTGGCTACAACATCTGGAGGGGTACCTTGATTTCTTCTCCCATTAGATTATGTTTCATCATTTTCAACCTGTATGTTCTCCCCCATGGCATCTGTTTCAGGATCATAGGGATCTTGTGCATCATCCATAATGCTGATTTTCTTGGCCCCAATCAAGATCCAAAAATCTCTGACTGTATTATCTAGTGTGTTACCCTGCTGTAACTGTGACTCTCTGAAATGTGTTCATCAACACAATTGTTAGCTGCATTACATTCTCAGAATTCATAACTTACTTCATGCACGTGGAAAAATGCCATACTGACAATTCGTCAAATCACAACAACGAAATATGAGGGAAAAAAAAGAAAAAAGGGGGTCAAGGGGGCTTTCCCCCTTGTCCACTGCAGGGCGGGTCAAGGGCAGTGCCCTCTTTTTTTTTTTTTTTTTTTTTTTTATGAATCACGCCGCAACGGTGGTTCACTGAATCCTGCCACAACGGGCAGTTCGCGGAATCCTGCCGCAACGGCGGTTCACAGACTGCTCCCGCAACTGCGAGGAGGTTGGCTGAATACTGCCGCAATGGGCGGAGTGATTGGTTGAAAGCTTCCGCAACGGGCGGTTCACGGCTTGCCTCCGTTGCGGGACGCTTCACTGAATGCTCCCTCAACTGCGGGGAGGTTGGCTGAAGCCTTCCGCAATGGCGGGGCCATTCGGCGAAGGCTCCCGCAGTTGCGGAGCCATTCGACGAAGGCTCCCGCAGTTGCGGAGCCATTCGGCGAAGGCTTCCGCAGTTGCGGAGCCATTCGGCGAATGCTCCCGCAATTGCGGAGCCATTCGGTGAAGTCTTCCGCCGTTGTGCGGAATGCTTCCCCGGTTTCGGGCAATTTTTGCGAAAAGCTTTTGCGGAAAGACTTGCGGAATGCTTCCGCAATTGCGGAACGATTCACCGAAGTCTTCTGCAGTTGCGGAACGATTCGGCGAAGTCTTCCGCAGTTGCGGAATGATTCTCCGAAGTCTTCCGCAACTTTGGAACGGCTCGCCGAACCCTTCCGCGTTGCGGAACGACTCGCAGAATCCTTCAGCAATTTCGGAAGAGAATTCCTTCCGCAAATTTCGGAAGAGAATTCCTTCCGAAAAACTTCCCTTCGCAAATTTTCGGAAAAAAAATTCTCGGAACGCTTCCGAAATGTCGGAACGATTCTCCGAATGCTTCCGCAGTTGCGGAAGGCATTCGGGAATTCTTTCCGAAACAGTCTTAAACCAAAATTTTTCAAAAACGGACTTAAACCCAAAAAATTTCAAAAACAGACTTAGGAAAATTTTGAAATTTCCCCTTGTAATTGCTATCAGGTTTGGCCCATAGAGGCCCAATGCTGCAACGCAGCTCTGATACCATAATGTAATGTCCCCTTCCTACCATACAGCATGATAGAGAGGACGTGGTGCTCAATCCGGGCAATTAGCCTAATGTTCATTAAAATCAAACTCATTGATACAAAGACATGTATATGTGCATGCTAACACAAACAGAGATTAAATAGATCCAATTGTTATCTAACATACATTCAAACATTCTATGACAGTCATTAAATAACGACCCTTGCAGAATTATATAAAATCATATGGAAATGCATAAACATTTGAATACACAGCGGAAGTAAATTCATTAGCACATCCATAATACATTCCAGCTATTCATCAAAGGAACGATTGCCAAGTTAAATACACAAGAGAATACTTATCTTATACAAAAGTAGTCCCACGCAACTGGCTATGCAACTGCAACGTTCCACCCAACCGTAGGCCAGTGTGCTCCTCAATCTCTCAGCACCACTGCCACCCCCAAGCTGGGCATGATCTCTACAAGGAACCAAGGAACAGTAGACTCACACATAGCCAAGCATACACCAAGATGAGCCAAGCCAATCTGCAATTGGGTTTATCAGGTTGCTAGGAGATGGAAAGGAAGAGTTTCTAAGCTAGTGAGCTCCAGCACAAAGCCAGGGATAACCTTGCAAGATCTATCTAGCTTGGCACCCACAATACCTACACACCCAGCACAAGGAAGTATTCTTTTCACTGCTGTACAGTCCCTCAAGCCATACCTTCCCTATCTAGTGCTCTCAGGGTATGCATAGAAGAGTAACCAAAGCCCTCTTGATCTTCTTGAGAGGTTGTCTACCCCACTAGGTTTATCAAGCCACTTCTGTCCACTACCACTCCAGAACTTCAACTCACAGGTTCAAACCAAAAATGAGGAATGCACACAACAGCAGAACACAATTATGGGGTAGGATAAAACGTTTTTACAGTGAGATGCATGAGATGGGGTTCCAGCTAACTCAGAAAAATGTGGGAACCCACAAAAACGAAAATGAGAAGTTTGGGCACAACCCTGGGAAGCTAAATCCTTTTTTAGTAAAACGTCCAGGGTCAATTCGGGGAAAAAACGACCTCCCTCCTAGTCCCCAATTCGTGGCCTTCCTCTCCCAACTGTTATACAAGGCAAAAACGACTCCCAGGCATGGAAAAATGCAGGATTTAGATGAAAAACGTATATGGAAATACCCCGCTAACTCCCCCTGCGTGAATCAGTGAAGACTGCCTATTCAGAATGGCTTTGGGCACCATTTCGTGGGTGATTTCTTGCCCAAGGAGACAAAACATGAATTTCCAGGTTGATGGCTTGCCCATGCACGAAATTGGCTACCATACTTCTTCATTTCCAAGGCATTAACTGCCTTAACCAATTTCTTGGAAGAATTAAATGATTGGGTGCATGAGACAAAATGGGTAGTTGGTGTTTTATGGGTTCCCCCATTGACACATGGATTAATACCATTGGCTCAAGGGATTGAATAACCCCCCCCCCCCTTTTTCCTTGTAGAGTCGTGCCCCATCTCTTTTGTTGCATTGCATAGCCGGTTGTGGGTTTTTCCATTAAAATTTGTATTTACATGGTGTCTTATTTACATTATTCCCATCTCGCACAAGAACCATAGGCATCTATTTTTAATTTCCGATACATAAAATACTAAATCAATGGTGGGGCCTTGGCCTTGAGCTCCTCACCATGATTAAATTACAATATTTACATCATTTACGATTTAATACAAAGGGGGTCAAAATGGGGACATTACATTACGCTGGAGGAATTCCTAAGTCATTGTGAAGAGTAGGAGCCCAAGATTCGGTTGCAGAAGTGTCTGGACAGATCAGGTATATATGTACTTATCTACATTTCTTTGACAATAAAAGGTGGAAATACCCTTCCCGTCCCAAATTGAATGTCTATTTGATTGAATGTTTACTTGGTTAAATATCTAATTGTAGTTGATGTTAATTCATTTCCAATTTCATCATATTTATTACAGTCAAGATACGCTGAGGAAGGTTAACTTTGTGTTGCAGGTTCATCATAGTGGAAGATCAAGCGAAAGCTAGGACCAACCATCGTTGAAAAGGTACAACTTTCGATATCTTAATCTCTTTCCATTTGTAGTAACCAATGCAAGATAATGAATGTATTTACCAGTCACCCCACTCAAGTTGGTAGTGTTGTATCCCCATTACAAGGTATTTTCCTGCATAACAAACTGGCGACTCCGCTGGGGAGTAACCGGTTGTTTTTCTTCTCTAGGGGAACTTGCTAGGTTTTCTTCCAGTTTATTTCAGTCTTTTGTTCTCTGAGAGGTTTTAGAGGTCATTTTTTCCTGTTCTTTTTATCTTGATTCATCTCAGTCTGCTTCAGCAAAGCCTTTTTGTTTGCTTTAAGTCCCTGGGCGCTAGATTGTTGTATTTACAGTAGCACATTTTCTATCATGAACATTGGTTTCCCTGAAACACAGTAGCGCACCTTTCTTGGAAGGTGTTGGTTTTTATACCACACAGTAGCGCACCTTTCCTGTAGGTTCAAGCCTTTTTACTAAGGTTTGTTTCCAAGTTGGGGGATCTGCTTCTAGCCTTTTGCTTTGCTTCTTTGATTGACCACTAAGACTTTTATGCCCTTTTTGAGTCTTGTTTGCCTCTCTAAAGTCCTGTAGTTTGCTTTTGATTACTTTAACACTTGTTTAAGGTGTCTTTTCTGCTTTTTTAAACCTTTTTAAGGCTGTGTGCTACTCTCTGCTAGACAAACCAGCGCATTTTTTGCCCTAGATGCTTGTTGCAGTTATACAGATCTGCGTTTTGAACGCCTGTTGTCTGTGGCTGTCACGTCCCCTCCCATCATTCCAGCTAGATGGAGAGGATTGTGAGGTTAAACCGGGCATCTAGCCCCCATATCCAGTCATTAAACTTTTTGATACAAAGACAAGTATATGTTCATGCAATGGAAACACAACGGAAGTTAAGTAAATGCTGTTGATATCTATCATACATTCAAGATTCTGTGACAGTCATTAAATAAAGACCTTTGCAGATTTATAAAAGACCATATGGAATTGCATAAACTCGTAAAAACACAGCGGAAGTAAATTCATTTAACACATCCACATACATTCATAATATTCATCAAATGATTAATTGCACAATTAAAAACACAAGAGAATACTTATCTTATGCGAAAGTAGTCCCACGCAACTGGCTATGCAACTGCAACGTTCCACCCAACCGTAGGCCAGTGTGCTCCTCAATCTCTCAGCACCACTGCCACCCCCGAGCTGGGCATGACCTCTACAAGGAACCAGGAAACAGCAGACTCACACATAGCCAAGCATACCCCAAGATGAGCCAAGCCAATCTACAATTGGGTTTATGAGGCTGCTAGGAGATGGAAAGGAAGAGTTGCTAAGCTAGTGAGCTCCAGCACAGAGCCAGGGATAACCTTGCAAGATCTATCTAGCTTGGCACCCACAATACCTACACACCCAGCACAAGGAAGTATTATTTTCACTGCTGTACAGTCCCTCAAGCCATACCTTCCCTATCTAGTGCTCTCAAGGTATGCATAGAAGAGCAACCAAAGCCCTCTTGATCTTCTTGAGAGGTTGTCTGCCCCACTAGGTTTATCAAGCCACTTCTGTCCACTACCACTCCAAAACTTCAGTTCACAGGTTCAAACCCAAAACGAGGATGCACACAACAGCAGAACACAATTATGGGGCAGGCTAAAACGTTTTTACAGTGAGATGCATGAGATGGGGTTTCAGCTAACTCAGAAAAACGTGGGAACCCACAAAAACGAAATGGGAAGTTGGTGAACAACCCAGGAAGCCAAATCCGTTTTTAGAAAAAACGTCCTTGGACATTCAGGGGCAAAAACGACCTCCATACAGTCCCCAAAACGTGGCCCTTCTCTCCCAGGCTACTGCATATGCAAAAATGAACTCCCAGGCATGGAAAAATGCAGGATTTGGATGAAAAACGTGTAGGGAAAGACCCAGCTAGCTCCCACTGCGTGAATGAGTGAAAACTGCCTGTTCAGAATGGCTTTGGGCACCATTTCGTGGGTGTTTTCTTGCCCAATAAGCAAAAACACGAATTTCCAGGTTGATGGCTTGCCCATGCACGAAATTGGCTGCCATACTTCTTCATTTCCAAGGCAATAACTGCCCCAACCAATCTTTGGAAGAATTAAATGATTGGGTGCATGAGACAAAATGGGTAGTTGGTGGTTTATGGGTTTTCCCATTGACACATGGATTAATACCATTGGCTCAAGGGTTTGAATAATTTCCCTCCCTATTCCTTGTAGAACCATGCCCCATCTCTTTGTTGCATTGCATAGCTAGTTGTGGGTATTTTTCATTAAAATTCGTATTTACATGATGTCTTATTTACATCGTGCCCATCTAGCACAAGAACCATAGGCATCTATTTCTTTATTTGTCGATACATAAAACGTTAAATCAATGGTGGGGCCTTGGCCTTGAGCTCCTCACCATGATTAAGTAACAATATTTACATCATTTACGATTTAATGCGAAGGGGGTCAAAATGGGGACGTGACAGTGGCAACAACAATGCACTTTTACTGAGTCTTGTCCTTTTTGTTAGGGTTTGACCCCAGTTTGAGTTTTTAGGGTGGCTTTGAAGATTTGTTTAGTCTAGATACCTTCTGAATATCTTTTCAGATCAGTCTGAGTGAGTTAAATCTTTCTATTGAGCTTTCCCTTTGTGTATATGTGTTGATAGGGTTACTTTTTGGTTTTCTTACCTACTTCTTTGTTTGGCGGGTGTTTTCTTAGGCTTTGGTGCTTAGGAGCATCCTTTTAGGTCCGTCTTTCCATTGAAAGCATCTATTTTCCCCTTTTCTTTAACACTTTGTTCTTAACCTTGAGTTTGTTCATCGAAACAACTCGGTAGGTGGAGTCTTTCTTAAGTTTCTTGATTTGATTGTTTAAGCCATTAGGTTATTTTTTCCTTACTCACATTTTGCATTAGGTCTTACTTGCTCCTTTCCAAGTTCTTTTTTTTTGCAAATATTAGAAAAGATAAAAGTGAAATTGGTAGCTTAGTAGTAATATTTATCATCTTTTTCGAAGTAGCATAAATCGTTTGCTTTGAAAAACTAAAAGAAAATTACAAAAAAAAAAAAATTATTTAGGATTGCCTAGTTTTCAGTTTTGAAGAATATAAACGAAAAGAAAAGAGTATTTTGTGAATTTAAAAGCATTATTTCATACGCACTTTGCTTTCTGTCGAAACCATTCCACACACTTCACTACCCTTTTTGAGTAAAAAGAAGCCCTTAAAAAGAAATCTTAATAAAATTAACTAGCAGCTTTTTCTTTTTAGGTATACACATCATCAACTAGCTTAGGCTAGGGTTTCGGGTTTAAATCACCTTAAACTACCCGAAATCGGCTTCATTAATCAACAATCGTAGTAAAACTATCTATTAGGTAAATCCACCTCTATCAAAATATCCTGGGAACACTCTACTAATACCATAGTTAAGCACGAGACTGTGGGCGATTGGAACTGCTGAGGATACCCCCTCACTTTACTCCCAACCATAAACCAGAGTTGATTGACGTATGGGGATCCACTAGTACTTTTAAAGTGATTTTGGATTTCGGGATTTTCTACCCTGCCCATGCGTCTTGGCTAGGCTGACGACTGTTCCCCCAGGTTTTTTCGTATTGGTGGTACCCTTAGTATCATAACCCTAGGGCTCTACACAGGTAGAGTGGAAGGATATTTCCACTTCACCTTGGACAGATGCGGAAGGTAACCCTTTGGCATTAATCCCGATAGGGTGGTTTGGTGATTCAAACGCTTGCACCCAGAGGACCTCCATTGGACGCCACGTAACTGACTGTCAATACTCTATTAGTTTTTTCTGGGCCCTCATCATCCCAGACTTGCTTCTGAGAGTATTTTCCTTGTATTGCTTAGTTTGATCACTTAGGAAATTTTTTTATTGGTATGTTGCTTGCTCCTTAGTCGAAGTGGCCACTAGGTTTTTTACATAGTTTGCTTTTTATATAGTTGTGGAGGACCAACCTCTTTGTAGGTATCGGATGTTGCAAAACCTTCCCCCACTCATTGTGGAGCCTCCACCGCCACCGCAACACCGGAGGACAGATTCCCATGGTTCATTTGAACTTATGAGTGAAACAGAAGTACTTGGAGAACCACAGCCCAGAGTTCAAGATCAACAGGTCTTTGATACTGTTGAGGTTGAGTACTTAACTTCTAGAGAGTTTAGCATTCCTTTCAACCCTCCTTTGACTGGACCCAACGAATCACTACTGGTACCTGTAGGATTTATAGGACAACCTGAGTACAGGGAGTACTTGTTTACACTTGGTTACACCATGACTAATCCAGGAGATGAGCAGGGAGTTCCTCAAACTCCCACAACAGCTATGGCTACAAGGATTGTTAATCCTTCTTTCACAAATAGTACAACACCGAGCTCTTCACAAACTGCTTCTGCTTCGAGTCCATCCTTTATTTTTAATGTTGGTACTCTAGGCATGCCGAGCTCACAAGCTTCGACATCTGCTTTAGTTTCCACCCCTACTTTTGGACCAAATAATGTCCATTTGACAGGGATACCTGCAGTGAATTTCACTCAACCTCTTGTTACACAACAGTTCTGTTGGCTTGGTTTTGCAACCAAGCTTAGTGCTATGGGCACCTTCTAACTAGTAGCAGCAGTTTCAAATACTAAAGCAAAAACAATTGTAAATCTAAAACTAAAACTAAACTAAACTAGCATGTGCATATCATAATAAACTTTTGAATTGAAAACAAGAACAAGGAAATAGAATAAAGAATAACTTTGTATTAAAAATGGGGGCAAGCAAGTGCTTGCAATGATAATACCTCCAAATGATGAAGATTGTTGAGTAGCTCCAAGGGTGAGCAGCTCCAAACTCCAAAGGTTCGTTCTCCAAGGTAGCTACAATGGCCAAAAGCTCATGGGAGATTTTGGCAGCATGAGGATAGGAAGATGGATGGATCTAAAGTGAAGAGCCCCTACCACCTTTTTATAGTTTTTGGTGGTGGGGAATACCATTATGGTTTTGTGGAAACCAATGGTATTGACCAACATGGTTTAGGTACCTTTTCCCTCCTTTTTCCTTTTTTGAATATTTTTAATATTTTTATTCCCTTTTTAATATTTTTGGGAATTTTGGACCCTTTTTAAGGGTTTTTATGCTTTTAGAGGAAAAATATCCATTTTGAGTGGAAAAAGGGGTGTATTAAGGTCTTTTGGTGACCTTTTGGTGGCTTTTAGAGGCTCAAATGGTGGAAAAGTGGACAAATGGGTCATGTGAATAAGTAAATGGGCTAGTGAGCACTTTTTAGGTGTTAACAGATTGCCCCCTGATGTGTGAGGGCAGGAGCTCATCGTATGGCCGATAGACATCATAGTTCTTTTGTCATTTTTCTGGGGTTTGGGGAGGAGAAGAGACCGATTGGAGACTGGATCCACGGCCCTTGGAAGCTGCAAAAAACAAAAAATATTACATGGCCTCAATATGAATGAGGAATGATCTCTGACAATGGACGAGGTGGGCATACCCATGCTCGTATCAAGACATAACAATTAGTCCCAAGAAGGGGGACCTGAAAAATATAAAAAATATGTTGGTACATCATAATGGTCCAGAGGGGACATCATTTTGGGATGTACTCATGATCATAACATGACTGATCTCAATAACTGATACACTGGAATAACTGATGAACTGCTGAAAATGAAGGTGTCCAACATCTATAGGGATTCAATGACTGTGAGTCATCTCCGAGAAGTACATATAACTGTATACTTGAGGGAGTATAAAATTGGGGTACATATGAATACTGTCGCCATGCGCAACCCGGATATCTATAGAAAAAATGTAACTGGTTGTTTCCATAAATAGACTCTCAAATGTGGAAGAGTCAGGAGGTATCTGGGGTCTTCGACTAATAACTGAAAAGGACCAATACCCTGTGCGAGTCTCAACGATGCGATCAAGGTGTTGAAGTCGAGCATGTGAGAAACAACCATTTGGAGAGGCAATGAGGACTCTTCTCGAAATGATTCGTAGGCACTCATCATAAATGGTGATGAGTCCAAGACACAGGGACCTCTAGGTCTATCCTCTGGAATAGATTTGTTTGTCGTCGACAGAGGGAGACCAGCAACTAACAAGGCAATGATGTTTCCTTGATAGGAGCACGAGGTGTAGAACTGAAGTGTGGTAGTACTGATGGTAGGACTGACATACTTGTGGGGATGGGAAGTAACTGGGGTCATATAGTGGGTAGCCTCAAACTTCCTTTGTTCAGAGCATGATGACATGGTTGACCTGGCAGCGTAGGGAACTGACTTGTAGGTGTGGGTATCATTGCTTTTAAGGACTGAAGGGTATGTATTGACTCTGACGGGGGTCAAGATGATGGGTGTTGTCGAGGGATTCTCAGGGTGAGATACTGCAGAATACTCTGAACAAAGGCGACCAAAAATGGGGAAGTTTCCATATGAGTAGTTGTGATGTGTTTGTGGCACCGAGAAGCACCATTGGGTCCTTCTTCGTAGTTTTAATGAGCTCCAAGAAGGTATAAAAGTGTGCTCTGAAATGGTACTGTCCTGTGGATTTCGTGAGCCCAAGACTGTTTGTGCTCATTGGTGCTTTCATTTTTAAGGAGTCTGAAAACGATAAGAAGACTCTGCAGTGGTTATGATTACTGTCCTGTTGGTTTTACGAGCCCAGGATGGTGATTGCTCGTGGTCGCTTTCATGTTTAGAGAGTCTAAAAGCGGTAAGTGGACTCCATTGGTGTTCTTTTTTGTAAGTTAGTCTCCAAGGCCCAAAAAAGCATAAAATGATGCAAATGGAGAACTCTTCTAGCCGATGTGACTAGAGTATACCTTTTTCATAATTAGTCTACAAGGTCCGGAAAAGGGGTAAACTTATACCAGGTAGACGCCCTTTCAGATACGTTTAGCGAGCATGAAAGGAAGCAAGGTTGCTCGACGATCTTTTCATTGTTTTAGGAGTCAGAAAAGAGCTTAATAGAAACTTCCTAAGTGCCTTTTTCGTAAAAGGGATTGCTCGGCCCACAAAAGGGATAAAATTATACCGAACAAAAAGGGATGGATGAGAGCGAGAAAAGGTCTCAAGCATCATCGTGAGTGCGGAAAACTGAATCCAGTGACATAAAGATTGTCAAAAAGGGGCAACGGCCAATGTGGCATGCAAACCGAGGCGACGAGGGGTCATGGGAAAAATTCTCAAAAAATATGGAGGTGAGAGCGAGAAATGATCTTAAGCATCATCACGAGCGTGGAAAACTAGATCCGGCGATATAAGGTTCATAAAAAATGGACGACGACCGATGTGGCACGCAAATCGAGGCGACGAGGGGGCATGGAAAAAATGCCCAAAAAATCTGGAGGTGAGAGCGAGAAATGATCTCAAGCATCATCATGAGCGCGGAAAACTGAATCCGGCTATATAAGGCATGTCAAAAACGGACGACGGTCGATGTGGCACGTAAACCGAGGCGACGAGGGGGCATGGAAAAAAATGCTCGACAAATCTGAGCATGAGAGCGAGAAATGATCTCAAGCATCATCACGAGCGCGGAAACATGAATCCGGCGATATAGGACATGTCAAAAATGGACGACGGTCGATGTGGCATGTAAACCGAGGCAACGAGGGCGTGAAAAAATGGTCAAAAAATGGACCTAGTGAAAACTGGAAAAGGAAAGAACTGTCATGAAGTTCTCACTGTTATGATTCCAACGGTACCAACGGTTTGAGAAATGGACATCGTATGACACCGGAATGGTTGTTTGAAAAATGGTGGAATCTCTATAAATAGGGCGTGGGGCCCATATGACGTGTCATGGTTATGTGTGAGTTTGGCAGAGCCGTCAGACCTCTTTCTTGATTTTCGGGAGATTTCATCGTTGGTTTTTTATTCCGCGAGTTTCAGGTAACTCTATTCGCCTTATCCTTTTCAATTATGTCTTTTTTGGTTAGCGGCGGGCCCCCGAAAGCCGCGAAATTCCATGTTGGCCTTCCAATGTGGAATATCGCGGGTTTCGGCTCCTTTACCGCGATGGACATTGCGGGTTTGAGGCTGACAGTCGCGATATTCATCGTGACTGTCAGTTTGAAAGTCGCGATGTTCATCGCGGGTATGGGGGAGACAGTCGCGATGTTCATCGTGACTGTCTGGCCAATACCCGTGATGTTCATCGCGGGTTCTTGTATAGAAGCCGCGATGATCATCGCGGCTTTTGATGGAAAAGCCGCAATGGTATTTTTGAAATTTTTTTCTATGGTGCTAAAAGTCTCTTTGTTTTTTGGCAGGATGCTGAGGAGGCCATTGACATCGTGGCGAGAGCGAGAGATGGAGGAAGACTTGATGATCCGGATTTGGACTGATCAGCAGGTCCGGCAGGTTTTGGCAGAGGGTGGACTGCTAAAGTTCACTCAGATTCCTCCAATGCGTTCAGTAGGACCCCTACTGAACAAGTTGGTGAGTTGGTGGGTACCTGCAGAGGGTGCCTTTGTTGTTGGGGGTGAGAGGTTGGAGATCACCCTCACGGATGTTTACTTTCTTACTGGGTTACCTCGCTTAGGGGAGGTGGGGGATCTTCTGCCGAGGATCCCGGCAGGTGTTGACATGGAGGATCTCCTGGAGACTTTCTATGTCGCTGGGACGATTGTGCAGAACAGCGCGCTGAGTCTGAGATCACTGCGAGAGTGGTACATGCGCGTTGTCGGGGCTTGTGTTCTGCGAGTGTTGGGTGTCGCGGCACCACATCGTTTGTCAGGGGGACAAACGATGATGGTGGATTATGTGCTAAGGGGGACTTATTACGCATGGGGTCAGATGTTCTTAGCTGGTGTCTGGAGAGATCTGGACAAGGTCAGTCAGGAGGGGGGAGAGTTCTGCTATGCCTCCTTTCTGTGTTCTTTTTTCTTTGAGCGGGTACCGACTTTGCGACCACGGGTGCCCATTCGTGATGGTTTGGTGAGCGAGCCACGGATGGTGCGGTGGGGGAAGATGATGCCTCGCAGTGGTGGTGGTATCTGCGGGTTCTTCTCGTACGAGATGTACGAGCAGTGGGAGCAGATCCCTCTGCTGATTGAGGACTATCCATATGCTGGTATGGATTACTGAGGAGATCCTGAGATGCCGCGAGCCCAGGGATAGGCCTGGGGTTTAGATGGTATGTTTTGTTCTCTACTATATCATGTGTTTCTAGATTTATTGGTTATGATTTATAGTTAGATATGTATATGATGGTTTATTTGCATTGTGCAGATGTTGGTCCTGTTCCATCGGCTGACTATGTGGCGCGCAGGGGACGGGCGATGGTGGTTGCTCCACCTCCGGTAGTTGTACCGCCTCCACCTGGTTGAGGATTTGGGGCTCGTGGTCGAGGGGCTGGATCTCGATATGATGCCGTCGCTGGTGTCCGAGAGACACTGGGTATGATTGTAGCAGTATTCCCAGAGGATGGGTGGAGGGATCTGGATCGGGACATCGTCGAGCGATGTTTCGAGGTGCCTCATGAGTGGCGCTCGATGTTGTTGAGAGCGACAGTGATGGCGACTGAGTTGAGGGATAGGGATCGACGGGATCAGGGAGGGCCGGCGGAGGGCAAGATTCGTTTACGGGATGATCCAGCGGGGGCATCGGAGAGGCGAGTCTAGGCTCGGCATGATCCGGTGGGACCGGCGAAGGAGGCTCCAGAGGAGCCTAGAGACCGTGATGATTAAATGATATGTATTTGCCCCCAAATGCTGATGAGCATATGGGGAAGCTATTTTTTGTACGGCTGATGTATTTTTCTATATTGGGTGCTGAGGGCACTTATGAGATGTTTTGATATATATATATATATATATATATATATATATATATATATATATATATATATATATATGTGATGTTGATATATAGTCGTGTATGTACATGGATGCATTTGTTGTCTTTTTGTTCGCCCGTGGAGGCATGTTTGATTTTCTGTATACCCGTGGAGGCACATGTTATGCACGTGGATGCAACATTTTGATTTTTTGTATATGCCCGTGGAGGCACACATTATGCACGTGGATGCACATTTTGTTTTGGTATATGCCCGTGGAGGCACATGTTATGCACGTGGATGCATTTTCTTTATGAAATGATTTGATTGGTGTGCCAGTCAAGTACGTTGTTGGCCATATGGTATGCTACACTATTGAGGTTTCTTGGGACATGTGTGAATGAAATGGATTCAAACTGTCGAATCATTTGTTTAGTGCGCAAAAATTTTCTGAACAGACAGGGATCGCGTACATGGTAATCATTGTTGAGCTGGGAAACAAGAAGTTGTGAGTCCAGGAAAACGTTAAGGCGATGTATGCTCATTTGGAGAGCTGCAGCCAGGAGACTGGTCACGGCATCATATTCAGCTTGGTTGTTGGTGGCAGCACCTAAACACACTCCGTCGATGTGGATCAACTCATGTGAAGGGGAATATATTACCCAAGCTACGGAGGCCAGATTGGGGGACCAGCGGCTTGCACCATCAACAAAACCGGCGTAGCAGAGTGGAACATGTGTGTGAAAGGAATAAATGGCAGGGGCCGACCGGATAGAGGGGTATCCAGTGGAAATCGTGTAAATGGTGTTAATTTCTTCCGAGGAGGAAGATGGTGGGGGATGACTGGGTCGCTGTTGTTGATGAACGGGGGGTACATCAGGCCATGTGTTAATGTGGTTCTCTATAATGGCGGGGTCAAGACCAGTCATTTTGGTATAGGACCAAGCAAAGACATCACGGAATTCTTGGAACAGTTTTTTGTATTCCTCAATCTCATGCTCACTCCAGGAGGCTCCTACTGTAATGATTTCAAGGGCACCCGGTGGGTCAGAGATATCGATGTGGATGATGGGTGAGATATTGGCCATGTTACCTTCCTCAAAGGAATTAGGAGTAGGAATAGGATCCTTAAACCAGTCGACTGTAGTAGGAGGGAAATCTTTGGACTCAACCGCGAATTGGGTAGCGGTGGTGGATGAGGTCTCTTATGGGAGGAAGTGTGAACGATGGTGCATATCTTCCTAGGGGTAATCAGGGGTAGTAAGAGCCTCTAGAATCTCCTCATCATTGCGGAAACTTTGAGTGGTCGAATCGGTTGACGAGGTAGTAGTAGTCGAAGAGATCATAGAAACGGTGTTAATCTCTTCGGATGAGGATGATACGGGAGGGTAGATTTCCTCGATTGTAGGGGGCGTCGTCTCAAGGTCCAAATTGTTCATCTCGTAGAGAGCTGCTCTGTAATCTGGGATATCAGGACAGTGATGTGAGTAGTGGCTATAAATACCGCATATCGCACAAGGGTGGTTGGTACGCAGTGATTTGTCATGAGGCATGGGGTTTGAGTCGATTTTGACAACCGGGATGTTGGGGTCGTCGTCAAGCATTTGCATGTGTTCCTGTAATGCAGGTAACTGTGGACACTGATGGGTTGGATGGCCTAACTCATCACACAACGAGCATTTAGGAGGAGGACGAAACGCAAGGGGAGGTTTTAATGCCTTGCGTGGGGGTACCGCAGTGTATGGTTGTGGGCCTCTGCCCCCAGTGGGCCTGATGAGAGGAGGGGGATTCATAGATGACGAAGGGGTAGTGATACCGGGAGGTGGTTGGGTAGAAGTAACAATGGGTTGCACTGGTTGCAGGACGACATTTGGTGTCGGCGGTGGAATGGGAGGTGAAATATACCACACAAGTAATCCCAGGGTTAACCCGAGGAGACTAAGGGTAGCCATAACCGAATCGCTTACTACGCCCGAGGGAGGGAATAGAAAGGGGATGGTGTGGATGGGTGTAACACCAATGTGACTAGGGACCAATGGTGGTTTAGGTAACAAGGATGGTTGATTGTTGGGTGTTTGTGTATTGTGGGAAAGAGTACGGAGGTTAGCGACGTGTGTCTCCGGTGACGGTGGTGGAATGGATTGGAATGTAGACGTCATCGACGTGTCGGAGTAAAGTCTGGGTCCCACAGAGGAAATGAACAAGGTAGTTGCACCACAAACAGGTTGTTCAACCATGGGGAGAACATTTTCAGGTGCGGCGGGGGCCTTGGGATCGTAATAGGTAAGTTGGTCGACCTTAACCATGCGTCCCTCATGGGGGAACATCATAGTACGGAAAACGGATGAGGCAACCGCCCGCATGGCATACATGTAGCTGCGACCAAGTAAGAGGTTATAATCGAGTTGGGAATTGATGACCTCAATGTCAATGAGCACGGTTTTACCAGTCAGCTAGACAGGGACATTAGCTAAGAGACCTTGAGGTTGAGCCGAACGGCCGTCGTAGGCTCGCAACGCAGTGGTGGACTGCTGGAGAGTAGGGGATCCCAACTTCTGCCAAACGAATGTGGACATAACGCATGTAGAGGCACCTTCATCGATAATGCACCGATGGATGAAAAGATTCTGAACGGAAACGGAAACTTGGAACGCTAAAGTAGAAGGTAAGCGTGGTTCGGACTGGTCCGAATCGAATGCCATCAGTTGTGAATCATTGGGGTCAATGGCGCCAATGGCGGAGAGTAAAGTCTTGCGTTGTGAAGGACAGTTTTTTTAAGACTTCTAAAGCAGACATGGCTGCAAGAGACTGGGCTAAGTCGTCTACAATGTTGTAATTCGACGCAGCACGAGCATTGGGATTATTGTTGATGCGACGAAGTGGGAAGCGAGGTTCTTTAGAAGCACCATCGAGAGGAGCCGGAGGTATACGTAACGTCTGATTTGTGGGATGAACTTTAGTGTTCTTGTCAACGGGAGGGGCTTCAGGGGTGGAGCCATATTGGTTCCGGCGGGTTTGGAGGTTGGCATTTGTAGATGACATCATCAACAAGTGGTGGGTATCTGAATCAAACATGGGTTGATCAGGAGCGGCATAAGTGATTTGTTATGGTGGCGCGTTGCCCTGAGGGGGAGCTAACGGCTGAGTGTTCACTACTCATTGGGTTGGAAAGGGGTTTTGTAGCACCAAAGGTTGATGTTGAGGTGGTGGAGGGTTGGATGGCGCCTGAGGAGCCACTTGCCCTTGACGATGGGCATCGTCAGTCCAGAGTTGCCGAGCTCGCTCCAAATGTGGGAAAGCATGTGTGTAATGGTCATAGACCCCGCAAATAGAACAATGATGGTTTGTTCTAAGGTTATTGTTTTTGGGCTGCCTGGCATGACGATCCGGATTCTGGTTGGGAGGAGCAGCATTGTTGTTATTTGGGGGATTGGGTGGTGGACCTTGCTGATGTTGTTGGTTGTTTCCGCGGTTACGTCCTTTTCCACGGTTTTGTTTCCCACCCTGGTTGCGCTGGTTTTTTTGATGTTGGGGCTAGTTGTGTTGTGTGTACACTTTCCCTTGAGCAGTGGGAGGATTTTGGTTCGTCGCAGGTGCAGGAGCAGGTTGTGGTGGATAATAAGCCGGTGGGGCTAGAGGTGGTCCAGTTACCTGCTGGGGTTGTTGGTAACCCTGAGCTATTGGAGGTGTTGGGTTAGCTGTTGTAGCTTGCTATGGGTAATACATTGGTTGAGGTGCGGCTGGGGGGGCGTATGCGGGTGGTGCATGACCAAATCACTGAGGTGGACATGAGGGTTCGTGGGTATGGTGGTGATGTGCCATGGGAGCATATGAATTGGTTGCTCCAGTTTGAGACATAGCCCGCAAAAGGTCGGGGCCATGGCTAGGATGTGCAATGGAAAAGGGTTGGGGATGTGGGGTAATATGACCAATGATGCCATCTGCGGCATGGGATTCCCCCGGCGCATCGTGTTGGGATGAATCGCCCCGAGGGGCGTCCGGTATAATGGTATATAGATAACCTGACTAGGCGTAAATGAGGTCAAATTGTTGGGCTTTGAGGATGGCCTCTTCTTCAGACTGGGGTCGTTCGGATGCCACATCCTTGGCAATGAGAGGGAGGAGGGATTTTAGAAACCAATCTAAGAAGATACGGTCGTCTAACTTGATTTTGCAGAGGCTTCGGCGTCGACGCCACTCATGGATGTGGTTAGTGATGTGGGTGGTCGTGTTCTGTCTGCAAGACAGTAGGATCTCGACTCCCGCATCATAGCAGACAGGTAACTGGAAGAACTGCAGGAAGGTCGAGGCAAGGGAGGTAAAGGTGGCATGGGTCCCATGGGGTTTCTCGATATACCACTTAGCTGCAGAGCCAGTGAAGGTGCGCTGTAACAGACGGAGGTGGACAGAGTCGTCCACTATGGAGTTGGAGGAACACCATAGATGGAAGGACATAATATGGTTCTGGGGGTCCTCACCTGCCTTGCCCTCAAACTTAGGGATGTCGGAGGGGAGTTTGGTGGGCATGTGAGGCCAAGCAGGGTCGTGTCTGATAGGATCATTGGTTAGCCTAGCTAAGTCTGGTAAGTTCAGACTCACCATGTAAGGTAACCTAGCCGATGGATGTGGTGTAGTGACTGGGACATGACTATTCATGGTGGCATGATGTAGTGGTCCAGTTGCCCCTAAGGGTATGCTAGGTGTTGAAGGTATATGTCCTCCAACTGCTGTAGTTTGGTATGGTCCAGCGCTTCCGAGTGCAACATGGGTTACACCGGGGTTAGGAATAGTAGTAGGAATTCCTGGAATCTAGGTTGTGGTAATGACAGGGGGTGTGACCCCTATGTTTTGCATACCCATAATAGGAGGTAGTCCTGTGTTGGGCATTCCTAAAGTTGGGGTGTCCCCCATGTTAGGCATATCTTGGGGGGTGGTGGTTGCCATGGATGGCACCACGGTAGAAGGGTTTGTGGATGTATCTCCTATGGTACTAGTAAAAAGTGGGTCGAATTGTGTTCTAGCCATGAGGTTGGTTGGTAATAACTCGGTAGGGTTTTTGGATTCAGCCTCAGAATCAGATGTGAAGTGAGGCGTGTCAGAATCGGATGATTGTATGTTTGATCGATGATGTGTCGAGTCAAGGGATAAGGCTCGACGTCGGTGACGTGGAGAGCCAAGTAGACTGAACTCTTGGGGTTCACCCTGAAGACGACGAGATCGTCTAAAATTCTCAATGGTGAGAAATATGTTTATTGTGAAACAAAATGTTTAGTGTAAGGTGGTAATGTATAAAAAACTCGAAACCCTAATGCAACCAAGGGTGCAAGAAGGGGAGTGAAAATAAAGGCTCTCAGGCCAAAAACTCAACCTCAAAAGGCACTTATTATAGCAGCTGTGCTATAATAAGTGGAGGGATGCAACAAAAATGGTCAGAATACCAACAGTCAAACAGCTTCTAGAAAAAAGAGGTGCTACTAGACCAAGGGTGGAATATATCATGCAAACACCTAACTAGAAGTATTGTGAATCAACAAACGATATTCTCTGCAAGGTGATGAAATCCAAGTCAGAAAATATTGAGTGTTGAATCAATGGCTAGATATCCCCCTACCGGGAGGGACACCAGGTAATCAATCCTAAAGAATGGCAACTAGGATACTCCGTTCATGACACGTTCAGAAAAGGTAAATCTGCCATTTGGTCCTTTTACCGCAATACCCCCATACAGGGATATCCCAAGAACTGCGAATGTTATCCTTCGGTTACTGAATGGATTTTGGTATTCCACTCAGGCTTCCAGAACCATCCTAGCGACTTCAACCCTCCTAGGGGAGAGGCCTTCTGATAAACTGGTTGTGTCCATGCCAAAAAATACTAGGAGATTTTGGTTCCCTAATAGACAACAGCTATGTCTCAAATGTGATAACTGAGGGGTGTTATTGGAACACCTATCCCCCCAATTCTACCTAGCTACAAATTTCTTTTAAGTGCTCCCCAAGTGGGGTTAAAAGTTGGTTGAAGTTAGGGTAAAATTTAAGGCTCAGTTTAAATTATGTGTTTGAGTGGGTGCACGTGTGGTATTTTAAACTGAAATTAAATGCTTTGCAAAAACTATTCAAAAAACAAAGGATCTTTGAAATAAGAAAGCAAATAATATGAATTCTTCAAGAAATAAATGGATTTCTTTTAACATTTGCTATGGGCAAAATATCAAGGAAGTAAACAGTAAAATTTTTTATCTAGATAAAATGCAAATAAATCCTTCTTTCAATTTCTGAAAATTTTTAAAAAGACTTTTTAAAGGAGCATTCTAAATAGTAAAATATTTCTATGGCTGTAAAAAATGCCGGAATTTTAATACTGTAAAATGTGCTAATTGGGCAGAAAATACAGCAAAAAATTAATTATTTAAACGGATTGGACGAATGGAAAAAATTTGCATCGCGGGTTTTGACAGAACAACTGCAATGGACCGCGCGGGTTTCTGTCACACAGTCGCGATGGGCAGCGTGGGTTTCAGCCGCGAAGCCGCGATGTGCAGCGCGGGATTTCATCACACAGTCGCGATGTGCCACGCGGAAAATGTTCGCGAAGCCGCAATGTGCAGCACGCAAATTGGCCGCGAAGCTGCGGTGAGCCGCGCGAAAAAGAGCCGCTCGACTGTTGGGAAAAAAGCCGCGAGGCGAAAGCCATACACGGACGCCGAAAAACAAATCCGAAAATTGAAAATTTCGGGCTATTGATGGCAATAAAATGGGCCGAGATCTAGAACAGCAATGGATCTGCTATCTAGGGTGGTAGATCTATGAATTAAACTGACTAATACTAACAAAAACTAAGATCTAAAGCAAAATGTGAGATCTAAGAGTTCTAAGCCAGCGGAGTCGCCAAAAACTGTTGGCTTGGTTTTGCAACCAAACTTAGTGCTATGGGCACTTGCTAACTAGTAGCAGCAGTTTCAAATACTAAAGCAAAAACAATTGTAAATCTAAAACTAAAACTAAACTAAACTAGCATGTGCATATCATAATAAACTTTTGAATTGAAAACAAGAACAAAGAAATAGAATAAAGAATAACTTTGTATTAAAAATGGGGGCAAGCAAGTGCTTGCAATGATAATACCTCCAAATGATGAATATTGTTGCGTAGCTCCAAGGGTGAGCAGCTCCAAACTCCAAAGGTTCCTTCTCCAAGGTAGCTACAATGGCCAAAAGCTCATGGGAGATTTTGGTAGCATGAGGATAGGAAGATGGATGGATCTAAAGTGAGGAGCCCCTACCACCTTTTTATAGTTTTTGGTGGTGGGGAATACCATTATGGTTTTCTGGAAACCAATGGTATTGACCAACATGGTTTAGGTACCTTTTCCCTCCTTTTTCCTTTTTTGAATATTTTGAATATTTTTATTCCCTTTTTAATATTTTTGGGAATTTTGGACCCTTTTTGAGGGCTTTTTATGCTTTTTGAGGAAAAATATTCATTTTGAGTGGAAAAGGGGGTGTATTAAGGTCTTTTGGTGACCTTTTGGTGGCTTTTAGAGGCTCAAATGGTGGAAAAGTGAACAAATGGGTCATGTGAATAAGGAAATGAGCTAGTGAGCACTTTTTAGGTGTTAACAAGTTCCAGGGTATAGCTCAAACTATTGCTTCCACATTCGCTGTAGGATCGATCCCTTCTGCATCTATGCTTGTTATGGGTACGATGACGGCACCGTCTATTACAACTATGCCTGGATTTAACCCTTATGTAGGGTACAATGTAAATCCATCAAATATGCCTGTAGGGAGTATCCCTTTCTCTTTGTTTGCTGGAGGAGGGGGTAATATTATTAATCCACAATACAGTGGGGTTAACACCCAGCCGCAATGGACCACTGCCCCGGGAAGTAATCCGATTTCTTTTGGGTGGAGCAATTTTAATGCTTTTACCTCGCAACTGATGGTTGGGGACAACCCCAGCCAGCAATACACGAACCAGGTATTGGGAGGTTCCCCCTACTAGGTTCCTATTCACCAAATTCCATCTGCATGACCACGTTTACCGTTTCTGGCAACATTGAACTTGCCAAATCTCTCAAAACTCACTAATGACCCTGTGTGACACAATCCTGCATGGCCACATGTTCCCACTAAGTTTCCCTCAGACATTCCAAAGTTTGAAGGCAAGACTGGAGAGGATCTCGGTGATCATGTCACGACGTTTCATCTCTGGTGCTCCTCGAATTCGTTGAATGATGATTCCATTCGATTGAGGCTCTTTCAAAGAACCTTAACAAGTGTCGCATCCAAATGGTACATTGAACTGCCTGCAGCTGCTTATGGCACCTTTTGAGATCTAGCTACTGTTTTGTGAACCACTTTCAACTTCATGTCCGGTATGATGCCGGCACAGACCTTCTGTCAACCTTGCAACAGAACAAAGCCACTCACCTATCTGACCACATTTAGGAGTGGCGAAGGAGAAAGAGGCTCATTAAAGCTGACATCCCTCCAGCATTTTTATTAGAGTGGTATCTCAAATCTATCCTTCCTTATATTTCTAAGGAAGTTGCAACTTCAGGGGTGTCCTCCGAAGACGAAGCTATCTTAAGAACCCAGCAACTTGAATTGGTATATGCTCAGTCTGCGCTCTTATATGAGATTATTCCCGATGCACTAAGGTCTAACACAGACTTAGGTAAACATAAACCTAGACCACATGTTGATGGAATTATGGCTTCAGTAGAATCTGCAGCATTTGATGCTTTAACAAAGCAGGTTCACGCCTTGACTGTCAAATAGTCTACTGCATAAGAAACTTCGGTTGCAACCTCCCCTTCAACAAAAGAATCTATACAACAAGTCGAGACAAACCAAAAGGTCCCTCGGTATCCCAACAACAAAATAAAGGGAAAGAAAGGGGAGGTGAACCACCAAAATCCCAAAAACACAGAAAATGTCAAGGAGGGTAAAAAAAAAAAGGAAAGTGAAGTTCCCTTGCAAGCTATGCAAAGAGGACCACCTTAACCATCAATGCCCTCTGGTGGAAGAAGCCCAGAAGCTGCTCCGTGAAAAGAAACCTGCTGTCTTAAAAGACCCATTCCCTCACGGGCAAGGTTCAGCTTTTGGAAACTCTAGTGCTGGGGGCACTCATCATTCCACAACTGCTGATCAATCATTCATTAATATGGTTAATTCAGACACTCTTTTGCAAACTCGAGCTAGAAATTATACCCTGGTTCCGCAGCAGAAGGATGTCCCCGAGTCATCTACCCCTCTCCACATCGAGAGACTGGTGGATTCGTTGCCGAAGATCTCGAAAGGTGTTTTCAAATGGGTTGTGCACAATCCCAACGTGCGGGCTGCCCCCAACTACAATGTTGTGGAGGATTTATCCGAAACAACCTGTGCCATGTCCACTTTGGAAGTACTGCAAATTTGTCCATTACAATGTAATACACTTCTTATAGCTGGCTCATTTTGATATGAACAATATCAAGTTCTGGTTTTCATACCACGTCACTCTCCAAATAGAGGTAATCCATGGTCCCAAGACCATTGGATGAGCTGTTGTAGATGAGGGTGCGTCTACGTGCGTAATGTCCATTTCTTGTTGGAAGGATTTGGGCGAACCCGAGTTAGCTCCCTCGAATATAGTGCTTGCTGCCTTTGATGGAAGATATTTTCGTCCACACAGAGTCTTACCATCATATGATGTTGAACTTGCGGGCAAGCTAGTATCTATGGAGGTAGAAGTTTAGGATGATCCGCTTGACTATAAATTGTTGTTAGGTAGGAGCTGGACGTATGTAATGAAAGCAGAGCCGTTGTCCATTTTTCGGGTCATAATGTTCCCTCACGAAGGCAAGATCGTCACAGTCGATCAACTTTCATTTTCTCAGAAGAATAACCAGACTTCGTCGGATTCAACAATTCCGATGGTTGATCAATCCCGCCCAGTTACTAAGAGTTTAGGAGAAGGGCTCTATGGGTCATTAATAGGCACTTTTGACCTACCTTCTCCTGTTCATTTTATTGGTTTTGAAGAGTGTTCGTCGTCTGATATTTTCACGGTCAGTCCAACGACAGATCCATGGATTCTCCCCACTGAATCAGAACCAGTTGTGCCTTTATTTGTTGCATAGGTAACCTACTTGGATTCACAGCATGCTGCAATAGAACATATCGTGACTCCGTTGGTCTCTGCTGAGTCAGATATGGACTATGCTCCTGCATGGTCAGTGGACTCTATCCAATCTTTTGATTGTCTAGACATTGTTTTTCCCTCTAATGAGGCAATCTTGGAAGCAATGATTGGCCTGGACCATCCTTGGGAACACATGCACCACAGGTCTTATTTTCTTCCTGATCTAGACAAGATTGAGAGAGGTGATTTTTCTATGAGACCCGATGGGAATGTTGATTTGTACGCTATCCCTTCTACTTCAAGAGTTGTTTATGCTGAAGGGAATATGGAAAATATATCGAGAACTATTCTGATCAACATTTCCATCAAACTTAGAGTCATGGAAAATATTTTCATTGGAGAAGACTGTTCTCCTGAGGAGATCATTTTGTATACCAATCTCTTTAAATAATTCCGTGACGTTTTTTCCTGGTCTTATGAGGAGATGCCAGGCATCGACCCTGCCATTGTTGAGCATGTCATCACAACGTATCCCAATGCTAAACCTGTGAGACAGAAGCTCTGTCCAGTTAACCCTCCTGCCATTAAGGCAGAAGTAGAGAAGTTGCTCAAAGCTAGATTTATCTATCTGATAGCTATGACGCAATGGGTTTCAAATCCTGTTCAAGTAGACAAAATGCAAGGTACCATTAGAGTCTGCACTAACTTTTCGGACCTAAATAAATCTTGTCCGAAAGACAATTACCCCACACCATTCATAGATCAGATCATCGATGCATGTGCGGGCCATGAAATGTTCTCCTTCATGGACGGGTTTTCAGGATATAATCAGATACAGATCAAACCTGAAGACCAACACAAGACAACTTTTATTTTCCCTTGGGGAACCTTTTCCTATTGGAAGATGCCATTTGGATTGAAGAATGTTGGAGCTACCTTTCAGCGAGCAATGAACTTTGTTTTTCATGACATCAAGCACATAGTCGAACCTTACCTTGATGATATCCTAGCACAATATCCCAAGAGATGGGAGCATCCTGACCACTTAAGACTTGTGTTTGAAAGGTGCAGATACTACAAGATTCGATTGAATCCCAACAAGTGTGTATTCTGCGTTGAATCTGGATGATTACTGGGTTTCATAGTATTTAGTCATGGTATAATGGTGGATCCATTGAAAGTTGAGGCGATTGTAAATTTGCGTCCTCCTAAAAACCTGAGACAACTTCAAAGTCTGCAAGGCATGTCCAACTTCTTGAGACGCTTTATCATTAACTATGCCAAAATTACAAAAGGTTTCATGCGACTTCTTAAACAAGAAACCTAATTTTTGTGGGACGAGGCTGCTCAAGCATCATTTGAGGCCTTGAAAAAGGCATTACTTTCAGCCCCCTTATTAATCCCGCCAGACTATATGAAGGATTTCCTTTTATATATGGCTGCATCAGTATACACAATAGGAATAGTACTTGTTCAGGAGGATGGAAATCTCCAAGAGCATGTCATTTATTTTCTGTCGCACGCTTTGATAGCTCCTGAGATCAAGTATTCACATGTAGAGAAGTTGGCATTAGCTGTCGTCTATGTTGTTCAGAGGCTATGTCACTATATATTATTGCGAACTACCACAGTGGTTGCGGAGGTCAACCCATTTCAATATGTTGTCACTCAACGCATCATTGGTGGGAAATTCAATAAATGGATTGTAATCCTGCAAGAATTTGACTTGGTTTTTCAGTCTGCTAAGTCAAAGAAATCACTGGTGTTCGTCGAACTGATTTATGAATTCCCTAGTTACATAGTACACGTTGAGGAAGATTCATCATTCCTGGATGAACATATCTTCCTCATTACATCCTCTGATCCATGGTATGGGGATATCCTAGTATATCTCCAAACTTTGAGGTGTCCCACCACTTTCTCTAGAGATGAACGACACAAACTTAAGATCCATACGAATAACTACCTCATCATTTCTGACACTTTGTATAGACATGGGGTAGACTCCATCTTACACTGTTGTTTGACCCTAGAGGAAGTAGAATCAGTATTGAATGATGCTCACAATGGAGCCTGTGGGGGTCATCTTTCTGGGTTGAAAACAGCCCAGAAAATACTGTGTGTTAGTTATTTTTGGCCCACAATCTTCAAAGAATGTGTGGAAGTTGTGAAACGCTGCCAGAAATGTCAGTTTTTCACCAGGAAGATGAGAGCACACCCAGCTCCTCTCCATCCTGTAATCACAACAGGCCCCTTCACCAAGTGGGGGATTGATTTTATGAATTGTAATCCATTTTTCGGTTGGAGGTCATCACCATATCATTGTTGCTGTCGACTACTTCACCAAGTGGGTCGAGGCAATGCCTACTGTTAAGGCGGATGGGGAAATGACCGCTTATTTCGTTTTCAACCAGATCATTGCAATATTTGGTATACCCAAAGAGATCGTGACTAATCACGTTCGTCATTTTCAGAACATCGTGATGACCGATCTATACACCATGTTAGGTTTTCGACAGGAACATTCGTCTTCATTTTACCCGCGGGCGAATGGTCAGGTCGATGCAGTCAACAAAAATTTGAAGACCATCTTACAAAGGATTGTTAATGCCAGTAGAACTAACTAGCACATTATGTTGTATCCTGCTCTTTGGGCCTGCCGAGCCAATGTAAATGCTTCTACCGGGTTCTCTCCCTTCCAACTTGTGCATGGGATAGAAGCAGTCATTCCGGTTGAGTGCGAGATCCCTTCATTGAAGTTAGTTGTACAACTACTACCTGACACTTCAGTCTTGGAAGAACGTTTGCTGCATTTTGAACATCTGGATGAGCAGCGCCGCGACACGCTCATAGCAAACGAAGCGTATAAGAACTGAGTCACGGGACAGTACAATAAGTCTGTCAGACCTAGGGTTTTTCTCGAAGGAGACCTTGTTCTGCTCTGGGATCGAGACAAGGAACCTCTAGGAGTTGGCAAGTTTAAGTCCATGTGGCTCAGTCCCTACATAGTTTCTAAGGTTCTGAAGAAGGGTGCATACGAGTTAACAGACTATGAAGGTAATAAGTTGCTAGAGCCTAGAAATGGGCTCTACCTGAAGAAGTACTATGCCTATGCATCTGTGCTTTTTAATTTATTATAGCTATACATTTTGTAGAGTTAGCTTTGTTTATGGTTGTCATTACATCTTATAAATCTATTTCTTTGTGTTTCAGATGTCGACTGAACACTTTATAGGGTTTGTTGATGGCGCTAGCCGCCACACCCGTCAGTTGGATGTGGCTGCTTGGGTTATTTACTCACCAACTGGCCAATTGGTTTCTTTGGGAGGGGCTTGTTTAGGTCCCACAATGAACGATGTGGCTGAATACAGTGCAGTCATAGAGATACTCCGAGATGCTCTGTTCCATGGCATTTCACATTTGGAGGTACGACTCGACTCGCAGTTAGTTGTTTTCAGTTAATGGGTGTTTATCAGGTTAGAGATCCTACTTTGCTACATCAGTTTTTGCGCGTTAAGTTACTTGAGAGATAGTTTGATTATATCACATATCAACATATTCCAAGAAACTTGAACGCATTAGTTGATTCATTTGCAAACTATGTTTTGGATTGGCATTTGCATCATACACGTACATAATGATTCATGCATAAAAGACGATAACACACATGTAAATAACACCGATACTATATATATATAATCTGTATCAAAAAATAATATGAGTTTGGATCATAAGTCTGTCACAGAGTCATGTCATAATATACAAAATTGGGCTCGATGGCCTAAAAAATATACATATATATGTATGTGTCTCCTATGGAGAAGGAGGGGCCTCATCTGCCTGTACTGCCTCTCGATATAAAATGACCAGCCTAGCTACTTTCCTCAGTAGCTGAATCCATGTTGGGGGCACACCCACCACATTCTCCTATATGTCGAGTGGCATCCGCTCGATCCTGTATGTCGGAATGTCATGAGTCAACCGACTCATCTTCCCCCCTATGTTTTCCAATATGGCATCAATTGCCCCTACTATCACTAGTCTCACGAAGGTACGGGGGTGTCCTTCAGGATGCACTGGTCCAACATCTGCATATGACATTTTGTTTCAGTACTTCAAACTCATCATAAAAATAATATATATAAAATTGAAAAAATTAAATAATTTTTCAAAAACAAACTTACCAATCTCTCCTCAGGCTGCTCCGGGAGGGAGAGCCAACTCAGGATCGTTGCGGAATTCTATGCCCGCATATGGGAACTGCTCAAGATATGGTACCTTTCAGTCCCACCATGCCCAGAAATCATCCTCACTATAGCAAAAGTTGCTCTTGCCACCACCCTGGCGGAGGAATATCTCTCCCCATCGACCCATCAGTGGCTCACGGGGGTTCAGTGGGAGCAAAGCCATCCCCAGACTCATGGCAGGCACCCTTTCAAAGAAAAAGGTGCACAGTATGCTTTCGTACCCAAAATTCTTCATCCTCCTGACCTTACACCTAGAAAGTTGAAGCCTCATGTTCACCAGAAGACTTGAACACCAGTCAAAGACTATTCCCCGTAGGCATTCAGAACCCATCTGCAGAAAGTTCCTTGAAGCTAGATGTTGTGTAGCACTTCCGGCCATCCGGTTGAGAATACTCAAGATCACCTTGAGTGGGAAGCTCGCAACATTCGAAATGAGGACTTGACTGTCGTTTTTTCCTGTACCCGCTACACAATAGGTATTGGTGCAGTCCTGCATGGATAGGGCACCCACATTGCGAGAGGACCCTTTTAGATTCACTATGTCTCCCCTTCGGGAGAGCCCCGTGATGAAATAGATCTCGTCAACCGTCAATTCCAATATTTCCCCTTGGATATTGAATACAATTGCATTGGCATCCGAGTATTGTACAAGCCTCTCAAGCAAGCGGATTTGTGCCCGCATGTTGACCGTTCTATAAATTTCAACAAACCACATCTTCGCAATGCATGCAAGGTTAACGAATCTTGTAAAGCTTCTTGATCCATCTCCTCATGTTCCCTTTCACGCCATACCAATACCATCCTGCCATTAAAACCATCAAACGTTGATCTGTTTTGTTTTTTGCACTAGTTTTTGTGTTGAATGCTACTGTTCATCATGGACAGTAGCGTCCTGGACGTGACTGTTTTACAGGAATAGTAGCGCACTTTTGACAAGTGCGCTAGTTTCTTGCAAGTAAACTAGCGCTTGCTCAGAAACGCATTTAAAAGTTGGATAAAAAATAATTTTGACCACCAAAATTGAAAAACTTTGTATATAAATGAAAGGTAAGGATGAGACTACTTACTTGGAGGAAGCATAATTTGAATTGGTGACCCAGTTCGACCACAAAGAGCAAAGGTAGCTTGAGTTTTTTCTCCACTTTTTCCCTAATTTTCAAATTTTGATATTTGATTTTCAAAATTGGAACTGTTTATAGAAATTACTTTTTAATTTTTACCCACTTTCCAGAAAGGGTATAGTTTCATTTTTGTTATTTTAATTCATTAATATTTCTCAAATTTCGATGAATTAGGCTAACCATATATCTCAAATTTTCACTATAATTTCAAACATCGAACTATTAAGACTTGGTTTCTTCATTGACAGGATCAGTATAGGTACCATATTGTTTCAATATTTTGTCATTTGAGAAAATTTGTCCGGGTTACTAACATTGGTTGTCGAGATTCTATTCTCTGGCAAGTCATGAAATTACAATCCTTGAAGTTGGTTAAGTCATTTTAAGCCCTTGTTTTGACTTTTCAAAAACAAAAAAGATTGTCGATCTCACTTGTTCTCTTCAGACTCGTTAAAGGAATTGAAGGAACATCCAGTTAAGTATAATTTTAACCATTTTCTAGACTTTTGCGGATTACTTATGAAAAAGGAATACTCTAGTCATTTGTGGCTAGAAGAGTTCTTCTCTCATCGTTTCACACTTTTTTGGGGGAGGAGACTAACTGTACCAAAAAGGAATTTTGGAGCCTTCTTTAAGGTTTTCAGGCTCTCGAAACATGAAAACACCAAGCGAGCATTTACCTACTCGGGCTCGATGTGAAATCCATGAGAGCGTATATAGAGGATTGTTTAAGTTTTTCAGACTCTATAAACAGGAAAACACCGGCGAGCATATACCAACCCAGGCTCGATATTAAAATCCATGGGTAGGTGTATGGAGTTATTGTTTATGTTTTTCAGACTCCTTAAAATTGAAAACACTGGCAAGCAAGAACAGATCTCGGCTCGATATTAAAATCCAGAGATCAGTATTATAGAGTATTCTTCTATCTCTTCTTCTAACTCTATAAACAATGAAGAAGGTCCTGAGTCTTCCTCCCATGGGCTCGTTAAAATTTTACATGGTTGGGATTATTGAGTTTTCTTTCTTGGACTCATTAAAACAACAAGAAGGACATTCGTTTACCAAAAAGAATAAAGGGATGAGAAGGGTATATCACATCTTTTTTAGTTTCAGAGGAATTTAAGTCAGTCATATCCTTGAACATAGCACCTATTTGAGTCTATCATTTCAGTTGGGTTTTATTTTTTGACCTTAGGGTGAACCTGATCTCCAATTTTTCACTCCCCTGATTGGTTATTCTTCCAATCATATGGAGGGTCTGTTAATGTCTCCTACATTGCAGGCTTACATCACTTCCCTCGATTGGTTATTCTTCCAATCATATGAAGGGTCTATTAAAAGCTTCCTATGTCACTTTGTGTCGTGCTCAATGTTCAAGGATACATCCTGTGTCGACCATTCTGCAGTTCACCTCGACTTCATGTGTCGGCCATCCTGGTGTCAGTTTGTTTCATCTTGTTACTTGTCCTACTCCAAATATTCTCAAACTTGTGAGTGTTCCTCGTGCTGGATGATGGAGGATGCATTAATTCCTCCCTTCTAGCGGACTTCTTCCCATCGACTTCAACTCATTATGCTCTAGGAATGAAGTTTAGAGTTTCGGTTAGTACCTTGGGGATTGCAGTCATCAGTGGTAGTTTCCCTCGCTGTTGAATAATGGGAATACATCAGTGTCTCTTATTCGACAGGTTCCTCAGGTGTTCGACTTCAAGTCCACTTATTCACACTTGTTGGAACGTACTAGGTACCTTGGACCCCATTATCATTATCAATGGAAGTCCTCACGTTTGTTAATGGTATAGATCAATGACCGGTAATCAAACGATACCCCCCATGTTCAACTCCAACTCATTTATTCACATGGTTAGGGTTTTGTACCTTGGGTTGTTTGGATGAAGACCTTGGGACTCTGATAGAATTACCATATTTATGTTATCACCCAAGCTGCGCAAGACTGAGCCTCACTCATTTTGGCTCTTCATGAGACATAGATCCAACTTGTTGTTATGGCTATGATCTCTTATTTATGTCATGGATCCACGCTTGTATTTCAGTAGCCATGTTATATATACATCTCCCAGTTATGTATTGGAGATCATGTTGTATCACACCGAACATCTATATGATGTCAAGATTGTAATTGCTCGCTGACCTTGATCGTGTTTTCAGGTACTTTTGTGACTTGTTTCTGCAGTTTCTTGCTCCTCCTCTTACTTGGAATTATAATGTAATTCGGCCATCGTTTCCCTCTGACCTCACACATTAGGGGGCATTTGTTATAGGTCAAATATGCACTTCTTTGTTTGTGATCACATTTCTCTGTCGATCACACAAAAGGACACTATGGATGGAAGAGCTAAGTTGAACTTAGATGAGTTATTGCTGAGACTACACTCTTCAGCTGAAAAACATATTTTTTCTATAGTTTTCATGACATGTCTGCTACTATTTCCACAGTGATCCTGCGTTCTAAACGCTGGTCTTATTGAGGACAACCTGCACACATCCTCTAAATGTTGCAAACGTTGGTTTTCAAGTGAAAAAGTTGCATACTGTGTGCTAGTTTGGTTGTATGAAACCTACGCACATCTTAAGATGAAATGAAAAAATATATTAAGATTACGAATTGGGATTAGTTGAAGTTGGTTCTGCAATTTCCTCAACCTCCCAATTCAACCACCTCTCGAATTCAACTGCCTACCTTGTCCCATAAATACAAGGAGGAGCCATGAGAGAAGGAACTAGAAGGAATGCTTTAACTACTGTTACGCTGGAGGAATTCCCAAGTCATTGTGAAGAATAGGAGCCCAGGACTCGGTTGAAGAAGTGTCTGGACAGATTAGGTATATTTGTACTTATCTACATTTCTTTGACAATAAAAGGTGGAAATACCCTTCCCGTCCCAAATTGAATGTCTATTTGATTGAATGTTTATTTGGTTAAATATGTTATTATAGTTGATGTTAATTCATTTCTAATTTCATCATATTTATTAAATTCAAGATGCGCTGAGGAAGGTTAACTTTGTGTTGCAGGTTCATCATAGGGGAAGATCAAGCGAAAGCTAGGACCAGCCATCGTTAAAAAGGTACGACTTTCGATATCTTAATCTCTTTCCATTTGTAGTAACCAATGCAAGATAATGAATGTATTCACTTGTCACCCCACTCAAGTTGGTAGTGTCGTCTCCCCACTATAAGGTATTTTCCTGTACAACACCAGTGGTTCCCTCCAGGAACTCCATAGGTGACTCACTTGACTACAGGCTAGCATGGCCCCATAATACCCACTTACACAACACAAGGATGATATCTCTTCTCTGCTACATAGTCCCTCGAGCATATCCATCTCTTATAGTGCTATTTTGTGTGAGCATAGAAAGGTTACCAATGCCCATACAATCCGCCTGAGTACTCATGCTCTTACGGCGTTTAATAGCATTGCAGAGAGACAAGCACATGTAAGGAATTTTGCAGGGTTACTCAACCCAAGCCACTCTTGGCATCTGTTTTACATTTTCAGCCTTAGCAACCAACATATGCCCCACTGGCATATTTCCACCATCTCACTTGTGCATTACATACAAGCATACAGTTCACATGAGATATTATCAAAAAATATAAACAAAATTTAAATTTACAGCAATACATGTTCTATCTCATTGCCATGAGATATTCATCATAATAATTTCACTTGGAAATTCTCAATTCTGTTTTGTACAGAAACTATATCTCCAACACATGAGTTCTTTCTCATGATGTTTAGATCTTGCAATCCATGACCCATGGTCTTCCTGCATTGTGTCTTCCTGACACACTTCTCAACAGCCAAGCAGTCAACAGTATTTAACCATCAAATTCAAATATGATTTTTCCATAACTAATCAATGGCATTAATAATTAAATTCAACATGAATTTACAATTCTGTCTACTACAGAAATCAGATTTGTTTAATCATGAGGCCATCCTCATATTGTTTGGCTCTTGTAAGTGATATCACTCTGTCCATTATGGTATTATGCTTGCTACCACACATGAACATCCACCCACAACATGTCCTCCTGACACAATGCTATTTAAGCCAAACAGTCATTAGCAATCATTAAAAAAATTCAAAAATCTGAATTTTACAATCTATTTTTCTACAAAAATTAGGTTTGCAATCATGAGATCATTCTCATAAATTAAATCAGAAAATTTTCAGATCTGTTTCATGTAGAAATCATGTTTGTGAACCATGAGGTCCTTCTCACAATAATTGGCCTTTGCACATTGTAGATTCCATCCTTTAATATGGACTTACCCACGTGTCCATGCCCAAGACAATCTACCTAAAATCTGAAAATTTAAATCAGTCCAAACACTTGTAAGTTTTCATGCATATAATATTTCATTGCTACAACAGTCACTGAAGTGTTTTCAAAATTATAACACTCCATAATTCAAACACTTTCAACTATTAACATCTCAAATGAAAGGAAATATATATATATATATATATATCATCACAATAGAACTGCAAGATACAATCACATCATCCATGCAATTTAACTAAAATTTCCAATATTCATTACTTCACAGCCATATTATTTCGTGCAACTCTGTCCTTCCAACAAAGCATCATACTATCCCATCAAACATGACTACCTTCCTGCAATCATTCTCCTATATTCACAGCAGCTCATGAAATGATCCCAGAATTACCATTAATTCATCATTTCATCTATTATCTAATTGTAATGACACATATGTAATACAACCATGCATTCACACAATGTATCACAACATGTGCACCCACACGCATGCATGCACATTTACAATATTTACATTATCTTTTAATGTGCATTCACTTCATGCAACCACAGATCTAAAAAATATTTTAATGCATATCCACGCAATGCCACCTTGCATTGATTCATGGATACTATACTTATCATGTCATGCATTCTACCATTCCAAACACATATGTCTCTACCATGGCTATCTCACATAGCATGCACTACCAATACAGGACCACAACTCCTCACTTTCTTTGGTTATTAAACTCATAACCAGCATATACAAATGGCATGATATAATTTCATATGAGTGCATTATAAATCTAAACAAACTCATGGTATAATGCCAATTTCTTTACTACCACATACCTCATCATACCATGGTGGTATGACATTAACATGGATGCATTCAACCTTACATGCATACCATTTTATGATGGTTAAAACAAGATTAAAGGATTCTTACCCATCCTTTCTCAACACTTGTACAATCAGCATAATTAAGCATTATCTGCATGGTTTCCATCAGCATACCTGATCAATGGCTTCTTACTAAGTACTACACAGTCCTTCCACCAACCTATTGATCATGGATTTGTGCTCCAGCCTTTCTTCACAAGGATGCTAGTCACATGCAATATCATTATCATCCTCATCTTCTACCATGCTTCTGTTATCTTGGTAAAATGAAGAACCACCAGAAACAACACTTCCATCATTTCCCAAGCAAAGTGTAAGCAAGGCATCTCAAAAATATTCCTTCCATAACATTGTGCAATATTGCAAGAATCATAGGCATGCAACATAAGCTTTTCCCGCAATCTATTTTTGTGGGTGTGCATCCATGTTAGGTGTGCATTCAAATTTAAATGCAATGTGCTCATTAACAACTTTTTACAATATGAAATACCAAATGCAAACACAAGCAATTTCACACAAGTTTGCATGCAGTATGCGTTAGCTCTTGATATTCCTACTATGCATACACATTGCATCTACCTAATCTATTGCATTTTCAACATTCCTATCCACAATTTCATATGTATAAAACTCAAGAAATGTAAATATAACAACAAGAGAAGAGTTGAGGGACTCTCCATCTCCCATTATCCATCATATCATGGTCCAATTCATGGCATCTCTATGCCTGTAACTCATACTTTATCCCAAAGCAGCCCCAGTGCTGTAACCTTGGGCTTTGATACCATTTGTCACATCCTCAGTCACCTCGATGTCCTTCAGAGGCGATGGGAGACAACCATTGGATCTACCTGCTAATTTTTTTTCTTCTTTTTCCAAGCAGTCCAAAGTTTCCACAACTCTACACCCTGTAGTGTCCCTTTTAATGAATTTGTAAAAATTAAGAAAATTTGCAATTTTTGGCCACTTCAACCCTTAGACTAGTAATGACTCAAATGCCTCCAAATGGATCCAAATGATTCCGAATTGGGTTTGAATGTGTTTGGAAGGTATTAAGACATAAAAAAATGAGTTTTATGGATTCTTGGACACTCTCAAAAGTCTTATTCAACATTCATTTACAATCAGGGAAAAATAGGGAAATTTGCTAGTCAAATCGAGGTTCAAAACCCCCAAGGGTATGGGACAAAGATGGATTTCCAAATTTTGTACGACCTTCCCAAATTTAAAAATGATATTGTTAAATTAGTTCAATGGGATCCAAAATTCATCACCAATCAGTTTCTATAGGCTTCTAAAACTCCCATAAATCAGAGGTTTGTGTACATGTCTTCACATAGGGGGAAACGATAGGAAAATTCACCATTTGCCATGAAATTCGATGTTTATGTTCCAAAGGCTTATGCAATGTATATGAAACCTCTTCAAGATATTAATTACTCTTCATACATCATAAAAATCACATAGATGATTTGATACAAGTTGAAATAAAGCAACTTCAAGCTTTCATAACAAGATATGAGGAAAATGGCACCATTTACACATTGTTTGGTATTTTGACATAGTTTCAATTGGTATTTAAACCTGAGGGTCTTCTGAGCAGAAAATACAGAGTAAATACATTAGATTACAAATAAATGGGGCCACAAGAGCTCCCCCAAATATATCAGTGTCTCACCAAGTGCGCCCTTCCTCCAAGAGCCAAAATATGAAGAGAAAAGTGAGAAAGGTGTGGAAACAAGTTGAATAAGAGAATGTCACAAGCAGCCCTGTAGCTTTAACCTGCAAAAAATGACTCCATTGTAGCTACAAATGAAATTTTTGAATGGCCTCTCGAATTGGGAAGAGATTCCAATGTGTCCCACGTGTCCCTCCATTCCTAGCCTCATCCTTCACTCAATTCGAATGGGTGACTCTTTGGCTGCCCTAACTCCCTTGTGCACCCTCTTGGAGGCTATTTTTAGCCCTGACATGTCATATTTCAGCAATCAGTTCTAATGTTTTTCATAAGTGTCATAGCATCTTCATCATTGTTGTCATAGAAGCTAAGGAATCTAGCCCAAGTGTCTCACTAGCTCCAAAATGCCTCTTCCTCTTCCATGGGAGTTATTCTTCCTCTACATTTCAACCTCATTTATTAATGCCAAGTATTATTCCCTTCCAAATCCCCCAAGAACATTGGACTCCACCTTGGATTCGAATGGGTGAGAGTGGAATGCCATGTGGCATGGGGAATCTTGCTTAAGTGGGCCCCACGCCTCTAATGTTCCCTCATGACCAAGTGCCACCTTATTTTCCTATATTAAATATTTATTTATTCCTCATTTAATATATTTTTTCAAGATAATGTCCATTTGGGGTTTATTGGCCTCCTTATTCCAAATCTAAGGTTTCCATCCCAACCTAGGAAACTAGTAGATTGGTGGAATTTTCTCGTCTTGAGATTTATTTGAATGGGGACATTACAATACTCCCCACCCAATATTTCTTTCCTTCAATAAATTCCAAATTAGGATGCTGCAAAATTTTCTCATCCTCCCATGTGGAATCCTCACTTGGAAAATCTTTCCATTGTACCAAATACTCCCTTATGGTTCTGCTCCTCAATTTCCTTTCTCTTGCCTTCAAAAGCATTTCTGGAATAAGTATGATTTGTCCTTCATCATCTAATGGAGGGAGGGTTTCTGAAATGGATATTTGTTGACCAATATCCTTCTTAAAACATGAAAGGTGAAATACATTGTGGATTTTGCTCTCTTCCGGAAGTTCCAACTCATAATCCACCTCCCCAACTTTTCGAACTACCTTATATGGAGCATAATATCTTGGTTTGAGATTTTCTAATCCTTTCACTTTCAATGATGTTTTTTTATATGGTTGTAGCCTCAAATAGACCAAATCATTCACTTGAAAATTTCTTTCCACCCTATGTTGATCCACATACTGTTTCTGTTGATTTTGGGAAACCTGCAAATTGTCTTTTATAAGTTTCAAAATCTATTGACTTTCCTCCACCCAATCCTTAGCTTTTGGGGCTCTACTATCACCAAATATGTTCTCAACAAATGTGAGTGCTTCATAACCATAAAGTGCTTTGAAATAAGACATGTCCATGGACATATGGAAAGTAGTGTTGTAGCAAAACTCACCCAAGTGTAGCCATTTCACCCATGTTTTCTGCTACTCACCAACATAGTTCATCAAGTACCCTTCCAACCACTGATTCATTCTGTCTTTTTGGCCATCATTTTGAGGATGATAGCTTGTTTTTGGATTTAATTAAGTTCCAACCAACTTGAAAATTTCTTTCCAAAAGGCACTCATAAATCTGCTATCTCTATCCTTCACAATGTTCTTGGGAAGTCCATGCAATCTGAAAAATTTCTCTAAAGAATAGATCAACCACTTGTGCATCAGTAAAAGATGATGTAACAATATATAAATGAGAAAATTTGGTGAGTCTATCCACCACAACATAAATGCAATCCTTACCCAAAGCCTTGGGCAAACCTGTGATGAAATCCATGGAGATACTTTCCTATTTTTGTTGTGGAATGGGAAATGGTTGCAATAGACCAGTAGGATGTGTATGTTTAGATTTGTTTTGTTGACATAACTTGCATTCATTCACATATTTTAGAGCATCTTCTTTCATCCCTTTCTAAAAGAAACTTTCCCTTAGTTTCCTATATGTTTTGAAAAAACCAGGATGGCCTGCTAAAGGAGAATCATGAGCTTTCTTCAAAATATTGTGCTTGAGATTTGAACCATGAACCAAGTATATTCTATCCTTATAGTATATTATACCATCCAAAACCTTGTACCTATCATCACCTTTGACTCCATCCAACACATCACAAGCAAAACTATCTTTGGCATATTCAACCAGGGTATTTTTTAAGGATTATAAAAGTATACTTAAGTATAGTATTCTATGCGATTATTTTGGATTGAAAAAAACATATATATAGATTGGTAGGCGAATATTAAATATGAAACCTACAATTTAGTCCTGAAACTAGTGAATTTTGGCGAATATTATGATAAAAAAAACATATTTTATGTAAATATAGGCGATATTAGAGACTAAAAATGACCAAAAAGCGAATTTATTTTTTGAAAAAATGCCCCGAAAATAGCCAATTGGCGAAATTTTGCCCCTAAAAATTTCCCTGTATTCAACTATTAGCATATTTTTCCAATCTTTCGAAATGTCCATAAGAGAAAATGATGGTCTTCTAGATGATGCATTTGCTACAATATTATTCTTCCCCTTAACATATTCAATGTCAAAATCAAAAGATTGGACTTTTCTTACCCACTTTTGTTGCCTTTCATTGAGGTCCTTTTGTGTGAGAAAATAATTCAAATTGTTCTGATCAGTTTTGACCACAAACTTGTTTCCCACCAAGTATTGTCTAAACTTGGCCAAGGCATGCATGATGGATAACATTTCTTTGTCATAAATGGAGTATATCTTCTCATGTGGCTGCAAATTTCTGCTCTCAAAAGCTATGGGGTGTTGATTTTGCTTTAGGACCGCCCCTATCCCTTCTCCTGATGCATCACATTCCAAGACAAATGGTTTAGAAAAATCAGGTAATGCAAGTACTGGAAAAATACTCATTACCTCTTTCAATCTTTGGAAATCCTTTTCAACCTCTTCATCCCACTTGAAATCATCCTTCTTGGTCAAATCAATAAGTGGAGCAGTCAATTTGGAGAACCCTTTCACAAACTTTCTATATAAGTGCACATTCCAATGAATCCTCTCAATGTTGTGATGTTTTTGGGTGATGCCCATTCAAGAATAACTCTTATTTTTTTCAAGTGCACCTTCACTCCATCTTTCCCAATGATGTGCCCAAGTTATAAAACTTCTTTCAACCCAAATTCACACTTGGACAACTTAGCAAACAAAGATTGTTCATGCAAAATTTTCAAGACAACTTTTTGATGGTGCAAGTGTTCCTCCCATTTTTTGTTTAAATCAAAATTTCATCAAAGAAAACCAAAACAAACTTACAGAGTTGTTTGCAAAATATTTGATTCATTCATGATTTAAATATGGATGGAGAATTGGTCAAACCAAAGGGCATGACAAGAAACTCAAAATGGCCATAGTGATATCTAAAAGTTGTTTTCTACACATCCGGGCTTCCTTCATTCGAATTTGATGGTAACCAGGTCTAAGATCAATTTTTTAGAAGAATTTTGCTTCATGTAGTTCATCCATGAACTCATCTATTCTTGGTATGGGATATCTATTCTTAATTTTCTTCTTGTTTAGAGCTCTAAAATCAATGCACATTCTCAAGGTCCCATTTTGTTTCTTCACCAAAACAACTGAAGAAGCATAGGGACTAGAGCTTGGTCTAATGAGTCCCAATTTCAAGAGTTCTTGAATAGCCTTCTCAATCTCATCTCTAAAATTTTTGGTATGTCTATATGGTGGGATTTTTATAGGTGAAGTTCCCACCTCCAAAACAATGTTGTGCTCAACTCCTCTATCAGGTGGCCTTCCAGGAGGAAGGTCTCCAAAAACCTTTTCATATTTGTGTAGTAGCTTCCTTATCTCCTTTGGATGTTCTGAAATATTTATTTTTGGTTTGGGTGAAGTGATGCAATATTCAGCAGCCCATTCAATATCTACATGTCTCAATATGGACCTCATACTGTGGGAGGTCACTACTTGATTCAAATAGGTGTGCCTTCCTCTCACAACCCTTTGTTTTCCTTACGAACCTTTGAATCTCATTTCGGGAATTTGATAGTTCATGGTATGTTCCCCTATAGAGTACAACCATTGCACTCCCAATACCACATTAGTATCAGCAACATCAACCACATAAAAGCTATCAAAAAAATGTAATTACCTATGGTGAGTTGTAGCTTTGGAATCCATGTTTTGCAATCCATAGTATTGTGACCTGGAATGATGAATGTGAAGCCATCAAATGGTTCAGTAGGTATATTTCTTCTCTCCAACATGGATGCATCAATGAATTTATGTGTGTCTCCTCCATCTACCAATACTGAGACCTTTTGTCCTTGTACCACTCCCTTGCATCGAATAGTGTGAAAACGAGGCACTCCTGAAAGCAATGTCATTCTCCCTTTGTCAGGTAAAGGATGATCTTCTTCTTGTTTCCCTTCTTTTGTTGTTTCATATCCCTCTTCTTGGTCTGAAATAGGTCATTCTTCCTCCATACCCCCTCCATACTCATCATTATCAGAAAATACTTCGATGTATTGTGCTTTCCCCGTAGAAAATTTATGCCCCAGTACCCATGGTTGGAAGCATGTGTAACATAGTTTATTTCACGGGGGGTTCACTCAGTGAACTTGTTGCATAGCACGACCGTTCACATTATATTAAAGAATATCCCTAATTTCTTTCACTAAATATTGAAAAATGTCTCCTAAAATTGTATATTTGAACCCCCCTCCCAATATACCTTTCCAATTAAGAAAACCCCTAGTTTCACCAGATATTGTAGGTATCCATTTTTATCAACCCATTTTTAATACCCCCTTTATATCATATTATCAAGTTGTAATGAATAGGAGCGTCCCTAACGCATCTTAGTATAAGAAAACAGGATGCTAAATAAAATAATAGTATAATGCTAATAATGATCCCACCAAGATTGCAGGGCGACTAATCAATCTATAGCATTGAATAGTGGAATACCCAACGAAATATTAATGGGGAAGGAAAAATTGTGTAAAAGGAAACCCAATCAAGAGATCAATGTAACAAAGAATGTAAAATACTAATAGTCCAATAGTTAGTGAAATGCTTTGAAAAGATGAGAATTGTAGATGTTTCACACCACAGCCTGCCAATCTACAAATTTTATATCATGTAAATATAAGTATAACCATATAGAGCTCATGTTTTCTATAATATTAATAAATTGGAGGTATGAATTGAGCCCATGATCTGGAGGTATGAATCCATCCCATGAATTGGAAGCTATTCCTTATCCCACCCAAATATAATAACCCCCAATATTTATATTACTATGTCAAATTAAAAAAAAACCCTTGACCCCTTGATACAAGGCAATATTTTTGTTTTGTTTTTTAGGAGCATTCAAACCCCCAATATGAATGGATGTGATATGATATTGCCTCGCTAGTGAAGCCCCCTGTGGTTTATTTCTTCCGAGTTCTTCCTTGTTTGATACCTCTTTCTTATCCTTCCAAATGCATATTTTTTCCATGGCTTCTTTTCAAATCTGAATTTGGAAGGAAAGTTGAGCTTGGGAGGAAACCTTGTCCTGGGTAGAACATTTCGCAAATCTCTTTCCAATTTCATGGAATCTTTCAATGAAGTAGGTTTGTGGGACTTAAATAAACCCTTCAAAGGTTCAGACAAACCTTCAGTAAAGAGCAATACTAATATGACCATAGATATATCAGCCACCTTAACTGAGAGTTTTTGGAATTCCAACATGTACTCAGCAGGGATTCCAACTTGCTTCAATTGGGCTAGTTCTTTGAAAGGAATTTCTGGGTATTTTTGCTCAAATATTTCCAATACCCTATAAACAAATTCTTCATATGTTTTAACCTGATCATGTCCCAAATTTTCAATTCCATGGAACCACCAATCATTGACTTCCCCTTCGAGATGCAAAATAGCCATTTTTAGAGAATCATCTTCAACCATTGGATTCAATTGAAAATACACATCTAGTTTTTGTACCCAAGTATTTGCAGAACTTTGATATGAGCCATCAAAAGTAGGAAGGGGAATTTTAACTATGGCATAATTCAATTCTTTATTCTGAAAGGGAGTCCTATTACCTTCCCTCATTTTGAATTTGTTTGAGACAGTAAAGTATTGATCAAATGGTAGAGTCCTTCTACAATCTTCACTCAACTTTTTTCCATTTTGTTATAACTTCCTGCATGTCATATTGGGTGTTAGGTTATTATTTGGCCTCAATACATTTAGGTGTAGTAGGAATTTCTGAACTATGAAATTCATGAGGTCGATTATGAGGTCCTGTCTTTGTGGAAAATACTTTCTCCCATTGCCTTCTTTTCCTCGAAAGAAGAACTACTGTTGCCTCCTATTGCCCCTTTGCTTCCAAGTTGACTAGCCAACAATTCGAACCCTTTAATTATATTTTTTGTCATGTATTAAAATAATGGTTTCATTAATTTCCTAAAATCCTCATTCTCCTTTGAGGTTCCCTTCTCAACCCTAGCCATAGTTTCAACAAAATGCACTTATTTTCCTTCTTCTTCCTCTTCAACAAAAGTACTTTTAGTTTCAATTTCTAAGGGTGGTCCCTGAATTCTTGTCCTCATTAATGTTAAGTCACATCAAGTTCAAGGACCATGCTCTTATACCACTTGTAGTGTCTCTTTTAATGAATTTGTAAAAATTAGGAAAATTTGCAATTTTTTGCCAATTCGACCCTTAGACTAGTAATGACTCAAATGCCTCCAAATGGCTCCAAATGATTTTGAATTGGGTTTGAATGTGTTTGGAAGGTATTAATACGTAAAAATGAGGTTTATGGATTCTTGGACACTTTCAAAAGACTTCTGCAACATTCATTTACAATCAAGGAAAAATAGGGAAATTTGCTAGTCAAATCGAGGTTCAAAACCCCCAAGGGTAGGGTACAAAGATGGCTTTCCAAATGTTGTACGACCTTCCCAAATTTCAGAATAGATACATTTTACTATTAAATTAATTCAATGGGATCCAAAATGAATCATCAATCAGTTTATATAAGCTTCTGCAACTCCCATAAATCAGAGGTTTGTGGACATGTCTTCACATAGGGGGAAATGATAGGAAACTTCACCATTTGCCATGAAATTCGAGATTTATGTTCCAGAGGATTATGCAATGCATATGAAACTTATTCAAGACATTAATGACTATCCATACATCATAAAAATCACATATATGAGCTGATACAACTCGAAATAAAGCAACTTCAAGCTTTCATAACAAGATATGAGGAAAATGGCACCATTTACACATTGTTTGGTATTTTGACATAGTTTCAATTGATAGTTTGACCTGAGGGTCTTCTGAGTAGAAAATACAGAGTAAATAAATCATATTACAAATAAATGGGTCCACAAGAGCTCCCCCAAAGAGATCAGCATCTCACCAAGTGCGCCCTTCCTCCAAGAGCCAAAATATGAAGAGAAAAGTGAGAAAGGTGTGCAAACAAGTTGAAGAAGAGAATGTCACGAGCAGCCCTATATATTTAACCTGCAATGAATGAATCCATTGCAGATACAAATGAAAGTCCTGAATGGCCTCTCCAATTTCCAATTAGGATGGGAATCTTTCACCCTCGAAATTGGTACTAAGGAAAGTAGAGTAAACACTCCACAAGCATGGACAAGATATGCTCTCCAATATGCAAAATGAGAAATGATCAAAATCTAGTCTCCTTCTTTGTTCCTGACTTTAATAAACTTCCAAAGGATTCCTTAACTCTAATTCCATCCATGAGCTTCATGCCAACTCGAATTGGGAAGAGATTCCAATGTGTGCCACTTGTCCCTCCATTCCTAGCCTCCTTCACTCAATTCGAATGGGTGACTCTTTGGCTGCCCTAACTCCCTTGTGCACCCTCTTGGAGGCTATTTTTATCCCTGACATGTCATATATGTCATATTTCAGCAATCAGGTCTAGTTTTTGTCATAAGTTTCATAGCATCTTCATCATCGTTGTCATAGAGGCTAGGGAATATATCCCCCAAGTGTCCCACTAGCTCCAAAATGCCTCTTCCTCTTCCATGGGAGTGACTCTTCCTCTACATTTCGACCTCATTGAGTTATTCCAAGTATTATTCCCTTCCAAATCCCCCAAGAACATTGGATTCCACCTTCGATTTGAATGGGTGATATTGGAATGCCATGTGGCATGGGGAATCTTACTTAAGTGGGCCCCACACCTCCAATGTTCCCTCATGACCAAGTGCCACCTTATTTTCCTATCTTAAATATTTATTTATTCCCCATTTAATATATTTTTTCAAGCTAATGTCCATTTGGGGTTTATTAGTCTCCTTATTCCAAATCTAATGTTGCCACCCAAACTTAGGAAACTAGTAAATTAGTGGAATTTTCTCTTCTTGAGATTTATTTGAATGCGGACATTACACACCCGCATTGATCTTCAATACACAATATGCAATCCGCAGTGCATAAATCGGAAATCGTACACCAAATACACAATGCCAAAACCCACGTCTCCAACTTTTGCAATCCACATGCGGAACTCGGAAATCGAAATGCCAAATTGGGCCACCTCACCGAATTGCTGACCCGACATCCGCAATCCACAACCCACGTTGCAGAAGTTGAAAATTGGAAACCTCAATTTCTCAACTTCGACGAATTACCTTTCTGACTTCCGCAATCCACAATGTGGAACTCGGAAGTCGGAACTCTGACTTCGCCAACCCGGGAAAATTACCTTCCCGAATTCCGCAATCCGCATGCGGAACTCTGAAGTCGGAACCACCATTTCGCAACCCTGTCGAGAGTGCCCTTCTGACTTCCCCAATCTACAATCCGCATGCGGACCTCGGAAGTCGGAACCACCATTTCTCAACCCCATCAAGAGTGCCCTTCTAAATTTCGCAATCTGCAATCCGCATGCGGAACTCGAAAGTCAGAACCACCATTTCGCAACCCCATCGAGAGTGACCTTTGTTAAGATTCAATATGCTAAGAAAGAAAAATATCAGCATTTCATTTCATTTCACAACAATAGCATATACAGGATCACTGAAGAAACAACAAGCACAGCATAAATACAAGAGACACAGATTTATCCTGGGAAACCCTCATGGGGTAGAAAACCCAGCAAAGCTTCCTCAATATAGATGACCATCAATATACAAAGATGCAAACCAAAGACATGATGTTTCATCTGCAAGATATAAAGTACAGATAACAACATCTGCAGGAGAAAGGATTCATCAACATGATACATCTATAAATCATTGGAAGCTTTCTCAACATCATCAATAACTCAACCAGTTACTAGAACATCTTCAATACTGGAACATCAACATCTTCAGTACTGAGTCTTTATCTTCTACAACACTCAAATAGCTACAGCAACATCAACATCTGAATCCTCACGATCATCAGCATCGTCATCACACGATCATCAGCATCGTCATCACGGGATCATCAGCATCGTCATCACGCGATCATCAACGTCGTCATCACACGATCATTAGCATCGTCATCACACGATTATCAGCATCGTCATCACACGATCATCAGCATCGTCATCACATGATCATCAGCATCGTCATCACACGAGCATCGTCGTCACACGATCATTAGCATCGTCATCACATGATCATCAGCATCGTCATCACACGAGCATCATCATCACATCATCTCGATCTATAGCATCTAGTTCATCACGATCTACAGCATCTCGATCATCTCGATCTACAGCATCTGGATCATCTCGATCTACAGCATCTGAATCATCATCTTGATCTACAGCATCTGGATCATCACGATCTATAGCATCGTCATCTAGATCAACACGATTAGCAGCATCGTCATCTAGATCATCAGTATTAGTATCCACACCAATACAAGTATACACATCATCAATACAAGTATCCTTATCAATACAAGTATACATATAAGTATCCTCATCAATACAAGTATCCTCATAATAGTAGCATAGCCTGCAACACACACGATCATATTACAGGATGATCAATCCCGCTCTTTTTAGGACATAGGGCCATGGATGATACAATCCAGATCAAGTTCCAGGATGATCAATCCTTATCACTTTAAGACAAGTCTCATGTCTAGGGACGATGCAATCCCAATCACGTACATTTTGAACTGAGTTCCAGGGACGATCCAGTCCTATCATGTACCTTTTGAACCGAGGTCCAGGGACGATCTAGTCCTATCATTCAATTCTCGAAGACCTCTGTCTACGGCTCAATTCAAGGGACCGAAGTCCAGGGATGATCCAATCCCCATTCTCGGAGACATCTTGTCTATGACTCAATTCAAGGGACCGAAGTCTGGGGACGATCCAATCCCCATTATCGGAGATATCTTGTCTACGGCTCAATTCAAGGGACGGAAGTCTAGGGACGATCCAATCCCCATTCTCGGAGACATCTTGTCTATGGCTCAATTCAAGGGACCGAAGTCCAGGGATGATCCAATCCCCACATGTCCACCAAGGACTTCATTTTTGGAGACATCCGTTTATGGTTCAATTCAAGGGACCGAAGTCTGGGGACGATCCAATCCCCACAAATCCACCAACGACTTCATTTTTGGAGACATCTGTCTACGGTTCAATTCAAGGGACCGAATTTCGAGGATGATCCAATCCCCACATGTCCAGTAAGGACTTCATTCTCAAATACATATGTCTACAACTCACTTTAGGACTGAAGTCCAGGGATGATCCAATCCCCATTTGTCCACTAAGGACTTCATTCTCAAAGACATACATCTACAGCTCTCTTTAGGACTGAATTCCAGGGATGATCCAATCCCCACTTGTCCACTAAGGACTTCATTCTCAAAGACACACATCTACATATCTCTTTAGGACTGAAGTCCAAGGATGATCCAATTCCCACTTGTCCACTAAGGACTTCATTCTCGAAGACATACATCTATGGATCCTTTTAGAACATGTGTTCAAGGATGATGCAATCCCTTTGTCAACTTAGACCCTGTCTAAGGACCATCCACCAACCTCTCTGTCGGCATCACCAATATAGGTATCCACATCATCGACCTCACTATTGATGCAGGTAATCTAATCATAAGTGACCACATCACTCCCCCTTTCAAGGAGGGTCCTTCTGAACTACACCAAGCTTATCTTGGAAGTACTCAAACTTTACTTGAGGTAGAGGTTTGGTTAGTACATCGGTAACTTGTTCAATTGAGGTAGAGGTTTGGTTAGTACATCGATAACTTGTTACAAATTTGAACTTTATAGTTCCTTTCACCATATCTTGTACATAGAAATGTCAGATCTCTATGTGCTTTGACTTCTCATGGAACACTGGATTCTCTGTCATCTTGATACAACTCTGTTTGTCACATAGGATCACAGTTGGGTCCATCTCTAAGTCAAACAATCCTGAAGCCATACTTCTTCACAACTAGCAGAGCAAGCAGCCATATATTTCGCTTGTGCTGAGAGCCACACTGGACTGCTTCCTTCTAAACCATAAGATCATGGTTGATCCCAGACAATAACATCCTCTCGATGTGCTCTACCTGTTTGATATACTTTCTGCTCAATCAACATCTGTGTATCCATCTGAAGTCATGATCTCCAAGATAGCATAGATCAAAGTCTATCATATCCTTTAGGTACCTCATCACATGCTTTGCAGCTATCAGGTGAACACATCTAGTTTCCACTAGATACTGACTCAAGGTGTTCATAGCAAAGCATATATCTGACCTAGTATCCGTCAGATACATCAACGACCCAATAATATGTCTATACAGAGTTATATCCACTAACTTTGATGAGTCATCCGCTAACAGCTTCAAGTTGGAATCCATAAGAGTGGCCATTCCAACACATCAAGTCCTTTTAATATTTCTCGGCATATTTTCCCTGGTTGAGAAAGATTCCTTCTGAGCCTTTCCATACTTCCAGACCTAGGAAGTAATGCATCAATCTGAGATCTTTCATTTTCATTTCTGCAGCCATCTATCTGTGCCATCTCTCGTCAGATGGGTCTACTGATATGAGCCTCAATATCATTCGAACTCTGTGGTGAGTTCCTTCCTGCATCCATGTCATCTGTGTATAGAAACCATATTCAACCTTGTAGCAAAGGTTGAGATCCACATCACCCATGGTGATCATTAAGCTCATTAATTTACTATCGATCCTGGGTACCCGAACAGAGCTTTCTTCAATTGAATCCTTGATTCGCACTTCTTCTTCAATTACATCATTAAGATAATGGTCTTATCTAGTCACTTGGAGAAAACATCTCGTCATGATTTTCTTCCTCTTTCTAAGAGAATCTTCTAGCCACGAGCCTTCTATATTATGTTTGATTTGTAAATCTTCTTGTTGAACATCCATCACTTGTTCGGTGTTCATCATTCTTCATGATCTTTCCAACAAATCAAAATTAAGTACATGATTAGTAATACTTCATAATCATCAAATCATGTTGACATGATAACCTATTATGCATACAGATATGATTTACATAGTTATGCTACTATCTTGACGAATACTTTGGCACAACACTTTTCCATATCCTGTATGCACACAATGGCTATCTAGATGCCTTCCATCTCTACCAAAACATACTATCGAGAGTGTGCACATCTCTCAGCATGTCAGCAAAGAGGTTTCATTCTAGATAAGCAACAATGGAATGTTTGTCCAACTTACCAATCATATGCATATTAGTAGTATACTGTTCAATGCTATATGAATGTTTACACTCAGCATGATATATATTCTAGGAATAGAAATATGCATACAACTATTACAAGCAATATCATTTACTATTTCAGAGATTCAAATAACAACTCAAATAATTATCTGTTATGTTTGTGTGGTTGCCTCCCGCTTGATCTTCTATATGTCTTTTGATCTTCTATTCATTCTGTACCACTGTGCATGCTCAAGTGTGCACTAGTGTCATCCTCATGATCTCATACACAAACATACATTCATTAGTATATTCTCAATATTATCAAAACATTATAATTCTAAATAATCTTGAATATGTATAGTCATGATCATAGATAATAAACATTAGTATTCAGGGTTTCAGGGAAGACTTCTTTTACTCATGCATATTCTTGTTTGATCATAGTACTCTTCTGGTTAGTTAAATCATCAATCAAGATAAGAGACATAATATGCATAAACCCTTGATTACTAACTTTATGAATAAGCATAACCAACCATACCAAGTATACTTATATAAGGGATCCTAACACAAGGTAAGATTCTAACTTGACAGAGGAAAACATACCTCGATTAGTATACTTGCTTAGTTATGTCTAACATACCTAATCAATATCTTCTTTGTTCTCTTCAATGATTTAGAGATCATGTGCTGGAACCTACATATCTCATAGGTTTAAGCATAATAGAACAAAGTCATACATACCTCGTAAGTAGAACTTCTATGTGATCAAAGATTATGGAGGAGTCTTTGTCTTCATGTTGTCATGGTCATAGAACTTGATTTGTCTTTCGTGATGTACCTGTATCTTGTTACCAGACAACATCAACCTCATACAACACCACAGTGCATTAGTACAATCATATAACCCTAATCAATGAATGTCTTCTATCATTCACATTCATACTTTTATTAGGGTGATAAGACAATTCTAACATTAATCAAGATTGTACTAATACATAATATGAAGACAAACATATTATGAACTTAATCAAGAATCAGATTTCAAGACATACCTGTATCTCCTTAAGTCATACCTGTCGAGACTTCTTGTAGTCTCCTTATGTAAGGCCTTAGCCTCATCTCCCCATGAAACTGGATCTAGAGCTCGATTAGGGTTTGTCAAAGAAACCCTAAAAATTCAAACTTTACTTTCACACTTCTGAATGTATGGAAGGATGTGTCTTGCTGAGCTGATCAAACTAGCATACTTCAATTTTGAAATCTCCAAAATTTGACCCCTCAAAATTGCCTTTAAAACTTCTGGATCTTTTGGACAGGATCCCGAACTAGGGTTTGATGAATCTCACCCTTCTTCCCACTCAAAAGGTTTGATCCAAGGCTCTAAAATATTATGTTTCTGAGGAGCTTCCAGCCGTGGTTACAGACTTCAAAAATTCTAACTTTTGTTGAAGCCCTAATTTTCCACCTTTCCGATCAAAATCCCGAACTAGGGTTTGATCAAGCCCAGTCTTCTACCCAACCAAAAAATTCGATCTTGGTCTCTAAATTTCGATTTTCCTAAGTATCATTCAGCCATGGACTCCGATTCCAAAAATTCCAACTTTCTCCGAAACCCTAAATTCTGGAAGCCATGAATGAATGTGCTCAAAAAATAATTATGTTTTGACATAAATATGTACCTGATTGTTTCTGCTGTAACTCCAAATTTTTCGATCCACGAGGTCTGAAAAATTTTATTGTCGTAGCCTGACCTGTCATATTTCCATCCCAATAGGTCTGACCTCAATTGTATTTTCTGACAGAGATTTATGCCAAGTGTCGCAACGTGACCTGTTTATGGGATGAAACAGGAGAGCTAACTTGTACGGCGTGTCACATGTCACTGGTTCAACTTCGGCCTCTGAAAACGTTTTCTGAGATAGTACATTATGTTTACTACCTGTCACGCTTTATGAAATTTCATTTGAAGCTTCCTAATCCAAGTTATGACCTTTTTTCCTAGGTCACCTGAATTTGACTGAGATCTGGAAGTGGCAGAAACCCTAACTTGTACTGATCATAACTCACAAAGTACAACGAATATGAGGGTTTCCTTTGGAAACAAGGTACCTGGGGATGTTATCTACGACCTGTAAAGGTTTCAAATCTTTAAACTTCTCAAAAATGGATTTATAGGGAAATTTTCACGATGACTGGTTTTTTCTATACAAAACCCTAACCTTCAAATTGTCGCAAGTGAAGCAAGTGTCGTAAGTGCCATACATTTCCTTCCTTCAGGTTAGTCTGATACCATGTTAAGATTCAATATGCTAAGAAAGAAAAATATCAACATTTCATTTCATTTCACAACAATAGCATATACAGGATCACTGAAGAATCAACAAGCACAACATAAATACAAGAGACACAGATTTATCCTGGGAAACCCTCATGGGGTAGAAAACCCAGCAAAGCTTCCTCAATATAGATGACCAGCAATATACAAATATGAAAACCAAAGACATGATCTCCTCCTCCTCCATAGCAGACCTCTCTCTAACAAGTGCACTACATTTCAAGTGAGGGAAGTGTGTGTATAATGAGGAACACACCTTCTCTATTTATACACATCTCCGACTTGTACTTTATATTAACTAGGTAGGCCCCAACTTTACCACTGGGTTAAACACCCCACTACAACTAACTGGGAGGACCCCACTAGGGTGGTCTAACAACCCTTTGACCCACATAACACATACAGGGTCGGCCCCCACTAGGGAAGTCTTCTAACCCAAGTTACCACATTCCAACGGAGGAATAAACATCTCCAGATATACAATAAGATCTTCACGGAGGAATGAAACATCTCCGGAATAATAAAGTACAAATATAATATTCTTAGAAGTTACAATATCTCAACACCCTTCTGAATTCCGCAATCTGCAATCCGCATGCAGAACTCGGAAGTCAGAACCACCAACTGCACAAATTCTCCAGCCCATAACTTCTTCATCCTTAGAACAAATTGGACAAGTCCGGTACCATTGGAAATCTCTTGGTGAGCACTATGTAGCTGCAGGGTCTTCATCCACACCTGAGAACATTGATATTATTTTTCTTCCACTCCAAAATATGCCCTTAAACCCCATCTATACCTCCTTACTACTCTTCCATATCCTCTCTTCTTCAACGGGTCCAGAGAATCATGAACACAAGAGGGGGTGTCTATTCTTTCCCCACAGCCATGACTGAAGTACTCTGCACCTCCCAGGCCTTGCACTTAGTCTTATTCATCAAATAACCATTCAAAGAAGTATCCCTATTCCTCAAGCATAAATACATATGAGTACCAACATAAGGATGAGAATGTAAATTTGCAAGAGCATACTCAATGAACACAAAGGAAGTATCATCCACACACCATGTATCATGCATTCATCAAATTAATAACATGCACAACTGATTTAAACATAATGCATAGGCATTCAACCCTATTACTCAGTGAACAATTCATTGTAATTGGAAATGCATGCGGGCTTATGCATACTCAATTAAACACAGTAAAATGATACCTTATTCACACACACACCTACCATGCAATCGACATATCAATAACAATAATTACTAGTTAAACCATTGTAGGGGGAAAACACATGGAATGGGAATAACTTAACACAGAGAACACTTATCTTTTTTATTGAATCTCCAAGAAAACTGGCTATGGACTGCAACATTCCAACCCAACCATACGTCTCTGCCCAACTTTTAGTATTTCAACACTCAGAGACCACCCCTAAGTTGGGGCTATGTATCCACTAAGGAGGGATTAGGCCATCTCACTCACAGCCTTGGCTCATAGTCAATCAGGGTCATCCAGCACACAATTGAGTTTTCAAGCAAGTGGAAGACAGGTGAGGGTTGTCTAGGTCAATAAATGTTTTTGGACAATCTACTCGAGCGGACGCGAGCATGATCTCCCTAGTCTAGGTGGATATAGAACAAATGAATACATAATGTAGATCTGCTTTCCTAGATCAATTAGAGATTGAAGTAGATAGATGTCTTACCTTCAGATTCACGAATCCTTGTCCTCTTTGTTGCTCCAAGCTCTGTGGTTTTCAGATCTCAAGCTGCAAACCTGTCAAAGCACATAAAGACAAACAAATAGTAAAAGCACGTCTAAACACTAACTGATCTAAGCTAACAGTTAAGGAATAAATCTCTAAATATCATTAACACAAAGACATTTGTGGAAAGAGATTATATTACTGTAAATAAGTGATAAATACATAGAAGAGTGATGATTACAACCAATCCTTAATGCTACAATATTCCTCTAACAAGCCAAACCAAGCCAAGCCTCCAAAGATGAAATAAGTCTCTCAAGGATGAGTGAGAGTCACCTAAGATAATTTCACCAGCATGAGATTACTATAGGCTTTCCTCCGTTTGGAATGGAGAGGAGCTTCATATTTATAGGACCAAGTGGATAGAGTGGGTTGAATATTAAGGGGAGAAGGCTAAGGGATCATCCCTTGAGGTTAGGGAACCGAAGGTCAGCTCACCTAGAAGTTAGGGATGACCCTCCACCTCATCATGCTTCTAGAAGTTTCTCGAAGGTCTCTTTTATCCATTTAAACCAACCCCGACGCATGCTGCATGAGGACAATTTGCGCCAGGAAGGGGAAAGCACAGGATGAATGAAGGCAACCTAAGCCACTCGTTCAAGCTTCCAAATGAAACTCTGCGTCGAGCCTAGTCAGGCACTTCTTGCTGGAAGACAAGCTACGCCGACCTAACTAGAAAATGTGGATAAAGGATCAACAACTTACTCTAGATGACTTTTGGTCAGGGAAACTTCAGGGATCAAGGCACTGAGTTGACATAGGACTCATGATGACGATATTTAGTTGTAACGGAATGCCCCCCAAAGCATGAAGCTGGTAAACTAAAACAGGTGATATGATTTGAAAGATAGATGGCAAGGACTTGTTGGTTTGAAGGTGTTGCTGCAGTATAATTGACTCTGAGATACAAGTCTCACATGACTCACAACATGGCTTCCGACCAATACATTGCAGATCCATGGTAGTAAAGACTAACCGAACACAATCATGGATACTAGACACAATCATAGATCCATGATGAGATGATAACACAGCCACAACCAATACAAAGTGGATCCATGTAATATAACTCAAACAATCTCCATCGCAACCTGGGTGAAATATGAGAACAACCGAAGGTCTTCAAGCCGAACCCACAATGATACGAATCTAACCATGTGATTACAATGTCTATTCAAACATGGTAGAAACCACTTGATTATCGATCATTGATGTATATCGTTAACAAGTGCGAGGGAAATCACCATTGATGTCAATGATTCCCAAGGTATCATAGTACATACCATCGAGTGTGAATAAATGAGTTGAGGTCGAACACTTGACGGGATCTTTCAATCAAGAGTCAATGATCTAATCTCATGTCGAAAGCGAGGTAACCTTCCATTGAGGCATGTAGGTCCAAGGTACTTGATTGGTTTCTAGATTCAATCCTCGTATGAAGTGTTGAAGTCGACAAGGACGAATCTGTCGAAGGAGGGCCGTGATGCATCCCCATCATCGACACGAAATGCGACCACAGATGTTTGGATTGAATCGGACGGTAGAGTGGTGTGCAAGACTGACTCGGGGTATACTGGCATGACGAAAGGTATACTGACTGTAGATAATGAATAACAAACGTCTCTTGAACATGGGTATGGCATGACTTGGCAGTATTGACATGATGAGAATTATACCAACCCCCAATGCAACTGATGATGGAAGCATTCTTTGGATGACCCAAAGGAGTGATAGGACTCATGGATTCAGCGGGACTCGGAGACAAACAGATTACCCAAGTACTGAATGCAAATGCAAACAAGTGCCATGTTCAAGAGTGACTAAGTACTGCCATAATAATAATGAACACAATCTCATCCCTATTCCCCATCATGATTGATGAGTACCTCTTTTGTTTTTTAACGAGCTTGAGGAGCATAACAGATGCCCGGTATAGCTCATCCCATGGACGAGTCTAATCCCAAATGTTTTACGAACCTAGGATAGGAGGGGTTCGTCCCATGACGGGCCCTTCGATATTGAATTTTAACGAGTCCATAGAAGGTAAACTCGATGTCATTTCATATTTAGAGAGTTTGAAAAGAACTAAAGAAGACTCCAAAGTTCATTTTTCATAGAGTTAGTCTCTTCACCCGAAAAAAGATAAAACAACGCGAGAGAGAACTCTTCTAGTCATGATTGGCTGGAGTGCTCATTTTTCATAAATAGTGCCTCCTGGTCCGAAAAATGGGTAAATTATCACCAGGAAGATGATCATTCAACTACTTTTACAAGCGTGAAAGCATCAAGTTTGTTTGGCGATATTTTCGTATTTAGAGATCCTGAAAAGAGCTCAAAGGAAGACTCCATGTACAACTTTGCCATGGTTGGTGACCAAGTACGACAAAGGAAAAAGTAAACTCGGCACAGTTCCTTTTCTGTAAGTAGTCTAGCGAGGCCGGATAAAGTGATAAACCTATACTCGTTAGACACACGGTTTTACTCAACTTTTTAATGAGCACAACAATGCTATCAAAAGCACTCGGAACCTTTTTCATGTTTGAACCAGAGCACGAAAAAGTAAAAAATAAGCTCAAACTGCTTTTCATGTTTCAACCAAAGCACGAAAAAGTAAAAACTAAGCTCAACCCACTTTTCATGTTTCAACCAGAGCACAAAAAAAGTGAAAAGTAAGCTCAATAGAATCTTACTGTTTTTAACGAGCTCAAAGACAGGTGGAAAGAATGTTCATGATGTCTACTTCATTTTTTAACGAGCTTGTAATAGAAAATGAACTATGCTCGGGATTATTTTCATGGTTTAGCGAGCTCGAAACTCAAAAGAAAGTATGCTCGAAAACATTCCCATTGGTAGATTTTTTCCCATCATGATATCCAAAAGTTGGTACATGCCACTAGCATGATTTCTATAAGTAAGTGACTTAACTCCAACATGGTGTGGAGAGGCGATCGCGTTGACTTCAACATAACGTCCAGAGGTTGAAGACATGTCCGCCAAGATTCATTTCATTATCCTAATCTACATCTTCACTCGATTAAACTCTTGGTTACTAATATGAATATGTTCACCGGAGACGAAGGAAGATAAAATTACATAGGAGGATGAAAAGAAGTTTCAGGTACTAAGTATATGGAAAGAATCGACTCAATGGAAAAGGATCTATTTCATTTTTTAACGAGCTTGACACAGGAATAGAAATCTGTTCATTTTCTTTTGTTTCATATTTTACCAAGTATGACACAGGAAATGAACCATGCTCATATGACATGTTTTATTTTTTAAAGAGCTTAACACAAAAAGGGAACTATGCTCATGGTTAAGTCCCATTGACAAGTTCCTTCCTAATATGATATCCATAGGTTAATAAATTCCCCCAGCATGATTGCTAGCGGCTTAACATGCCCCCAAAGCTTCGTTTCGTCTGACTACTCTTTTTCCTTACCCAATTAAAATCATGGCTACTAATATGAATATGCTCACCAGGGGGGTAGGAAGAATGAGAATCAAGTGACACATGCAGATGAAATGAAGGTTCAAGTCTTAACTCTAGTGGGAGATCCGACTTAATGGGAGGAAAATCTATTTCATTTTTACACAAGCTTGAAATAGACAATAACTATGATTGAAGGGACCCAATTTATTTTTTAATGAGCTTAAAACAGAAAGAAACTATGCTCATGATAGCCCTTTTCATTTTTTAATGAGCTTGACACAGAAAGGGAACAATGCTCCTGAACGGTTTCATTTTTACACAAGCTAGAAACCAAAGGGAAACTATGCTTGGGATTGGTTTCATTTTTACACAAGCTTGAAACCAAAGGTAAACTATGCTTGGGACTAGTTCCTACCCAACATGATGTCCATAGGTTGGTAGTGTGCCCCACATCATAAGAATATAGGAGGTAAATTCCACCATGATGTCCAGAGGTTGGAGACATGCCCCCCCCCCATCTCTAGGGGGAAGAAACCACTAAAACATGTAGAACATTCAGGGAAGTCTGATGACTAGGAGTCACGCGATGAGTGGGTGTCACAAAGGAAAGCTGATAAATGGTCATCATATTCCCATGATGAGGAAAATACATCACTCAAAAGAGTGAGGACACTACAACTTTCATTGCATAAACATAGTCTCGTCCAAGGAGTAGATTAAAATCTAAGGGACCTTGGACTACCATAACATCAATATAGACAGTTTTCCCTCCTAAAGTGACAGGTAACTGAGGAAGGATCCCTAAAGGTCCAATAGGCCTTCTATTAAAATCAAAAATATGTTCAATGACTGGCACAAGTTGAGGGGAGCCTATAGCTTTCCAAGCAGTTGAGGACAAAATACTAACAGAAGCTCCCTCATCCACTATAGTGCGAAATATTTTCTTATCGGAAACTCCTACAGATATATGTAAAGGAACACTAGAAGGAAGACGAGATTTTGTTAGACCATTCCAATCAAAGGAAATGACCTCATTACTTGGAGGAGATCATGTGGAAATGGACAGGGTTTCCCCTCGCCTACAACAATCTGAACTGACTAGGAAAACATCAGCGATTTCCAATTCACTCTCAATTGGAAGACTAGAATGAGACGAATATTTTATCATGGTGACTACTTCAGTCTGGGAATTCTCCAATGAAAGAGTGGGATCAAGTGGAGGTGATATCGACTCGACCACTTCAACTTCACTCTTTGAATAAAGAGTGGGATCAACTGAGAATGGGGCTGGATAGACCACTTCATCAACCAATGGGGGGTCAAGGGACAACTTATGACATCTAGCTGGAAGGTGTTTCTGAGATACAGTAATGTATTCCAACAATTGTGAAGCTTCATCCATGCGTGGACAAAGGTAAGTAAGGTGCATGCCCTTTCATAAAAAACAAGGATTCTTGACTTTACATTTATGAATCTTCACCATAGAGTCACTGGTTGATGGGGTATCATCAGTACAATGTCCAGAGGCTGATGATATAGGTGGTTTGGAGGCTTTAGACCACTCTTCTAACACTTTGGAAAGACCGGGACAATCCTTGAAAAGGTGATCTCCCTTGCAAAGATGGCAAGGTAACTTGGGTCTACAAGGTGTTCGAACGGAATGAGTGCCATCAGAGGAATATGGTTGATGCTTGGTCTCTTCCCTATCCTTCTTCTTATTTATCTATCTTTTCTTCTTCTTCTTATTCTCCTGATTACTAACACTATTGCTTTGATTAGGCAAGGAAGAAGAAAGGGAAGAAGATGCATATGACGAAGAAGGGGAAGGATCCATTTGGGATTGACACTCTTGTGGTGGAGAGTTAACATTTGAAACATTGAGTGCAGCAGGAATCAGTAGATTGAATAACCATACCGGTAATCCTATGGTTAATCCAGGAAGATTTAAAGTGGCAATAAAGGGAGGACCAATATCTCCAACTTGATGAAAGACAAAAGGTACCCTTTGAAAATAAGCTTCTTGATTGGTAGTCCCAGAAGAGGTTTCCATATATGAACTCTCTAAGTCCTTCTAATTATCATGCACAAGAAATGCTACTCAAACTAAAAGCAACAAGAAAACTTGTGAATAGGAGGGATGTAAAATATGGATCCTCATGGGTGTGTCAAGTTGTCACAACTCATGATATACTGTAGGGTCCAATAGTTATACTCGGCCCAATTTTTTAGAGCACTAACCAAGGAGGATTGGGACCGTACCCTTTGTCGTATAACCCGACTACCTAACAGTACATGCGTAGTAATCTCCCCGAGTGTTGTTCTTGGTGTATTACGACAACAAGATGGTAAAAAGGTTTACTTGGATGGTTCCAAGAATTCTAATGGGGTCTCCCGATATACTCAAGGTACGTGGGAGTGCCAAATCCGTAGTGGTATTGTCTAATGCACAACCATATGACAAGAGCCTTCCGATATACTACCGAGTACGTGAAGTTCCTTTCAATATACCCAAGGGTATGTGAAAGAGTCTTCGATATACCGGTTGGTACGTGGAAGAACTGCAGGCCCCCAGAATGTAGTGCAGGCAGATAACGATAGCTGCCACATTTAACGATGTCGGAACACATCACTAACCTAACACACAAGTTGTTAAAAAAATTTAACTTAAACTAACACTTGATTTTATCTTGTACGAGTAAGTGAATCCATGAAGTGAAGACTTGGAATTTAAACAAGATGCAAATCTGATCTATATGAAAATTCAAGTCTTCGTTTCTATGAAGTTCTACTTAAAAAGGAGAGAGAGAGAGATATTTTCTTCCCAAATGCACAACCCAATGCAAATGCAATTTTAGTTTAATTAATGAATGATAACCAATCATGTAAGAACTATACCCAAACTATCATAAAGCAATATAAGAGATCTTTTTACGAACACCAAATGCAATAATTCTAATTTGTTTCCTATCTTTTTACACTCAAAAAAGACACATCTAATCTATGGAAAGAAGGATTTCACAAATGTTTCCAATCAAATTCAAGACAAAGAAAATCGCTTAATAATATTATCTAACTCAAATGTACACAAATCTGAAACAAGCATTTATTCTTCTTATGAGTGTAAGACCAAGAATGTCAAATGATCAAATTAAAACAAGAAGAATATTTATGTTTTCCAAATTTGTGAATATAGAAAAAGAGGAACAAAGTCAAGTTTCTCTTTGAACTAAAGTGGAGACAAGGAATCAAACTTTCCCAACAATCACTGGATATCTCAGCATGTAAAGGAAACAAGATGCACGACCCACAAAAAAAAAGGCTCAAAAAGGCATGGATATCCCACACTTTTCAAGTCTTTAAAACAAGCCAATCACACCAAACCAAAATTTATATTAAAACCTTAATATGAGTCAAAAGGACTATAGGATACACAATTCATGGGCCCCCCATAGAATCCACGATTCAAAATAGAATCCATTTCGCTTAACAATGCAAGCAAAACACTAGTTTTGACTCAAAGGGCCAAACATGGGTCAAAATCTCAAAAAGACCCAAAAATGGAGGAAAATTATAGTATGTTGTTTCTAGGGGTTCTGTGACTATAATATGCAGCCTATAGATCACAATAAATAAGACCAAATGCCAAAATGAAGGAAATTCCTGATGATCCCTAAGCTTTAAGGGGTTGGCGCACCCTAGGACACTGAACCAGAGCGCCAAAGAGGAGATGGCGCACCTTGTACACAGGCAGGGTGAGCTAGTGGCGCAGTTTGTCTTTAGGAAAAGTGAGTCATCCAAAAAGTGGCGCAGGGAAGACTCATCCCAGGTGTTCATGTCGAGTAACAAGCAGCAAAATGGCTAGATCTCCTAAGGTAGAAGGGAAAGAGGCCTAATACTGATCCCAAAGAGAATCAAGGGAATCCAAGAAACTCTTTAATGACAAAATATGATGGTGGGAGGGGTTCAAGAGGCTAAGAAATGGATCACTAAGAAATCAATGGAATCACACTCAAATTGAAATCAAAGCTAATGTTCTTCCCTAGTATGGTCGCCAAATTTGTTTTCCGACATTCTAATCGAGCGGACGCGAGCATGATCTCCCTAGTCCAACTGGATCTAGAATAAATGAATACAGAATATAGATCTACTTTCCTAGATCAATTAGAGATTGAAGTAGATAGGTGTCTTACCTTCAGATTCACGAATCCTTCTCCTCTTTGTTGCTCCAAGCTCCGTGGTTGTCAGATCGCAAGCTGCAAAACCTGTCAAAAGTACATAGAGACAAACAAACATTAAAATCACATCTAAACACTAACTGATATAATCTAACATTTAAGGAAGAAAGCTCTAAATATCATTAACACAAATACATTTATGGAAAGATATTATATTAATGTAAATAAGTGGGAAATACATAGAAGAGTGATGATTACAACCAAGCCTTAACATTGCAATCTTCCTCCAACAAGCCAAACCAATCCAAGCCTTCAAAGATGAAATAAGTCTCTCAAGGATGAGTGAGAGTCACCTAAGATAATTTCACGAGCATGAGAGTACTATAAACTTTCCTCCCTTTGGAATGGAGAGAAGCTTCATATTTATAGGACCAAGTGGATAGAGTAGGTTGAATATTAAAGGGAGAAGGCTAAGGGATCATCCCTTGAGGTTAGGGAACCGAAGGCCAGCTCACCTAGAAGTTAGGGATGACCCTCCACCTCATCATGCTTTGAGAAGTCACTCGAAGGTCTCATTTATCCATTTAAACCAACCCCGGCGCATGCTGCATGAGGACAATTTGCGCCAGGAAGGGGCAAGCGCAGGCTGAATGAAGGAAACCTGAGCCACTAGCGCAGGCTTCCAGATGACACTCTACGCTGAGCCTATTTAGGCGCTTCTTGCTGGAAGCCAAGTTGCATCGACCTAAATAGAAAATGTGGATGAAAGATCAACAACTTGATCTAGATGACTTTTGGTCAGAGAAACTTCAGGGATCAAGGCACTGATTTGACATAGGAATCATGATGACAAGATTTAGGTGTAACAATAAACTCATCCACAGAACTATGGGCATATCCCAATGACCTCAAACAATTCAGGCAACCCCATCCCCTCCACTCTCATCCTAAGTAAGGTCCCCTTCTCTGTTGCATAATCCCTAGGGCACCCCTTCCCTTAGCACTGAACTGGGTCGGTATGGTTGGTCCTGACTGTTATATCAAGGTAAATGAGCCCTCTTTGGCTCTACCATACATTCTCAACCCTCTTGTTTCTTCCCCCTACGATCTACACTCGGATCTTCATCAATGTTGTGGTTGAATCTTTGTCACACGTCTATGATTTCGGGCTAACAGTTTTGGGTTTCTTTGTGGGTTCTCGGGGCATCTAACACTCTCCAACTCACACCAAAGTTCGGTTATGTGGATCCCCAAGTGGTTTTCTTCTTCCCACGTAGATTTTTGAACGACTTTGGCTCTGCAAATCGTGACCTCCTTCCAGATCGCAATTTTGGTACCTTCCTCCCTCCGCTCGGTTTGTTGGGTCGCGTATCCCTTCAACTCCCCCTCCAAACTCTGGTTTCCAACCCTAATGGAATGGGGATCCGAGAATAAGAACTACTAGGGGTGGAGTGACGTGAGGATCAAGGCACAACAGAGCTCCATACCATGTCGTTGGACCTTTCAGTTTCCCTCCACTCCATCAACCTCATGAATAGTGCTCTTCACCCACCTCCTTACAACAACATTGAATGGCAGCTAGGACAATCAAAGGGGTTCTCTAGGTTACATATGGAAGCCTAGGGTTCCATCCCACACCTCCTCACCTCTCCCTAATGGATACATAGTTCCCCCCCATTTAGTTGCAACCATAGCCAACCCTTGGTATTTTTATTTACATGGTATTATTTACATCATTTACATTTTCCATGGCTTAGTAGCACATGGTTACCCTAATACCAAATATGTGCCTCTTAAAGGCTGAGCATTCACTAGTGGGGCCTTGGCCTTGAGCTCCACGCTAGGAATAATACCTCACATGCATACAATATTTACATTACAGCCAAAATATCCTAAAGTTCAAAATGATGGATATTATAGGTTCAAACAATATGGCTAAGCTAATGGAGAATTTGAGCTAATAAAGGCAGTGAACTTGAAAGGAGTAGTCGTTTGTTGCCTTATTTTTCCATTGTTTTACATTTCTTACAGTTTATGGGGGCACCATAAAGATATTATTGGTGCTTTCTCGCACTCCCTTTGTGTTGATGTGTGTTCTCATGCACTCGTGGATGTTCTATTAGGTTTCCTATAAACATAAGCTTTGAAAAAATTTGTAGAGACCCCCATTTCGAGTTCCCCAAAAAGACTTCCAAAATAGAACTAACATCATATGAAAATAAAAAAAATAAAAATAAAAACTTGAAAATCAAATATAAAACCATAAATGAACTCAACATGTACATAAAAATGGAACATTATACCTTTCGACAGTAGTTGAGCACTCCGTTGACGAAGTCCTTGTATATACAGTTGTCGATCTTCCCCAAGTCACTTCCAGCCTTGCCGATTTTACCAAGAGACCCTCGGTTGACCACCCTACCGTATCGGGGTTACTCTCCTTCACCCCGAACCCCCGAGCTAATGGGGTCGTAAGAACACACTAGCAAGCTTCCCGCTAGGATCTCCCAATCCCCGGTCAAGCTAAGCCCAACTCACAAGAACCATAAAATCAATTCTCAATTCTGGTGCCCATCCAGCACTAGGTAGCATGAGATATCATTTTCTCCTTCTCCTCCCTTTTTTTATAATAAAATTATGTGTGCCATGTGTCCTCACATGCACATAATTTATTTAATTTAATATTTTATTAATATTTATTCTCAAGTTATAAGTGTCTCTTATTGTCTTAAGTGTGCACCTAATTTCCTAAATTGGTGCAAGGTAAGTGTAGTGGTTTGCCAACTAATTTTATTCAAGAAATCTTTTTAATAAAACTTTTAATAGACCACAAGATGTTTTCTATTTTCTCTCTTTCCCAATTAATAAGATGAAAATAAAATAAAATAAAATCTTTTATTAATATTCTACTTTAATTCCAATTCTTTTTCAAAGTTTATAATATTAAATAAAAATCAAGATTTGAATAAATAGTTCTTGTATTTTTATTCCGCTTCATTTCTAATTATTTTTCAAAGATAATAATATTAAATAGAATTAAAGATGATTTCTTTTAGAAAAATCCTAATCTATTTTAAATTTCTTCTTTTAAAAATTTAAAAAAATCATAAATCAATTAAAATGAAATCAAAAATAAAATAGTTTTTTTATTAATAATCTATTTCAATAAAACAAGATCAATCAATTTAATATTGAATAAAATCAATCTTTTCAATTCTTCTTGAAGATAATAAAATCAACTAAAATAAATAATTCAAATTAATTAAATCAATTAGAATAAAATCTTGAATAGAATAGTTCAAAATAATAAAATCCATTAAATTAAAATCTTTAAATAAAATAATTCTTTTACTAATAATATTTTTCAATAAAACAAAATCAATCAAATTTAATATTAAATAAAATCGAACTTTTCAATTCTTTTTCAAGCTAATAAAATCAATTCAAATAAATAATTCAAATTAATGAAATCAATTAAAATAAAATCTTGAATAGAATAATTCAAAATAATAAAACAAAATGGAATAAAATATTTCTTAAATCTTATGTGAAATTTCTATTTATACAATTGATTAATTTCTTCCTCTCGTTCTTGTCTAGGTAGCTCTTTGGTGGGCCCTTTTTAGAATTCATTTTCTTTCTTCTTGTTCTTGTCTAGGTACCTTTTCGGCGGGCCCTTCCGACAATTCATTTTCATTCTTCTTAGGGGCAGTACTGCGTAGCGATCGGGAATCTTTACCGCGACCTTCCAACTACGCTTTCTTGGAGAATAAGGGTTGTTGAGAGATAAGGTCCTCCTTATCGCACCCCTCAACTCATCGTACGCAACCAAGTCGTTATGGCCTCACCCGTACGACACACGCTTCCCTGGGTGAGCTGAAACGGCTTCATTCCCATGCGTGGATTGTTATTTCAGGGTCGACAGTCTGTCGTCGTACCCCTATGTATTCTTTTCGTTCTTACAACCCCTATAATTCCATTGTGGGTCAGTCGGTAAATTGTCTTACCTGCCACTACACACACTCAAGCGCACATTAGTAGCGTTGCACTATAAAATATTTCCATCATTCATTCCAGTATCTTAGTCAGTCGAGCATACAAATTATTCATCATTTATCAGCATGTCTCAATCAGTCGAACATTCAACATTTTCATTATAAAGCATTTTCATCATTCATCATCATTTCTCAGTCAGTCAAGCATTCATCATTTTCATTATAAATAATTTTCATCATTCGTCATCATTTCTCAGTCAGTCGAGCATTCATCATTTTCAATATAAATCATTTTCATCATTCGTCATCATTTCTTAGTCAGTCGAGCATTCATCATTCTCATTATAAAGCATTTTCATCATTCATCATCATTTCTTAGTCAGTCGAGCATTCATCATTCTCATTATAAAGTATTTTCATCATTCATCATCATTTCTCAGTCAGTTGAGCATTCATCATTTTCATTATAAAGTATTTCCATCATTCATCATCATTTCTCAGTCAGTCGAGCATTCATCATTTTCATTATAAAGCATTTTCATCATTCATTATCATTTCTCAGTTAGTCGAGCATTCATCTATCATTCATCTAATCATTTATATCTCCAATCAGTCAAAGCATATATAACATTCAGTCATTCTATCTCAATCAGTCGAGCATATCTAACATTCAGTCATTCTATCTCAATCAGTCGAGCATATCTAACATTTAGTCATTCAAACATATGTTTAATTCAATTATTTATATTTCGTAATTCTTCATTCTAGCGTATGTCATTCAATCATTTTCGTAAAATAATATTCAAAGTAAATTCCATGGTTCGTGTTTTATTCAATCGGTTTACCTCAAAAATAATGTCCTCATTAGTCTAATCAGTTAAAGTACCGAGGCGGGCATTACAAAATTGCTATACACAATGTAGAAGAGAATAAATTACCACTACACTTACCAACTGAAATAGGCAATGAGAATATGGTATGCAAGCCTTTCTTTCACAAGGATTAATGGAGGATGTTCTTTCCTTAAGCATGATAATGAGGATTCCCTTCTAAAGGGAACACCATTCATATAGAAGTTCATTGAGTGAATCCATGATACCTCATCTACAATCAATGTTTAACTCATTTGGTATGTTCTTTGAACTTTCTAGTTGCTCTTCCACACTTAGGTATACAAGGAGAGTCTAGATCCAGGTGCTTGGAGATCTACTCCAGTTACAGGTGGATTTGTTTAGGTGCTTATTTGGAGGCTTCAACACTCATATTCTACCTCTGATTATACTCATGATTGCATGTTCCAAGTGCATCCAACTATTGTTAGTGCATTGTTACTACTTTATTGTAGTTGTGTGGTTTAATTTTCATTGCTTTGGGGTAAATTCATTATTTTCTATAGAACTCTAGGGTTTTCTTAAGGGTTTTTCAATGTTCAAACTGTAGAAACTCCAAGTTATTTGTTATAGTTCTTGATGGCATTATCACTCAGTTACTTGAATTGATAATTATTTGTACAAAAGGACAAGTGGGTTTTAGATGCAATCATCTGATGGTGGATGTCCTTTTGACATAATACTATCTCCACAGAAGCAAAATCTAGTAAGCAACATGTCTATTGTTGCTTGGAAAACTTCCACGAGGCCTTTGACATAGTATCCTTTCATTTGGCAATTTGAGGCACTAATATTTGTACTTTTGTGCCTTCGAAATGAGATTATTACCCTTGTAATGATCCTTTATAAAGAGGTCATTGGACATCTATTTAAAACTTCAAGACAACATATGACAAGGGTATTCACTCTCATGTGTTGAGAGGTGTACGTCAGATTCAATTCCCCAGATGATAGATGCCTATTGTTTAGAGTTGTTATTGCCAATATTGTGAATATTTATGATTTCTCCCAATATTTACAATTTCTCTTGAGTTATTCAAGTTGTTGATTTGTCCAATATTTTCAAAGATTTTTAGGTCCAGTTTTTTTTCTTTCCGATATTTTCCCCAATATTTATTATAAGTGTCTTTCTAGACCCTTGGCTTATATTCTTCAAAACAATATTTTCAACATTGATTATTGCTAATATGATTTTTATGGATGATATTGTACTAATGGCTAACATGTTGGCAGGTTTCCAACAGTAGCTTGACATCGAGTACATTTTATGATACCTATAGCCTAGTAGTTAATTTGTGCAAAACAAATATTGTGATCTTCAATATTTACATGATGGAATTGTAGATAGTTTCTCTCAGTTATAAGGATGACATGGTGATAGTATCGTCCTAGGTGTTTCTTCATTGATCCTTCGTTTTCTGTCTCTGTCTTAAAAAGTGAGATTGTGTAAGAGTTACACATTCATTAACATACTAAAGAGAACGGTGTTTCCAACTCAAGTTATTAGATGCTAGGGTTAAAAGTATGAATCTCTAGTAGCATTGCCACACTAGCATTGATATATGGCTATAGATTTGGGGACTTGGTTTGCGGACTTGGACTTGGTTGGGGACTTGGTTTGTGGCTATAGTTTGAATCTTTAGTAGCATTGCCACACTGCCATTGCCACACCTTTCATTTCCCATATGGTACATCAATTATGCCTCCAAGAATTTACAAAAGAAATACCAGATCTAGACATATGGATCAAAATGTGATTCGTAGGTGCTACATTCACAGAGAAGCAAGTTTATACTTTTAGTCCAACATATGAAAATGAAGAGTCCCTTAGAAAATTTGTAAAGTCTAATAGAAATATACAACACCTGCAACCAAGCTACCTATTAACCCAACAGCCTGACCCAAGTAAGTGTTAAATGCCATATCCATACTTGGTTGTGGAACTCCAGATGTTATGTTCATTTGGTTTTGTGCTGGCAACCGCAGTCCTTAAACTTTGATTTAAATTTTGTGTTCGTAATCACTTTCTTGTCCAAAAGTTGAACTTGCACATAATGTTTTTGTATTTTTAAAGCTTATTCCTAATATGCTATTTTTGAATTTTTAAGGCTTGTCCCCTTAAATGTTGTTTAGTAATATTGTTATCAATTTTTTTTGCATGTGGTTGTTTTGCAATATTGTTATCAATTTTTTTTTTTGCATGTGGTTTCACATGCAGAACGACGCAAAAGTAGGAAAAGACCATGTCATCAGTGTTGTCGAAGCACAAAAAGATGACTACATTGAAAATCTTGATGTGGATCTAGATCTACAAGCTATGGATGTTGGTGATGTGGAGCTTGAGGCTACCCAATCAGTGTTGGGGCTTTGCAGTGATGATAACAATGTGAATGTTCCTGGTTTGGTGAGTTACATGTTTATTAAATTTATTTCATGATCCGAATTTTAAGGGGAATATGGTCTAAATTCGAATGTATAAGCCATAAAAATATTAAATTGAGAGGCCACCCTCTCTCATCCATGGTATTTGGTAGCACATAGTTTTGGCCCATGGTATGGTCTCAAGACACATTGTAATAATGTTATATAAAGACCTAGCAAGCCTTATCATAATAACAAGTTACTCATTTGGTTTTTCTCCTATTTTCTATTGTTCATTGTGAGATTAATTAGATTTGAGTGACTTATTGGTAATTAGTTTAAGAGGTGGGGCTCCTCTTTGAGCCTCACCTCCCATTCACTTCATATGTTTTTGTTCATACTTATTCTTATGCAATATTAGGGTTTTCATGTGAATTTTATGACAGATGTGCATGCTTAATCTCCTCCTCTCTCGGCATTCAAGCATTTTGGTTCTCAGCTCCCAAGATCTGGATCATTTCAATAATATGCAATTTACAATATGATTTTTGATGTGACATTTTTCATACCTCTAAATAATCATGTGTACCTTTTTTTGTAGGATTCTGAAGATGATAAAGTGAAAGTGTTAGATCCGTACGATGGTGTTGAAGCCAAAATTGGACGGATTCATTCACTCTCTATCCTGCATGGAGTTAAATTGTTGAATGTATTGCAAATGTAAATATTATCAAGGTCACCAGTAACATACCCCTTCCATATTTTGACAAAGTTGATGAATATCTTCGTCTGAAGAGAAGGAAGGAAGCTTTATAGGGTGGCCTTTAAAACATTTGAGAAAAATGACATAGTTGCATCTAGTTGGCCCACTTGATATTGCAGTTTCATTGCATAAATATTAGTTCATGAAACTTAGTGCAGTTTCATTCTTGAATGTTCAATCAAGGATTTAGTATTTGAGTTAGATATTACTCCATGAATGTTTATAGTATCAATGTACTTTGATTTTGATCTCGTATTTGATCAGTTGGATGTTACACTATGAAACTAACTTACAGTACCACTATACTTTGATTTTGATCTGGTATTTGAGTTGGATATTGCTCCATGAAACTTACAATAGCATTGTACTTTGATTTTGATCTAGTATTTGAGTTGGATATTACTTCATAAAACTTATAGCATCATTGTACCTTGATTTTTGTGATATGTGTGTGTGTGTGTGTAATTTGTTCATCTTATATATTTCATTATAATGTTTATGAATTGTGTATATGTATTTTAGTTGATTTCAAGAATCCTATATATGTTCATGAATATTGTATATTGTTGATTTCATTTTCTTAATTACATGGTAACTAATAAATTATACATATCATATAAATGAATGTGAAAACCAATAACTAATATATCAATATATTATTGGTAATTAATGATTAAATAAATCACCAAATGACTGTAAATTAATGACTAAATGTATAACTATCAATTGAGTGTAAATTAAACTAAATGTACTATCAATTGACATTATGTTAATGACTAAATATGCTACCAATTAACAGAAAATTAATGACTAAATATGCTACCAACTAACAGCAAATTAATGATTAAATTTATTACCAATAGACAGTAATTAATGACTAAATAAATTATTAAATATATTACCAACTAACAAAAAATATATTACTATTTGACAACAATTAATGGTTAAAATGACTGAAATAAATGACTATAATGACTAAATAAACAACCAAATATACCACCAATTTATCAATTTAGAGCAAGCAATAAATGACTAAAATATTTTGGTCATTATTTTAGTGGCGAGTTGTATGAATGCAAATATAACACCAATGGTCATCTGACCAAAATTAGTCATTTATATGTAGAATTTAGTAGTTTTTTAGTTGTAAATTTCTCTTATTGTACTAGGGGAGAGGTGTCTATTGTTGAACAGGGACCAGTAGTTGTCATAGTACTGGTCCCACACAGCTACCAAATGATGACATAAAAACACTCAAATATTTAACATAAATACTTCATATTAAGAGCAGTAAAACTTTAAATTATGTCCAAAAACTGCCCATTAATTGGTTGGGCCAATATGTGTCCACAAATAGTCTTTATGTGGAAAAGAGTACAAAACATCTTGTCCCAACTACCTACAGATCTGCTTGAACATACAAAAGCAAATGAACTACAAAATATCCCTTATAGTATTTGCCACCAACGCAAAGTACCCATCAAATCAACCCCCACGGATCTCTATTGGAGCCATCACAGAATCTACTGGTGGTAAATATCCCATGGCACATTCATACCTGTGCAACAAAAGGTGATTGACAGTTAGCCATAACTACATGGTAGTTCAACAATTCAACCCACTGTGTTCAATAAATAACACCTACCCATTTAAATGCACCCATTAAACATATGAAAGCACAAAGATCGACCATGACAAATTCCCAACCATTGGATCACATTTAAATCAATCCATAACACACGTTCAAATTTGAGAGATTGCAATCCATGTGCACCCTTGTTACCAATCGAATTCAACAGCAAATAACTATAAAGGAACCTAAACCCTTACTGAAGTTGCATTTCAGATATTCAAACTACTCTGGAGACATACCATCAGATAGTGTGTGCACAGTGAAGACATACCATCAGAGAGTGTGTGCCCAGTATAATCAGGTAACTGCATAATATTATTATTATTTCTATTTATGTTATAATCAGCTTCAATTTTTCAACTTATATTTTCCAAGTTTCAACTTCCAAATTTCTAGTATAATCAGCTTCCCTTATATAATCAAGTTGCCCCATAAATATGCAAGTAGTTGCAGCCATGGCAAGAGTCAGCAATGCAAGGAGAACAAGTAGGTGACTGAGAAGGGGTTCCTTGCTACATTGCACCTCATCAAACGAGGAGAGGGTGGATCATGGAAATGCAAACAATGCCCCTAACAATGTTGTTGAGAATGGCCATGCAGTGGTCAAGGACAATTTTGTTGGGTTCCCAGCTACGTTGCACCTCATCAGACGAGGAGAGGGTGGATCATGGAAATGCAAACAATGCTCCTAACAATGTTGTTAGAATGGCCATGCAGTGGTCAAGGACAATGTTGTCCCACCATCAACCACAGAGCCACCGTCAACCACAGTTCAAGGTGCAAGTTCAACCAAGAAAATCAGTGCAATAAGAGGTTGGACAAAACAAGACATGTTAGCTATGATTGATAATATAGAGTTTAATGGATATTCCATTCGTGCAGCTGCTAAAAAAACATGGGGTTGCTACCTCATGAGTACATTATTGGATAAATGGGCTCACACATAAAAAGCGCAGAGGGCCTCTTACAGTTATGAGTGAAGAGGAGGAGGCCGAGGTGGTTCAGTGGTGTAAGGAGATGGCCCAAATGGGACATGGGCTAGAGCTGATATAGCTAAAATCCACAGTAGCTCAAATCTGTCAGGGGAGGCCAAACCCCTTCAAAGATGGGTTTCCTGGTAAGTCATGGTGGTTTGGGTTTAAAAAAATGCATCCAGACCTTGTGTTACGTACAGTCGAGGGCCTAGATAGAGACAGGGATTTAAATATATGCTCTGCAATTCTGACTAAGTTCTATGCCACTCTTTCTAGTGCATACGAGAAACATTCTTATGCTCCAGACCATACATGGAACTGTGATGAAACAGGTTTACAGAAAGGAATGAATTGTGGCATGCAGGTAATTGCCAAGAGGGGGAGTCGTAATGTGCCAAAGATTTTTCCTAGGAGCAGGGAGTGGATCACTATTCTATGTTGTGTCAATGCAATTGGTGCTTCAATCCCTGTATTTTATCTATTTAAAGGTAAAACTAAACTCAAAAACTATATACAAAATTGTGAACCAGGTGCATGCATGGTTGCACATCCCCATGCATGGATGACTAAAGAACTCTTTTTGAATTGGCTTACTCACTTTGTTGCATATATACCAGGCGGTGTCTCAACTGTAAATAGACACCTGCTAGCTTTAGATGAACATGGAAGCCACATTGTTGTGCAAACAATTGAGGCTAACAATTTGGGCATCGACCTATTGACACTACCTGCTCATACCACTCATAGATTGCAACCCCTAGATGTCAATGTGTTTGGGCCGTTCAAGAACTATTTCAGGGGTGAGCGAGCTTCGTAGATGGCAATTAATCCAAGGGTGGAGGTGAAAGAGTTTGAGCTGGCCGAGCTTGCAAGTAAAGCCTTTAAAAGGGCTCTCACACCTTCAAATATCAAGGTTGGGTTTAAGAGGACTGGAATATGGCCATTGAATATCGATGCTCTCATGCATGATACTAGTTGTATCCAGGCATTTGATGTGGATGGTCAAGAAGAAGGGGATATCCAAGCACATGTTCATGGCCAAGAAGATGTGGAAGTAGAGGAAGATGTTGCTGCTAATGATAATATGATATCCCTCTCTCAAGGAGGACCCTTCTGCGGTGATGATGATGAACATGTAAGTGAAACAAAGTATAACAATGAACCAATTGATAGTAACATGGAGGTTGCTAGACCAACTGAAACACCTGCAACTTCTGCATGTGATATTCTTAATGACTATTGATCATGCAAATGTCAATGAGAATGTAGTTGGAAATGACAACACTGATATGAATGTAGTTGTAGGTTATCATGCTACATGAAGCAACAATGGAGAATTGGCATTGCCAAGCCAGGTAAACCCACTATCATGGCTGGCAGAAGCCATGATGAATTTGGACAAAAATAATGTCTCAATAACCAATGAAGAAAGCATGAACATGCCTTCACAACCAAGAGAATTGGACGATGAAATTGTCCATTATTTTGTGGACAATGGAAATCTGGAAGAAAATACTGTCCATAATGAGGTTCCAGCTGAAGAGGACAATATGGTTCAATTAGATGTCCAGAATATTGACCCAAATATTGAAAGGCAAGTGTCAAGCAAGGAGAAACAAGTGTCAACGAAGGGCCAGTTGCTTGGTCGGTTCCTAAAGCTACCAGTAGAGAGTGTCAACGAAAAGAAGGCAAGGAACAACAGACAATCTTCGTCTATGTCGAAGTTCACCGTTACTCACCTCATAAGACTATATAAAACTATTAGTTGAGTATGAACAGAAGAAACTTGAAATCCAGGATTTAAAACAGAAAAAGAAGGATTTAGCTAAAGAAAAGAAGGCTACAAGGATTGCTGCAACAGAACTTCGAGCACAGGAAAGGCTTGAAAGAGAGAAAGTAAGACAAGAAAAAGGCCATAAAAAACAGTTGGAAAGGCAGGAAAAGGAATTGAGAAAGGCTCAACAATTGCTGCAAAAAGAACAAGGGATGGCAGAAAGGGTTTCCATTGATGCAAACACAGTGGAGGAAAGCAGGATGATGCCAAACACATTGGAACATATTGCAGATAATACACCATGTTTCCAAGACCTCCTAAACATCCAAGTCCCCCGCTATCAACAAGTGTGCATGCCCATTTTAATCCCTCCTACTAGTGCAGGTGTCAATCGTATGTATGATTATCGGAGGGCTCCACTTAATGCAGGGGTTAGTAGCACAAGTGTGCACTGTGGCTACTCAATTCCTCCATGGCTATAAGAAGCAAATTGGATATCATATGGAGGCAATCAGCCACAACCTAATCAGTCATTGTTAGGTAGGCCAACCAACTTGGCTCAAGTAGGAAACTCAACAAGATTGGGCAGTGAAGATCTTGGAGGACATCAAGCATAGGGTTGTCATAATTTTTGTTGTGACCACATTGCGATGTGGATTTTGTAATGACTGACTATGTTGTTTGTAACATGGCCATTTTGGATACAATCCTAGGTCATAGCGTTCCCTACTGTTTGCGGCATTGTAATCAGGGGTTTATTATATGGTTTAATATACCAGTTATGGGTTATTAGTTATTACTGGCATTTGCTTGTCTCATGCAAAAAATGTAAAACACTCAATTATAAGGACAGACTATGAAAACTATTATCAATTATTCAACCCATAAAATCTTCATGCAAAATGCACTTTCAACATTTCAACAGCACTCTATAATGTGCCCTAAATATACATTTCAGCAACAATTTTGCCATGAATGCGTAACACAATTATAAGGACAGACTATGAAAACTATTATCAATTATTCAACCCATAATAACTTCATGCAAAATACAATTTCAACATTTCAACAGAACTCTGTAATGTACCCTAAATATTCATTTCAGCAACAATTTTGCCATGAATGCATAACAATTTTTCCATGAAAACTATTATCAATTATTCAACCCATAAAATATTCATGCAAAATGCAATTTCAATAGAACTTTGTAATGTGCCCTAAATATACATTTCAGCAACAATTTTTCCATGAATGCATAACAATTTTGCCATGAAAACTATTATCAATTATTCAACCCATAAAATCTTCATGCAAAATGCAATTTTGCCATGAATGCATAACACAGAACTCTGCAATAGACATTTCAACAATTTCCAGCATAACCGGTCGAACCAGATCATTCATTATTCCCCATAATTCCCAGCATAATAAGGAGCAAAATGATTATTTCCATCTAGCAAAAGCATTACGATAAGCAGCAGCCGAACCAACATAATTTCCATAGCTTTAAAAGAGCTATAATAAATTAAATCAGCAATTAAATTTGCATCATAACCATTTGAATCGATAGCAGACCAAGCGTCACAACTGGCATCACAAGGATTCTCAGCAGGCCAATTAGAACAAGCACAAGCAGGAGCAGACATGGCATAATAATTCTCGACAACCCCAGAACGCATAACATTATAGCCATGGCTACGATTCGAAAGTGTGTGTTATTTTGCTTGGGTCCGGTGTGGTCGCATAACATTATAGCCATAGAATTCCAAATCAAGCATGACTCGTGAAAACAATTCAAACTTAAACCACCAAAACCCTATTGCAACGAATGCAACAGTTCGGTGAAATTCACCAAAACCCTATTGTAGTGAATGCAACATAAACCCTATTGCAGCGAATGTGCTAAGAAACGCATTGACCGATACCGCAAGCACCAACATAAATGCAACATAAACCTAGAAATGCAGCAAAAACGATCCACACAATTCCCAGCAGATTGAAAGTGTTGAAAAACACAGTTGCAGAGATAGCTGGTAGGAGATTCCTACCAGTGAGCCATCGAACGAAGCCACCGCCATGCCACAGAACCCACTGGAGCACGAACGAAAGCGAACCCACAAGAGCACGAAGCCAACGAACCCACTGGAGCAGGAAGCCAATGAACCTTCCATCTCCACCATCGAACCCACTGGAGCAAGAACGCCACTGCAACCCACGAAACTTCCATCTCCACCACTGAACCCACTAGAGCACGAACGCCACTGCAACCCACGAAGAACCAGCTGCACGAAGCCACCAAATGAACTGGAGCAGGAAGCCACCATCTCCACCACCGAACCCATTGGAGCAGGAAGCTACCATCTCCACCACCGAACCGACGGAAATATCCAACAGGGTGCACTGCAGACGGAATCACCAACCGTTGGTGCGTCGCGAGCATGGGGCAACACTCCATGTATTGAAGACCAGTAAACCAAAGCAAGCGATGATCACCTTCCAACCGAAACCGAGGCACCTTCCAACCGCAACTGAGGCAGAACCAGAGCAGGATACAACCAGAGCAGACGGTGCACTGAACAGGTTCTGGGGCAACAAAGCGACCACACACCAGGCCCACGCAAAATAGCACGGGACTGTGGAGCAACCGCGAGAGAAGGGCGATGGGACCATGGAAAAGTACGTCGTAAAGGCTGCATTAAAGAGCCCACCCACCACAACAGGTGGCGCTACCATCTCAGCCCCCAAACAACACCTGTCGAGGTCTCCACGTGGCGTGGGGAGTCGAGCCACATGGGTTGTCCAATTACTGGCATCCCTCCCCTAGTACACATACTATCATAGAAGCTAAATTCATTGGAGAGAATCTCTCACATCCAACTAAATTCATTGGAGAGAATCTCTCACATCCAACTACATCTATCAACTTCCTAAAACTCAAAAACAAGCTACGCACATAAAGACAAACTCTATATCAAAATGACCAATGCAATAACACATTAATCTATAATACAAGTAGGAGTTGCAATTCCAACTCTCCCTTTAACAAGTACTTATATTTATCATTGTTAGGACAGGTCTCCTCATCATCTATTGTTGGTTCAATGCATCAAATACTGCACCATAAATCAAATACACTACAAATTAGCTAAGTCTATATCCAACCTCACCTAACATTTGCATCGCATACCTCTCATGTATAGACATCATCATATTTCCAACATCCATATAAGGAACAACCATCCACCGAAATACATGGGTACCTAACCACTACAACCACCAATCTAGTAGAATTTCCTTCAAGTACATGGTTCATTCAACTTCTTGTTGAACTCTCCTTGAATGTACAAAAAACTTGAGGTTTCTAGGCCTACCACACCCCCTAGAGCTCATAACCAACACATTCCACTCAGTTCAGCCAACACACAACACACTCCTAGTGTTAACAACTCCATAACAAAGGGTCTACACTATATGGAACAAATTATCCAAATCATTAGGGACACATGGAAAAGGGGTATGCATGCCTATCTAGGTCTTATAGTGATATGCCCTTTACATGTAGTTACAAGCTTTCATATCATTGCCTAAGTACCATACAATACTTCTCCAAGTACAAACTCTAGGTAAAAACAAGCTCAAAATTTTCATATACCAATGCATAGGATCTACACATACTATACTAGACTTGCTACAAACACAAAGTGTGATTCACATTTTTATATATTCATTGATTTTATTAAACACAACACATGAACTTTACCCTATTTATCCAACACTAATCGATCTCCACTACTAGCACAAGAACTATCACTAGCACACTTTGGACCAAATTCCAAAAAATACTCTATGTTGCATCTAGAACATCATTGTCCTCCCTACTGCAATCTCATCATTTCAACCTAAAAGTAAGTCTACGATCAAAATTGGTCTTCTCCAACTAGAAGAGTACAAACTTCAATGCATCCTTAACTACGACAATAACCAACCAATGTTTATTCAACCAAGTAACTTGCTTCCATCTTTCAATCAAAGTGTCCATGCTCCTCCATTAAGGTTCACTTATAGGACTGACACCTTGAACGGCACAAGCTAGGAACCAACCCTACCTTTGGGGTGAATACTAGTACCACACAGAGTTACTAAGAACCTATAATTTGTATTTCAAGGCCTAACATCAACTCAACCGTAAACACTAAGCAAGTGGCCACCCTATGGACATATTTCCATCTCTACCAAGACACCTAGGTACCCTACTGTGGTGCTCACCAGTTATCGAGGAAAATATTCTAGATACAAAATGTATCCATCACAATCCTACACTCCATGTGTCTACTAATTTGACAACTATGTGTCACGTCCCCTCCCATCGATCCAACGCAAAGAAAGGAACATGACTACAGATCATGGGCTTTTACATAAACTCAACCTCATTCATTAGATTCATACAAATAAAAACATATGTGTGTGCAAATCTATCAAACACAATGGAAGTAAAATTATTCTACACACATATATCATGCAATTTCCAGCATATTGATAACAATCATCAAATAATTAAAACCTTGCAAAAGTAAAGCACATAAATAAAATATTCATCTTGATGTAATGTTGTCCCAAGCAACTAGCTATGTCGTTGCAACGTTCCACCCAACCATAGGCCAACTGTGCTCATTAATCTCTCAACATAGTTGTCACCCTCGAGTTGGGCATGATTTCTACAAGTAAAAAGGGACTCTCAAGTTCAGCACAGCCCAAGCAAACATCATATCTAAGCCAAACCAGTCCACAACTGGGTTTATCAGGCCAATGTGAACCCTTCTATTTTTGGATGCTTATACTCAAGCTCAAGCCAAAACAATGGATACCCAACCCATACACAGCAAGCTCTTTTATTAAGCATGGATACCCATTTTAACAATGGGATTTACAAAACAGGATGTCCATGGGTTTTTCCCAATCGTGGCACAGCAAAACAACTTATGGGGAGGGAAAAATCGACCACGGGGGAACAACTCAAATTTCCCACAAACATAGGGGCATTTAAAAGGCGAAAACGAACTCCCAGGATGCCCAAGTCAGTTTTATTTTCTTCCCAACAACTCTGCAACACAAAAACGGATTCCCGACTATGGAAAATAAAGGAAAAAGATGGAAAATGTGAAGGAAAACGCCCCAGCTAGCTCAGACTGCGTGAGGGAGCAAAGAACATGGGTGAATAATGGATTCGGGAGCAAATTCGTGGCTTTTTTTTTGCTTAGGAAGCCAAACACGTTTTTTCCAAAAACTGATGGCTTGCCCATACCCAAATTTGGACAACCATACCTCTCCATTCCCTAAAGCATTAACTACCTCAACCAACTCTTGGAAGAGATAAATGATTGGGTACAAAATTTAACATAGATAGTTAAGGGTTTATCGGTTCTCTCATTAACACTTGGCTTGACTTGATTGGCTACAAGGGTTTGAATATTTCCCTACCAATTCCTTGTAAAAATCATGCCCCCATCTCTTGTTGCATTGCATTGCATAGCTAGTTGTGGGTATTTTATTAAAATGCATATTTAAATGATATTTGCAATTCCGTTGTGCCTCGATAGCACACAAACTATATGCATCACTAAATCGATGGTGGGGCCTTGGCCTTGAGCTCCTCACCACGATTTTATAACAATATTACATCATTTACAATTTAATGCAATGGGGCCAAAATCGAGATATTACAATCCTCTCCCCCTTAAAATAACACCGTCCTCAGTGTTCCAATACTTAGGAATACATACACACTTTACACATGTCCAAAAATTTACAAAATGTGGCAGGTATGTCTTGCATTTCATCTTTTTACTTTGAACCTTCAGGAACAAGTCCTTTGGCTTCCACAAGCTGCTCATGTTGGCTTTGCTCTTCCAGCTCTGCAGGTGGGAGTTGCTCCACAGCAATCCCTTCCTTTTCTTTACCTTCCAGCTGATCCACAAGTCTAGAAACTTTATGGTTACTATATTTCTTGTTGTCCTTTGCTGGACAGTTACGGAGGCAATGATTTCCTCCACATTCCCAACATTTCAGTGGCTTCTTTTTCTTTACCTGCTCAATTTCCTTTGAGTCTTCCAACTTTGAGCGTTTCTTAATGGGTTGATTGATGAATGCCTCTTCATTGATCCACTGCCCTTTCCTTTACGGATTGCTCCCAGAATGTTTTTTACCTCCCTTTGCAGACAAATAGAGTCCTGCAAAGCCTTGTAGTTCATCTCATTCTGCTTCTTTTGTAGCTTGAGCATCTCTCAAAGATTTTCTTAGGTGTGGGCAATTGTTTGAAGAAGCTCTTCAGCCAACTCCAACCGCTTTTGGTTTGTTGCCATGGTCAATATGCATAGTTGGCTCTCACTTTGCTCACTAGAAACACTTGGCTGGTAGCAGCTGCAATCAATGGCTTTCAATTTCTCACCTATGAAATTCATCATGGCAATTCATGTTAGGCCAAGCATAACACTATATTAAAATCAGTCAATTATTTGCCCAATTGACATGGAAAATCCATGTTTTACTCATGAGACTTCCACACTTTTCATACTTGCTCAACATACACATGAACTCATTCATGTTCATCTTTTCACAGGGAATTAACTATTTCAGCATTCACAATTTATTTCAAGCAAATAAACACAATCTACTTTCAGTCATGACATGCATTCAACAATTTTATGTTTCTAAGATGCATCAGTCAAAAGGAAAGAGAAGAGTAAGAGTTTCCCCCACTTAGTCTTGGGATTTTCAACCAGGGAACCCTGCCCCATTGTTGCCTATAGAACCTTTGGCTGCTAGAACCCACACAAGTCCACTAGCACCATCTTTCATTACTGCTCATACTGAGCTCTCCAGGACAATCACATGTCCACATGCTTCCTTAGGATGCCTTCAAGGTCCTTGCTTCCTGCAATGACCAAGGTTTCCAACAAAGAAACAACAGTGTATCAACTTAATTGTCATAAGACTTGTTCGTGAAATTTTCATTATCCAAAATAAAATAAAATTTAAAAAAAAATGAATAAAAATTAAATACTTATCTGTATTGGATGTCTTCACTTTATTCCACTAGCTTCTTCTTTGCTTTACAAGCCATGGATCACCTGTGGATACAATAACGAATGTTGATCCAGCACGCATGTTGCTCCATAATCATTCGAATAGGCAATGCCAAGCCAGTACACCGACTGGGTTTATCAGGCATCCCATTTATCAATATGCTAAGCTAGTACACTGACTGGGTTTATCAAGCATTTAAGGAATGTTTGGCCAGCACGCCGACTGCTCCACAACATTCAAATAACCAATGCCAAGCCAGTACGTTGATTAGGTTTATGAGGAATCTCATTTATCAATATGTTAAGCCAGTACACCGACTGGGTTTATTAAGCATTTAAGAAATGTTTGGCCAGCACGTCGATTGCTCCACAACATTCAAATACCTAATGTCAAGCCAGTACGATGACTGGGTTTATCAGGCATCCCATTTATCAATATGCTAAGTCAGTACGCCGACTGGGTTTATCAAGCATTTAAGGAATGTTTGGCCAGCACGTCGGCTGCTCCACAACGTTCAAATAACCAATGCCAAGTCAGTACGTCGACTATGTTTATCAGGCATCCCATTTATCAATATGCTAAGCCAGTGCATCGACTAGGTTTATCAAGCATTTAAGGAATGTTTGGCCAGCACGTCGACTACTCCACAACATTCAAATAACCAATGCCAAGCCAGTACGCCGAGTGGGTTTATCAGGCATCCCATTTAACTAGTATTTTAAGCCAGTTCTCCGACTGGGTTTATCAAGCATACAAAAACCATTGTCCAGTATGCTAAGCCAGTTATCCGACTGGGTTTATCAAACATACAAAAACCATTACCAAGCCAGCATCTCTATTGGATTTATCAGGCAATAAAAAAAAAAGAATACAATTACATGGCTCCTTCTCCTATGCAAACCAGTGGTTCCTTCCAGTAACTCCATAAGTGACTCACTTGGCTGCAGGCTAGAATGGCCCCATAATACCCACTCACACTACACAAGGATGATACCCCTTTTCTACTACACAGCTCCTAGGGCCTATCCATCCCTTCTAGTGTTCTTTAGTGTGAGCATAGAAATGTTACCAATGCCCGTACAGTCCTCCTGAGTACCTTTTCTTCACTTTGCCCCTTAACGTGCAGCACCAAATTGCATCTGTGTAAGCTGACAGCACAAGAAGGATAAGCAAGCTCATCAGTATTGTTGCTCTAAAATTGTAACCATATTTCATAACATTCACTATCAAGTATTGAAACACCGGGAATGCGTCCATTCCCTTAGGGTGTAGTCAATATTGACAACTCTAACATAACCCAGCACCTAAAAAGTATGCATCCCTTTCCGATGTGAGCCATGTAGGCCCTAGTCACACTTCAAGCAATCTAGAATAATAATGAAATAATAAAACATGATCTGCATATTGAATCTAATAACTAGACATGTATATTCTTAGCTAGGGTTACAAAATACTCGTCCGTTTTCAGATCTATTCTCTCTTCATTTGCAAAGAATGGGGCTCCCTTCTTTGAGTCAACATTCCTTCGGTTTGCCACCCCAATATTTTCACGTTCCATAACCCACATATACCTTCATGGCATAATTTTACCATCTCACTCATATGGTTTTCCAACATGCAGTGCAGTTGAGATATTATTAAAATTTACAATGGCGTTTCACCCGAAACTCATTTCCAAAGCATGGGATCCTTCCCGTGGAGTTTGGCTTATGCAAGCCATCACACATAGTCTTCCTGCAATATGTCTTCCTGACACACTCCTCAAACAGCCAAACAGTCAGTGGCATTAATAATTAAATTCAAACATGAATTTACAATTATGTCTCTTACAGAAATTGATTTGTTTAACCATGAGGCCCTCCTCATATTGTTTGGCTCTTGTAAGTGGCATCACTCTGTCCATTATGGTTTTACACTTGCTGCTATAACATTAATATCCACCTACAACACGTTCTCTTGACACAATTCTAGAGAAGCCAAACAACCATTAGTAATTATTAGCAAAATTTCAAACCTGGAATTTTACAAATATGCTCCATGCATAAGTTAAATTTCACAACCATGAGAACCTTCTCATAGCCTTTGGCTTCTGCACATGGTAGATCTCGGTCTTTACTATGGACTTATCCTCATTGCCATACTCAAGACATTTCTACCTGAAATCTAAAACTTTCAATCAACCAAACACGTTGTGAATATCTATGCAAATAATCTTCTCAAGGTTTGTTGGTCACATGCTATGACTTCTTTGCATTTTCAGTCATGCTTCTATGGTATGATTCCCACAACCATTATCAACAACATTAACTGTCATCAACCATAGTCAATACCATTAATGGGCTACATGTTAAATATTGTAACTTCAAAGAATATTATATTTGTACTTTATTATTCCGGAGATGTTTCATCCCTCCGAGGTAATCCTATTATGTATCCGGAGATGTTTATTCCTCCGATGGTTAGTATTAACTAGGGTTATTAGACCCACCATATGTGGGTCGGCCCTGTAGTTACATTTTAGGGGTTATTAGACTTCTCCAGGTGAGGTCGGCCCCAACAGGTCTTTTAGTCAGTTGAGATTCAAGTATAAATAGAGGAGGTGAACTCCTCATTAGATCATTCACTCACTTGTGGAAGAGTGCGCACTAGTTGAGGAGATCTGCTAAGGAGACTTAGAAGGAAGGAGCACATCTTGTATTTTGGTTGATCATCTTATTGAGGAAAGCTTTACTGGGTTTTCTACCCCATGAGGGTTTCCCAGGATATATAGTGTGTTTATCTTGTGATTGTGTTTCTATCAGAGATCTTGCTTGTCTATTTGGTTTAAATTCAACATGGTATCAGAGCTAGACTGAATAGGACATCTTTCACAAGGTAAGAATACCTCTTTCTCTCTCTTTGATGAAGTTAGGGTTTTCAGCCCAAAGTTGTTATTTTTGATTTCTAATTACATGACTGGATAGCCTTTCTCAAGAGCATTCTTTTGAGCTATAGATCGAACTTTTTGGTTGGATAGAACTCCGGGAAAGTCAAACCCTAATTCTACCAAAAGTGCGATAAAATTCTGTTCCAGTTTCCGGAAAAGTGAAAAGTAACTTCCCAGGTAAGTCTGCTCTGTCTCTTGGACTCCCCCAAGAGAAGATGGCTCCAAATACTAAGCTTGAAGACAAGCTAGAAGGCATAGAGAATTTTCGGGCATGGAAATACAGAATTGGTCTCATTCTTGAGGAGAATGATCTTGCTCATTATATCAAGGAGGAAGTTGCAGAACCAGAAGAAGATGAAGCTAAAGAAAAACACAGGAAGGATCTGATTAGGGCAAATAGAATCATAGCTGATTCCATTAAAGATCACTTGATTCCCCAAGTGTCTTCCAAGAAGACTCCAAAGGAAATGTATGATGCCCTAGGAAGAATGTATGAAGGAAAGAACATCAACAGAAAGATGAATCTAAGGACTCAGTTGAAGAGTACCAAGATGCACAAAGGAGAATCCATTCAAGACTACTTCTCAAGAGTCTCTCAAATCAAAGAGCAACTAGATGCCATTGGTGATACTCTTGATGAAGATGAACTTGTGATGACTGCTCTAAATGGTCTCACTGGATCTTGGGAGTCATTCATTCAAACTATGTGTGCCAGAAAAGAAAGTATGAAGTTTGATGTAGTTTGGGAGGATTGTGTTCAAGAGGAGGCTAGGGTTGCAAATCGAGAAGCCTTGCTCAAAGAGGATGACCAAGCCTTGGCCACCCACACCAAAAGAAGAAGGAATCAATCCTACTCTAAAAAGGATAGTCACAAGGAGTCTCATCCTCCACACAGATTTCATAAGAAAAGAGGATCTAATCAAAGAAGAGATTACTCTTCTTTCCAGTGTTTCTCTTGTCACAAATTAGGACACATTGCTAGAGATTGCCCTCTACAGAAGAAAAAGGGCACTCACTACAAAAGGCACCAAGCTCATCTTGCAGAAGATGATAGTGAAGAAGAAGAAGTAGAGGAAGAAAGGTCTCACAATAAGAGACCTAGAAATGAAGAGGAAGAAGAAAGGACCTTCTTCAAAAGAAGGTCAAGGAGAAATGAAGAAGAAGATGCAGAAGAATATGTTCTCTTCTCCGCACTCTCTGGATCTATAACCCCTGGAGAAGGTACATGGCTTATTGACAGTGGTGCTTCAAAGCAGATGACGGGACAGAAAAGGACTCTCTCAAATCTTGAAGAAAAGACTTCTCCCCAAAGGGTATCTCTAGGAGATGACTATCAATACCCCATTAAGGGAATTGGTGAAGCAAACTACAAACTCGATTCTGGAACTCCCATGAAGATGAAGGAAGTTTTATATGTTCCAGGATTGAAGAAGAATTTGCTTTAGACAAGAAAGGCTACAGGGTAGCATTCATTGATGGACAAGTGTTAATGTGGTCCAAAGGAAAATCTATTAAGGATGCAATTGTTATTGGTGAAGAGGAAGGAGGTCTATATAAACTCAAGGGTCATCCAGAAGCTGCCCTTGTTCATGAGACCTCTAGCCCCAGTGAGCTATGGCATAGAAGACTAGCTCACATTAACTACAAAGCCTTACCCTATGTAAGCAAGGTGGTCATTGGACTACCAGATTTGAAGGTTGATCATGATGGCACATGCAAAGGATGTAAGAAAGGGAAGAATGTCAAGAACCCCTTTCCAAAGAGTGAAACAAAGACTAAGGGTATCTTGGAGTTAATACACTCAGATGTATGTGGTCCAATGCCCACCACCTCTCTAAGTGGTTTTGAATACTACCTTTCATTCATTGATGATCATTCAAGGAAAACTTGGATATACTTTCTAAAGGGCAAGAATGAAGTTTTTGGAAAATTCAAAGAGTTCAAGGCTCTAATAGAAAATCTCTCAGAAAAGAAAATCAAGATTCTCAGAACAGACAATGGTGGAGAATATACTTCAAAAGAGTTTGAAGATTTCTGTAAAGAAGCTGAAGTCAAGAGAGAACTAACTACTCCCTACAATCCCCAACAAAATGGGGTTGCAGAAAGGAAAAATAGAACCATCATGGAAGCTGTGAAGACTATGATACATGATCAGGATCTTCCCATGTATCTGTGGGCTGAAGCAGCCAGGACAGCAGTATATGTTCAAAACAGATTATCCCATAGTGCTCTTGATTTCAAAACTCCAGAAGAAGTGTTTTCTGGAAAGAAGCCCGAGGTAAGCCATCTTAAAATATTTGGGTGTCCTGTGTACATTCACATTCCAAAGGAAAAGAGAACCAAGTTGGATCCTTCTGGTAAGAAAGGATTATTTGTTGGCTACTGTGAATCATCCAAAGCTTTCAGGATTTACATACCAGGCTTTCATCATATAGAAATAAGTAGAGATGTAACCTTCGATGAGGAAGCAGCTCTCAAGAAATCTAGAAAGTGTCAACTTGAAGAAGTTTATGAAGAAGATACTTCTCCCAGAATCTCAGAGACTGTTCACATCCCTGAAGAGGACATTCCAGAGGATCATGACATGCTGGAATCACAAGAACCTCCTGTTGCAGAATTATCTAGGAAAAGAAGACCAGCATGGGCTAGAGATATTATTCAAGGAGCTGAAAGATATGGTGCTCCTGAAGGCTCCATTAGAGAAAGAAAGAAACCAAAGTTAGTATCCAACTATATGGCCTTGATGTGTGATCTTGTGGATCAACTACCTACTAGCTATGAAGAAGCAGCTCAAAAGAAAGAATGGGTAGAAGCAATGACGGAAGAATATCAGTCGATAATGAAGAATGATGTTTGGGATATAGTCCCCAAACCAAAAGATAAAAGTGTGGTTTCTTCCAAATGGATTTTCAAAATAAAACATGCTGCAGATGGTAGCATTGAAAAATACAAGGCAAGGTTTGTAGCCAGAGGGTTCTCTCAAAAGGAGGGAATTGACTATGAAGAAACATTTGCACCTGTTGCTAGGTATACTTCAATTAGAACTATCATGGCACTTGCATCCATGATGAAATGGAAATTGCATCAAATGGATGTTAAGACAGCTTTTCTGAATGGTGTAATTGAAGAAGAAGTATACATAGAACAACCTCAAGGTTTTGAGGTCAAAGACGGAAGGACCCATGTATGCAAACTGAAAAAGGCATTATATGGTTTGAAGCAAGCTCCCAGGGCTTGGTACGGAAGGATTGACAGTTTCTTAACAAGCATGGGCTTTACCAAAAGTAAAGCTGACCCCAACCTTTATCTCAAAGTGATGAATGATGAACCTGTTATTTTGCTGTTGTATGTAGATGATCTATTTCTAACCGGAAATGAGAATCAAATCATTGAAAGCAAGAAGAAGCTTTCTTCAGAATTCGAAATGAAAGATCTCGGACTAATGCACTACTTCTTAGGCCTAGAAGTATGGCAAGAGCCAAAAGGAATCTTTCTAAATCAAGGTAAGTATACTGTGGAGATTCTCAAAAGATTTGATATGTTGGAGTGTAAAGCTATGGCCACTCCCATGGACTCCAACCTGAAACTACTAGTTAATGATTCATCAGAACTAGTGGACATAACCCTATATAGACAAATCATTGGATCATTGATGTACTTAACAAATACTAGGCCTGATATATGCTTTGCTGTAAATACCCTAAGTCAGTTTCAAGTAGAACCTAGAAAGGTTCACCTTATAGCTGCAAAGCATATAATGAGGTACCTAAAAGGTACAGTGGACTTTGGCCTTTACTATCTTGGAGACAATGAACTCAAGTTGCATGGTTTCTCAGATTCTGATTGGGCAGGTAGTGTCTCAGACAGAAAAAGTACTTCAGGTGGATGTTATGGTCTTGGTTCTGCTATGATCTCCTGGTTCAGCAAGAAACAATCTAGTGTGGCCCTCAGTACCGCTGAAGCAGAATATATAGCTGCTTGCTCTGCCAGCTGTGAAGCGGTGTGGCTTCGAAAACTCTTATCTGGAATTTTTGACTTGGAAATGGATCCCACTGTGATTATGTGTGATAATCAAAGCTGCATTAAGATGACTGAAAATCCTGTGTTCCATGATAAGTCAAAACACATTGAGATCCGTTACTTCTATATACGAGACATGGTGCAGAGAGGAGCCATCAAGCTCGAGTATATAAGCACTGAGGATCAGGTTGCTGATATCTTGACTAAACCTCTGTCTCGAGTAAAGTTTGAGCACTTTCGAGACAAGCTTGGTTTAGTCCAGAAGGACCCTCCTCGAAAGGGGGAGTAGTATAGTATTTGATAACAATTCTGTCACTTATTTTTGTTTTGCTACTTACAACTATTTAGACTTAGAACTCTTACATATCTTTTATGCTAGATGTATACATGATTTGAAATGATGTATTAGTGAGAATACATGTCTGATGTATACATGTTTTGTTTTGATATACATGTTAGTGATGTATACATGTACACATGTTTTGATGTGATGTGTACATGTTTTGATTAGTGATGTATACATGTTTTGATGTACACATGTTTTGATGTGATGTGTACATGTTTTGATTAGTGATGTATACATGTTTTGATGTACACATGTTTTGATGTGATGTGTACATGTGTTTATTAGTGATGTATACATGTTTTGATGTGATGTGTACATGTGTTGATTATGTGATGCTTACATGTTTTGATGTACACATGTCTTGATGTGATGTATACATGTTTTGATGTGATACATGATTATACCTGTATGGATGAGAAGACAGTTGAGGGGATTGGATCATCCCTGGACTTTCAGTCCTAAAGAGAGCCGTAGACGTGAGGTCTCCGAGAATGAAGTCCTTAGTGGACAGTTGAGGGGATTGGATCATCCCTGGACTTTCAGTCCTAAAGAGAGCCGTAGACGTGAAGTCTCCGAGAATGAAGTCCTTAGTGGACAGTTGAGGGGATTGGATCATCCCTGGACTTTCAGTCCTAAAGAGAACCGTAGACGTATGGTCTCCGAGAAGTGGGGATTGTATCATCCCCGGACTTATGTCCCTGAATCGATCCGTAGACGTGTGGTCTCCGAGAAGTGGGGATTGTATCATCCCCGGACTTATGTCCCTGAATCGATCCGTAGACGTGTGGTCTCCGAGAAGTGGGGATTGCATCATCCCCGGACTTATGTCCCTGAATCGATCCGTAGACGTGTGGTCTCCGAGAAGTGGGGATTGTATCATCCCCGGACTTATGTCCCTGAATCGATCCGTAGACGTGTGGTCTCCGAGAAGTGGGGATTGCATCATCCCCGGACTTATGTCCCTGAATCGATCCGTAGACGTGTGGTCTCCGAGAAGTGGGGATTGCATCATCCCCGGACTTATGTCCCTGAATTGATCCGTAGACGTATGGTCTCCGAGAAGTGGGGATTGTATCATCCCCGGACTTATGTCCCTGAATTGATCCGTAGACGAATGGTCTCCGAGAAAATAATTAATGATGTGGTTACTTGTATCGGTAGGATACTTGTATTGATGATGTGGTTACTTGTATCGGTAGGATACTTGTATTGATGATGTGGTTACTTGTATCGGTAGGATACTTGTATTGATGATGTGATTACTTGTATCGGTAGGATACTTGTATTAATGATGTGGTTACTTGTATCAGTAGGATACTTGTATCAATGATGTAGTTACTTGTATCGGTATGGATACTCATATTATCATTATGGATACTTGTATTGGTATGGTGGCGATACTGCTGATCATATGATGACGATGCTGCTGATCGTATGGTGACGATACTGCTGATCATATGATGACGATGCTGCTGATCGTATGGTGACGATGCTGCTGATCATGACGATGCTACTGATCGTGTGATGACGATGCTGCTGATCGTGTGATGACGATGCTGCTGATCGTGTGGTGACGATGCTGCTGATCATGTGATGACGATGTTGCTGATCATGTGATGACGATGCTGCTGATCGTGTGGTGATGATGCTGCTGATCATATGATGACGATGCTGCTGATCGTGTGATGACGATGCTGCTGATCGTGATGTTAATGTTGATGTTGACAGTGATGTACCAGTAACTGTTTGAGTTACTGATGAGGATAGATTGAAGAAAGCTTCCGATGATTTATAGATGTATCATGTGTGGTGACTCCTTGCTCCTGCAGATGCTGTTATAATATCCTTCTCGTTAAGGGGGAGTGTTAAATATTGTAACTTCAAAGAATATTATATTTGTACTTTATTATTCCGGAGATGTTTCATCCCTCCGAGGTAATCCTATTATGTATCCGGAGATGTTTATTCCTCCGATGGTTAGTATTAACTAGGGTTATTAGACCCACCATATGTGGGTCGGCCCTGTAGTTACATTTTAGGGGTTATTAGACTTCTCCAGGTGAGGTCGGCCCCAACAGGTCTTTTAGTCAGTTGAGATTCAAGTATAAATAGAGGAGGTGAACTCCTCATTAGATCATTCACTCACTTGTGGAAGAGTGCGCACTAGTTGAGGAGATCTGCTAAGGAGACTTAGAAGGAAGGAGCACATCTTGTATTTTGGTTGATCATCTTATTGAGGAAAGCTTTACTGGGTTTTCTACCCCATGAGGGTTTCCCAGGATATATAGTGTGTTTATCTTGTGATTGTGTTTCTATCAGAGATCTTGCTTGTCTATTTGGTTTAAATTCAACACTACATGTGTAACTTCACTACCTTTACCCATATGCAACATCATGCTCATGCATAAGCAATTCACATGCATTATGCAATGACTCTTTAATCATGCCTACCAATTCATATGCATTTAATCTACTACTCTCTTGCATTTCCAGCATCCCTATGCCATAATTTATATGCATGACAACTTCCGAATTATAAATACAATAGCAAGAGGGTAGTGGAGGGATGATCCCTTCCAATTCCCATCATGACATGGAGCTCCTCCTCCACATCACATTTGTCATTTTCTTGGCTTCCCTACCAAGCACACAAGGATTCATTAGTTGTGATTCTCGCCAAGTAGCAATTCAATACATATACGTATGTAAAACATTTATACTTGCCACTTTCTAAGCATACAATTCTTATGTTGCAAACATGAATAGTTTAAGGTGAGAAATTTCCCTTTTTATCAACATTTCCTTACTGCTCCAATTGCTTTCAGAAATTATGCCCAAGCCCATCTTGACCTTTCTTGGACTTCCCTGCACTTATGAGCACTGCAATTGATTCAATATCAACTCCAAAAGGGGTCTTTTCAAGGTCCATTATATGCCCTTGCACCTCATTCAAATGTGATACTTTATTTCCATTCTCATGGAAATACTTGCCACAATGTTGAACCATACGATTGATTCACACATGGGAATGTCTCATTCCCCAATTAGTAGCCTTTGCTTGGCCACCATGTCACTATCAAGAGCCGCATGCCAATTCCACATATTGGGATGTCTTATTCCTATGAGTGACAACTTTTGGGATAACGAAATTGCCTTACCCATTCTCATTACTTACTCATACCTTGCAAATTCTCTGATCATGCATGCACTTTCCCACAAGGATGATTAGCTCATCATCTTTACAAGTTACGTGTCCCTTACCATAGAATTGTTTTTGTAAATCTTTTGATTTCACGCAATCTGACGCATAAGTTCAATGTCATTTTCCAACTTCTGGCACCTGAAAATCTCCCTAGGAAACTGCTGAAATTTCCCATTTCGGCAGACTTTTGTATTCTCCTCCGACCTGTTTCGGCGGACTTATCCATTCCTCTCCGACCATTTCGGCGGACTTTATCTTTGTCGTCGACCTGTTTTGACGGACTTTTATCTTTTGCGCCGAACGCTTTCGGCATTCTTTTCAGTTTTGCGCCGAAACGCTTTCGGCGTTCTTTTCTCTTTTGCGCCGAAACGCTTTCGACGAACTTTTCTCTTTTGCGTTGAAACGCTTCCGGCAAACTTTCCTCTTTTACGCCAAAACGCTTTCGACGGACTTTTCTCTTTTGCGCTGAAATGCTTTCGGCAAACTTCTTTTTTTCTCGCTGAAACGTATCGACAACTCTCCCAATTTATCACTGATAGTTTCAGTGGACTTTCCAATTCTGCGCCGACACACTTAGGCAGAAAACTCAAAAACAATTAGAAAATTTTTTGAAATTTTTGAAATTTTTGTTGAGCAGGAAGCATGCTTACCTCAGCAAGTTACCTGATTAGGTCCATATAGGCCCAATGTTGCAACCTCGTGCCCTGATACCAATCTATCGCGTCCCCTCCAATCGATCCATCGCAAGGAAGGGGACATGACTACAGATCATGAGCTTTTACATAAACTCAACCCCATTCATTAGATTCATACAAATAAAAACATGTGTGTGCAGATCTATCAAACACAGCGGAAGTAAAATTCTTCTACACATATATCATGCAATTTCCAACATATTGATAACAATTATCAAATAATTAAAACCTTGCAGAAGTAAAACACATAAATAAAATATTCATCTTGATGTAATGTTGTCCCAAGCAACTAGCTAAGTCACTGCAACGTTCCACCCAACCATTGGCCAACTGTGCTCATTAATCTCTCAGCATAGTTGCCACCCCCGAGCTCGGCATGATTTCTACAAGGAAAATGGGACTCTCAAGCTCAGCACAGCCCAAGCAAACATCATATCTAAGCCAAACCAGTCCACAACTGGGTTTATCAAGCCAATGTGAACCCTTCTTTTTTTGGATGCTTGTACTCAAGCTCAAGCCAAAACAATGGATACCCAACCCATATACAGCAAGCTCTTTTATTGGGCATAGATATCCATTTTAACAATGGGATTTACAAAACAGGATGTCCATGGGTTTTGCCCAATCGTGGCACAGCAAAACGACTTATGGGGAGGGAAAAATCGACCACAGGGGAACAACTCGAATTTCCCACAGATATAGAGGCATTTAAAAGGCGAAAACGACCTCCCAAGATGCCCAAGTTGGTTTTTTTTCTTCCCCACAGCTCTACAACACAAAAACAGATTCCCTACTATGGAAAATGAAGGAAAAAGATGAAAAATGTGAAGGAAAATGCCCCAACTAGCTCAATCTACGAGAGGGAGCAAAGAACATGGGTGAATAATGACTTGGGGAGCAAATTCGTGGCTCTTTTTTTGCCCAAGAAGCCAAACACATTTTTCCAAAAACTGATGGCTTTCCCATACCCAAATTTGGACAGCCAAACCTCTTCATTCCCCAGGGCATTAACTACCTCAACCAACTCTTGGAAGAGATAAATGATTGGGTACAAAAGTCAACATGGGTAGTTGAGGGTTTATGGATTCTCCCATTGACACTTGGCTTGACTTGATTAGCTCCAAGGGTTTGAATATTTCCCTCCCAATTCCTTGTAAAAATCATGCTCCCCATCTCTTGTTGCATTGCATTGCATAGCTAGTTGTGGGTATTTTATTAAAATGCATATTTACATGATATTTGCAATTCTATTTTGCCTGGCTAGCACGCAAACCATATGCATCACTAAATCGATGGCGGGGCCTTGGCCTTGAGCTCCTCACCACGATTTTATAACAATATTACATCATTTACAATTTAATTCAATGGGGTCAAAATCGGGATATTACACTATGGCACAACAATTGTCAAATAGCCACTCATCGGGGAACAATTAGGTGAGACAACATATCATAGTATTTTTCTTTTAGCTACAACACACCTTATCAAGCAAACTCAAGTATATCAATTTTACATTACAAGCAATGCCATGTAGAGCTACAAAAAACAGAAAGAGATGATGATACATATGATCAAATAAACACAAAAATGTCTCATTCCTCTGAAGTCATTCACATACTTTGGAATCTTCATATGCATCTTCAACATCTGCATCTTCTTTGCCTTTGTTCAATCTTCATATTAAATCTTTCACAATTCACTTATCATTCGTTAGAATCACAAATTCTAAAAAAACAACTTCACTCATATTTGTAAAGCTCGGTATGTGTACATCACAAAGAGAGACTCTTAACATTAACAACACACTTCCGTGACGTTTTCATCACCACCATCATAGGTCTACACCAACATGCATAGAAAGCCATATATCCAAAGATTTCATTGTGCTCTCAATAAGCAACAAGCACACATACACCTGGAGTAAAGTAATCGTTAAACGGTTTGCATTTTTAGACAACTTTTGTCAGAATTTAGCGATATGATTATTGTTGGAATACAATTTTGATTACAGAAATGTATTCAAGGCCGCTCAATTACCCCTAGACACCCCAATTATGTAGTTCCAACAATTTTAACCAGATTTTGGCTAAAAAAATTGTTGGAAAGTGGGTGCAAATAGTCTATTGTTTAGCTTATGCCCCACACCTATCAAATACATGGATCGATGCAACACAACAGCAGCTCATTTCTCCTTCTTCATTGTAAAAGCTCCAGCTTAGAGACACCACTATGATTGAGGGAAATGGATTTTTTGTTTTGGACACAGCAAGCTAGCGCCATCTTCCTAGGATTGCCACATAACGATCCTCAAAACCCTCCTTTAACAATGACCACACCAAGCGGAAGTGATTCTCCAACGACAGCGAACGCTTCTCCTTGGGGTCAAGCAGGTCATACATACTAAGGATCTATTCCCAGAGATATGGTAGAACCAGTCTTTTGCACCCTAACCTCTCATCTTTGTCTAATTTATTTGGATACAAATTCCAATTTTTGAGACAAAACTCCAATAGCCATCCAAGTCATTTTCCACCACAGGTATGTCTGTTAGACCATTGGACAATAGTCCACCAGAGCTCCAACTGCTAAACAACATGCTCTATCTTGGTCATATACTTGACACTAATGAGACCTCTCTCGACTCTCTTTCACGCACGAATAGTCCATGCAAGCAAACTCACAAAATTGATGATCAACGTTAGGTGTCATTGTACGCCACCAAACGGAAGCGAGATGTTTGCATCATATTATTGGATCACGCTCTCAATTCAAAATCTGCACACTCCAGCAGGTCGTCCCACAGAAAATCAAGTTTGCACATGAGCTATTGTGACGCCAAGAGTTTCACCACTCAGTGCCGCAGAAGTATATCGCTCACGTCGAGAGCAACATGCTCATCGCTGGTATTGTTACTCTATAACACAAAAATTCAGCATTACCCAAGAGCAGCCCTAGCAGTGGATTTCTCGTAGTCCCTTAATATGTGACATCACACAGCAAACCTCTACCACTGCCACATATTTTTCACAGCCTCTATTGAGCAGTGGACATATTTTTCACAGCTTCTATGAGCAGTGGACGCTCTCTCACTGCATCGTATGCTTTGAACTTTCACATACAACGACAATGACAAAACAATTGCTGAACACACTATCATGTACATGACCATACTAACAACGCAGAACCACATTCAGCAACATACAAACAAACACAATCTACTCTCTCTACCTTAATCATGCATGTACAAACACTCAAAAACACAAATCTCTACTCTAATCATACATGTACAGAGGATTTACAATGTGCAAAACTGCCAGGGACTTCTCTCATGAAAGAGTCAGGCTCATATATGGCACTTCTGTCATGAAATAGTCAAGCTCATATTGGCTCCGATACCATATGTTAATACTCATACTCTGATGCCATGTTAATATAACAAATGGCATAATATAATAAATAGAAGAGTTGATATTTCTTTCATACATCAAGATTTATTTAATAATAATGTAATAATATAAAGATTTTGTTTAAAGATAGATACACTATTTTAGGATATCTAACTAGTTAGAAAATTTTAAATATTTCAACCACACTAATTTAGAAAATAAACTAATTGGAAAGAATTTCTCACATCTAACTAAATCTAAGAATCTTGCATAAAAGCAAAACCCTATATCATAATAATCGATATAATAACAAACTATAACCTTCTCATATTATCAAGTATCGCATATTAATATATAAGACAAGTAAAAGTTAATAATTTCATAAAAATGAAACAATAAAGTAATATAAACATTAATTAATAATATAAAGATCACAGAATACCAGAAAAGGCCACGTTAGAAAGTATAAGATTTGGCTTAATGTCATCATTATTCCAATCCATGCCCATGCTTTGTTAATGATGCATGAATAAGCCCTGCAAAGTAATCTAACAATTCAAAGGATGGCGATTGTCACAGCTTGCAACTATAACTTTCATCAGACTTACATGACCTGCAATGGATTTTTTGAGTTTCAAATCTGATACTCAAGGACAACGCATCAGCCCTAAATCAGACACATGTTCCCCAAAACAGTGGTTGCTCCCCTACAGAGTATTAATAGACCATAATCCCAACAATCATTCACAAAATGGATACCTGAAGCATGAGACTCCTACAGAGTATTTCTAGACCATAATCCCAACAATCGTTCACAAAATGGATACCTGAAGCATGAGACTCGGAACATGTTTCCATGCTTTCAAAAGAAATAAATCATCCGGACAAAGAAAACCATAGCAATTGATGGAAGTAAAAGTTAGGCCATCAACAATGGCATGTAACTAATCAAAACAGAGGCCAAAATTTAAGACAATGTTCCACCAAGTTTTGATAATACAGGGAGGTGTGAATGTGGGGAAGAGAGAAGGGGAATATAGGGTTTTTGACAAAGTAACATGAATAGCGAGTCAAACTTGGAAAATCACAAGTTTGACTCGGATCATCCTCAAAATGTGTCGATTTAGTTCGGGCTGAGTCAAACTCACATTGACTGAGTTTGACTCGTTTGACCCAGTCAAAATCACAAGTTTGACTTGTGAATCAACTTCGATCGATCGGCACCCAAATTTCCTATAAAATCCAATTTTTGCTGGGTTTTTCTTCATTTGTTGTTCTTTGTTTTGCTTGTTGTTTTGGGCAGTTAGAAGCAGCGATGAAGGACAGTCATAAATTAATGGAAAAAGTTTATTTTGATTCGAAATATGTGTATATCTTTATTTTTTGTATTTGTCGTTTTTGTCTCTATTTTTTCCTGATCCAATTCAAACTCTTCGCTCTTTTGCCTCGCCAATTTTTTGCCAATTCCGAGTCTTTTGCCTCGCCAATTTTTTGCCAATTCCAAGTCTGGTAACATTGCTCTTTGACATAGGGGACCTTATCATAAATATATAAGGCTAAGGCTAAGTCACCTGACACGAGGACACGGGACAAAAAGGACACAAAAATACGAGTGTCCGACACGGACACGGTGACCCCCGGAATCAAGACACGAAGGACACGTTTTATATACATATATATATTTTTGAAAAATATATTAAATTTTAAAAATATAGACATATAGATCCAATTTTTTTTAGAAACTAGAACATTTACAAATATTCAATAGAAATTAGAATCAATACACATTTATCATTCACAAATCACAATGAGACACATAGATGCATTGAAATTTGATAGGCATTGGGCAATAGCTCAAGATGTTGGAACTATATTCCTTACCAAGTCATCAAAATCAAAATGTATTACATCGATGTCGGAATGTCACTGACAAATAGTAAATACAAAAAGGGGAGATCAATATGGAAGAATCTCATCTGTCAATAGTCCCCCTCCATGCTTGAATCAACAAACTCATCACCGCTCTCTTCTTCGTCGTCCTCCTCCTCCTCCTCTCTACCCATCTGATGATTTGCATCTGCTGGTGTGGAGGATGACCCCTCCAGAGGATCACCATCATCAAAAGTGACTGGCTCTAGCACTGGATCATTAAGATCCATGTCAGCTAATGCCAACTCAACATTGCTATCCAAACCCATATCATCAAGAAACACATCCCACATCTTTGTCTTTCCCTTCACCCACTCCTCCCTCTTCCTGTAAATAAGAAGGTTGGAGTGCACCAGATGGGAGTGTAAATAAGGCAAAGGTTGTAGTGCACCTAGGCTTGGAAGAGGAAGAGGAGGGGAGACACAAATGGGGCATTTGTCCCTTTCTTTTTCCCTTTAGCTGCTGCCCTAGCTGATTGAGACATTTTTCTTGTTGCTTGATGGTCAGCTTGCAATCCTCCCAATGAATACACCCTCAAAGGCACTTGGAAACCCTTGCAAATCCTCCAAATGCTCTTTACCTGCAAAAAAACTCACACTCACACCTCTCTCCACACTTGCAAATGACCAAGTGAAAGTGAAAAAACGTTTTTAACCCCTGCAAGCCCTCGTTTCCACACTTTTCGTATCTTGGAATTGGGACATGGTCTGCACAGTGTGGGACACAATGCAAACACGTGTTTGCATCGTGTCCGTGTCCGACACGATGACACGGAACACGGAGGGGGTTTTGGGCGTGTCCGATTTCTTAGGTCTAAGGGTTTAGCTTAATTGGTTGTGTAAAATGTTGTTGGGCATTGGCTAGTTTTATGTTAGCAGGTACTCAATCCTAATCTTTTTGTGTTAGGTGCACCAATCTATGTCAACAAATTTATTAGGGATGTCATTTCTGAATGTGGGGGAAGTATAACTTGGGTTCCCCTATGAGATTTTCTTGGGAAATACACACATTTCGACGTAGACTATTATGCCTCACCCATGAGGATTCGAACCCAACACTTGCCAACAAGGAACTAGCCAAATGCCCAACAACATTTGCAATAATTGATTGAGCTAATTCGCTCAGGGGAATTCGAACCAAGCAATTGCTTACATAGAACTAGCCAAATGCCCAACAACATTGGCGACAATTAATGATTGAGTTAATTGCAATGTTGCAAATACCGTGTCAAGGAATGTACCGGTCTGGAAAGAAACTTATCAAAAATATTGGGGAAAATATTGGGAATATCGAAAAAATATCGACAAAAATAAACTTAGAACCTGAAGAGTTATTAAAACATCGGACAAATCAGCAACACGAAAAAATCGGGAGAAATCAGAAATATCAAGAGAAATCGGAGATATTTGTAACACTAGTTAATTGGTTAGGGGGATTCGAACTAGGCACTACTGGCATGAAACTAGCCAAATGCCCAGCAACATGGACGACGATTGAGCTAGCCAATTAAGTACAATCAATTGTCATCAATGTTGTTGGGCATTTAGCTAGTTCCATGTCAGCAAATGCCTAGTTCGAATCAATTAGTTCAATCAATAATCAACAATGTTACTAGGCATTTAGCAAGTTCCATGCCTACAAGGAACCTCATTCAAATCCTAACTCAATCAATCATCGCCAATATTGTTGGGGATTTCCCCAATTCCTTACCCGTAGATACCCCGTTCAAATTTCTCTAAACACGGCACACTAATCTCACTAAAGAGTTTACCAAGAATATCATCCAAACGAGTTTACCAAAAATATCATCCACACAAATATGATGAAGTATCTCTTACCTTTCCTATAAAAAAAATTAAAACAAATAAAAATAGTATAATTATTATACATTAATTAATCACAAAATCTTAATAATATAATAACACGATCTTAAAATATATAATAATTTTTTTTAAATAATATATTTATTTTTATTATACATAATTAATCACAAATTCCGGATGGGGTGTCACCAAGTGCATAATGGTCAAGGCAGTGGAGCCTTGCCAAGAGGCCAGCTGGCGGCTCCATCTCCCATGTGATTTATTAGTTGATGTTTCTTGGCCCTTCAAGGATCGGCTTCCATCATTCTGCACGTATCCTCTCATCATTCTGGAGCCGACGACGATGTTCCTGTACTCTGCAGACATGAGGGTCTTCAATCTTCAATTAGTTTCAGCTGCCCTCGCTGGAGATTTCAATTTGGTTTCACTCGGACAAGGCGCCTCATTTATCGCAGGGGCAGGATGATTTTTATCTCTTTCATGGAAGGTCCCGGGCATTCCATCCAGCTACTTCTCTTGTCATCCTCTTGCACTCATACACCCACAGAGCTTGGGCTGTCTGCACTCTTCTTTGGAAATTCGTTATGCCTTCGCTGCGTCTTCGAGGTCTGTCACATCGTGCTCGTGGTGTTCTTTACAGGTCCCTTCACAATTCTGGTAACTCCTCAGAGTCTGAGATGTCTTCTCTCTTTGATTCCTCGGTTCCTCAGCAGTGTTGGTGAATCTCTCCGAGCATGGTGCTCCTCTCTCCATGTAGAATACGGAAGCCTGATGAGGTTGTCGAATTGAGTGGTTTGATGGGATGGTAAATCCTTGGGCTATGGAGATCAGATGGAGCCTCTTCTCGCAGCCCCGGCAAGCAATATAAACCAGGAAGGTAATGCCACTGCCATGCATTTCCAAAATGGCAGTTCTGATGCTTCTCCACGGGCTCAGACCTCAAACTCGGATCCTGCTTGCCTTATGGGCAACGATGTTTTGGTTCAAGCTTTATTTGACTTAGTCTTTGAAAATCGCAAGAGTATGGAGGATATGCAGTTTCGGATGGAGCTCCTAGATAAAAGAATTTCGACGATCAGCTGCCTGCTTTCGAGCCCAGATTGCAGCTCTCGCACTTTCGTCCTATCGACTCAAGATGCAATTCTTCTTCATAAAGTCATACCTCTCAGCATGAATGCTGCCGGTTTCTCTCAGGTGGATGATGTCCAGCAAGCTCATAGTTCTGTTTTTTTCATAGCAGCCTGTGTTATCAGTTTAGTCTGGTTTTTTAGTTCAGTCAAGTCTTGGGAGAACAGTTTTTGTTAGCTTTTATAGCCGGCTTTCGAAAGCCCAATTTTGGCCAATGTCTGAACTACAACAATTTTGCTAGTTTGGTTTTTACGGCATGTTCTGAACTTGCTCAATGTGGGAAGGCTCCGGGCCTCTGCTACAGCTATGTACACTTTCTTCTCTTTGATGAAATATAATGTTTTACAGTACTTTTACTTTTTTTAAAAATCACAAAATTATGCAAAGAATGCAGCAACGTCCATGAACCAATGGGCAATTGCACAAATTTTTACCTACATCACGGTCCCTCTGAATTATATTATGCAAGAGAAAAGGAGGGGAAGCGACCACATTCGTATGGTCAGTCATAGTAATGCACAAATTGTTTTATTGACGTCTGACGTCTCAACGTGAAATACCACAAGACTCTAATTTCTACTAATTTGTAGATTATATTTGTGCTTTGGGTAATTCTAAGGTTTGACAATATTCCAACCGGGATGAAATATTAATGGATCATCAACAAAACGCGCTTGTCCATTGTTTTTTGGATACTAACCAGTTCATTTTAGATAGTAATTATAGAACACAACTATCTGCATAAAGTTGAGGTTCATCCAAATCAGTTTCTTCCTCAATAGCCAACAGAGCAAATCTAGATTCCATTGTCCCGCAATTCAGACTCTTTATGGGGACAAGAAATATAGAATCAAGTTTTTTTATTGTTTTGAGGATGTCTGGGAGTACCTGTGATACCGGGGGTACTCCTGGACCCCCGGTACTTGGGGACGCCACCCCCAAGTTCCAGAGGCATCCAAGCTCGGGGAGGATATGTCCATGATAAAGATCCCAAGCTCGGGGGCAAGGATGCATCCACAACCCCCGAGGATGTGTCTCAACCCTGGTGGTTTAAGATTATAAGACATGGCAAGTCTTTGCATCAAATTTATGCTTCCACCCCCATTCAATAGTTGTAATGCTAAACTCTCAAATAAAAGCGTGGAACCCTAGTAATGAGAATCTTTTCAAGAACTGAAATCATAGATACATCAACCACTTAGCCAACCTCTTATAGTCAAATCTAATCAGAATTCATATCCAAGCAATAAAACCTACTCCATGATTATCTTGGGAGACATTCCAACTTCACTAGTTTTCACAGAGAGAGGGGGAGATTTCTAAAATTCTTACAGAAGTTAAATTTAACCTGTTTCTCAGTAACAGCAACAAGATTAGTTCTTAAACCATTGGGAGGATTATCTCTATTAATACTTATAATATTTGCATAGTCAATGTGGCGATGAAGTGCAAATGGAATGAAAATAAACATCATTGTAACAGAACAAGCTTTCAAATACCATAAATAAAGCAAGCTTGCGAGTAAAAAATGGAATTACATAGTCTTCTTTATCAAATACAAAATTTTCATTAAGAAATCTACTGAACAGAGAAAACTGATTCCATTTACTATGAAATTGCACGACTTTTTAAAATTGTAAAATCTCATATGCACAGCGTAAGACTCCCAGAAAGTAATCTAGATTCTAAACTGCATCATGCTCCTAATTTTCAAGAGCTAGAGCATCTAATAGGGACATGTGATACTAAGATTGTTGAAACAGAATCGGAAGCATCATCATGGCCACATTACCGAAATACTTGATCTTTTTACCAATGCTACATGGACGGAAATGGCTTGCTTGATCACAGCATTCACTAGCCTTTCTGTGTTTGACAATCCTCATGTCTTCGATGAATTCTCCGGCACCCTCGACTCTAAAGGTGATCTATCTTTGTGTGCTTCAATGGTTGCTTGGAAGTCTTCAGCTATTAAACTGTCTTTAAACTTCAGTGCAAATGTGGCAAGGCCATCCTTGCCATCACCTGCGCTGTTGATGCAAGTAAAAGAAAAACCTCGTTGCTCCATACCCGTCAATTTCATATCTGGATAAAGATTAGTATTGAGGATCAACCTATAATTACCTCTGGCCCTCATCACAAGCCTTGCCCTTCCAGTATCTACTGTGGGAATGTTCAGTCTGAGTTCACCCTTTCCTCGTTCCTTCCATACCCCATTTGTATACTGAAAAAGAGCAGCATCAACAGTAAACACTGATTTTTCTTTCTCTTCACCCGTTTCTACTGAGACTTCTTGAAGAGTTCCAAAGCCACTTCCAGCTGTCGAAACTCTGTCAGTTGCTGACTCTCCAAATAGCTGGTAAGGAGCTGCAAGGTCGCTTGCAGTTCCAGATGAATCAGTTGGAGCTGAATCATCACTAACTAGTTTTGTCCCAAACAAGGATCCTGTGCCAGCCAGTGACCCTGTACTCGATGGAGCACCAAAAGCAGATGCTGAGCTGAAGTTAAACGAACCAAACTTTGGGGTTGATCCAAATGGAGTTATTTTAGTGTCAAAGGAGAAGCTGGAGAAGGAAAAACCAGTGCCCGCAACTCCTGTAAAGGCATTCTGGGCATTAGAGAGCTGCTGGAATGTCTTGACAAAAGCAGGTTGCTTTCGCTCTAAAGATTTTGTGTTTGGCTTCTCCTCGTCATCTTTCTTCTCACCCTCGTTTGGTTCCTCCTTGCTGGATTCTTCTTTGTTGGGTTCTACTTCGGTAATTTCTACAGGTTTGAGATCTGTCGATACTCTTTCCAACTTTCTTTTTCTTTTGGGTTCCTCTGTGTTAAGCTCCGTAGAATTGAGGTCTGTCGATTCTCTTTTCAAATCCTCCTTTTCACCAACTTTCTTGTCAGCAATCTCTGTCAGCTCAGTGGCCTCTGCCTCATCTATTTTCTCAACTTCATCCTTAAATCCTTCTGTGACCTTAGAACCGTCTACCACTTGCGGAGTAGCAACAGGTGGAACCAATTTTATGGCTGCAAATGGATTAGGCGTTTCGCTGGTCAAAGATTGGGTTTGCCGAACCTTCACAATTTTTCTGGTTACCATGATCTCCTCACTAGCCCTCTGAAAACTCCCCGTTTCTTGCCCACAAACATCTTCATCTTCAGCATCTGGATCATCATCCCTTGAGAGCTGCCTTACTGCCGCTCTCTTTTTCGAAACACTGAATTCATCTTCTGCATCGCCCATTTGAGCTATCTTATATAAACTTGTTTGTCACCTAAAACTCTGCTAGCTCTTGCCTGGGGTTTTGATTTCCTTTTTTCTTTTTTCAGAAATTTCTCATTTCGCCTCTGGGCAGCTACTGCCTGAAGGTACAGCCATTTAGGATCAAAAGCAAGAAAACAAAATGGATATTCCAATTAAACACAAAGCAGCAAAACAAAAATGGGTATTCACACAGAAACCAAAGCAAACATGTGCAACCGAGAGGAGCATCTAAAACCTACTATAATTTTTTCACAAATCAAGCAACAAAGCCCAAAAAATCACATGTCTGTACAGCGTCCAAGTAATGTAATGTATGATGGTATAATACTGGTTTGTGACCATGAATCAAATCTAAGATGAATTTCTTAAAAAACAAAATATGCCCGCGTGAGAAAACAATTACACAACGGTCCAGGTCATCAAGCGCTGTAAGGGAAGTTAATATAAATATAACAGTCATACCATGGAACATTTAAATATATAAACTAAATAAATTAATTAAAAAAAATCAAGCCCTGATATCTCAGAAACCCAATCAATCAGCACTATCGCCACTTCAGAAATCTCAAGCCCCGATATCTCAGAAACCTAATCAACCAGCACTATGGCCACTTCAGACCTCTCAAGCCTTGGTGAAAACACGGGCATAATGAGTGCAGAGTAAATATCAAGACGCGAAAAAGACATTAAAAGAAGGATAAAAACAACTGCAAAACCATCGCTCCCATAGCACCCATTTGTGAAATTGCCGAATCTATAGTAAACCAAGAAAAAGAGCACTGCCCAAAAACTGAAACAATATGCATTAGCTAAAACATCATCTAATTGCAGGGATTCATAGATACACACCTGTATTCTCTGGCAGAAGCTGTCCTGTTGATTGATTCACAGATCCAGGCTGCCACAATGTTTGGTCTCCTGCCGATGAGAATATTGGATTATCAATGGCAGACGAACGCAGAAACAAGACCCTGCAGACTTGTAGAAATTCCAACAGCGTTCAGGAGCATATATGCTGATAATAATCTTAATGTTTTGCTGTAAGCAGAGGCACAACAGAATCCTTTACGCCTTGGTGACCATGACCTGAGTCAAGGATTTGATGTGAAAGCCCTTTTAGGTCGGGCTTCCATTCCCATTTCAAGAAAGCTTTTCTCCCCTTGCAACATGTGTAGAGGAGTCATGTTACCCTTGCCCACTCACTTATTGTGATGATCACTTTTGAGGTGGACCTACCGTTTCATTCTGTCACCATGAAATTGTTATGACCCAATTTTATCCACAATCAAGTCATTTTCAACCCGGGGTAATTTTACCATTTCATTTTCAACCCGGGGTAATTTTACCATTATTTAATTTAGATTTAGATGGGTTATTTTCACACTGAGGTGTTTTATAGCTTAATATAGGAGATGGTGTAATGTAATGTTGTTAAAATTAGCACAACCACATTAAAAGTGGTTGATATACGCTGTTATCTACATAATAAATTATACGCTGTTATCCACATAATAAATTATAACATAATAAATTCTAATTATTGATCAAAGTAATAAGTGGTTGATATATGCTGCTATCTACATAATAAATTATAATTATTGATCAAAGTAATTATTAGTATTGATGCATTTAAACTTTTTATAAAAAAAATGAAAACTATCACCATATTATATATGAAACTATCACAATTATCTTATGGAGCAAGTTGAAAGTTTATATCATAAATTTGCAATCAATTGAATAAATAATCATAAATAAAATTGATCAAAGTAATTATTAGTATGGATGCATTTAAACTTTTATTAAAAAAAAATGAAAACTATCACCATATTATATATGAAACTATCACAATTATCTTATGGAGCAAGTTGAAAGTTTATATCATAAATTTGCAATCAATTGAATAAATAATCATAAATAAAATTATCTCACAAATTTCATATAAATTTGCAATCAATTGAATTAATGATGAATTAATAATCATGGATAAAATTATCTCACAAATTTCCTATGGATAAAAATATCTCACAAATTTTCTTGGGAACAATTTCTCGCCTTCTTTCTTATATATACTAGATTATTAAAATACAATGAAGAATAATTATTCCTCGGCTAAATGGTTGGATGGTGGTTGCATCCCCTTTGAGTTTCGTGTGCAGTGATCTTTTTTTGCCCTATGGGGATGGAAACGGTTCTTCCCATCCATTAGACATCAAGGGTTAGAAACAATTTTGTTTGATGGCAAGCGTTCCATAGACATATGTCCGATGGAAAACATAATGATGGCGATCAAGGTGGCGATCTATTGATTAGGTTAATATCTTAATCTTGCTTTAATCTTTTTCTTAATCTCTCATTAAAAAGTGATCGCCATTTACCTTGTTCACTCTCTACCAGGGTTGGAATTTGATAGGCAAAATGCTCATCATAGACCATTTTGTCCGTCAAATATGACCTATATTTCATACTAGCCATCAAAAATAACCATAAGAAAAAACGAAAAAAACTATAAAACGTCTCTATTTACTATCTAAACAGTGATTTTTGACAAATGATACATGTGATTGAACTAGAAATATCTATAGTATAATTAAAAATATTAAATATAAATTAAAAAAATAAAACATAAGTTAACAACTGTAATCCACGTCACAAAAAATATATATTGATCTTATTATTCCTATTCAATTTAAATTTACACTTCACAAAATATAACCCCTCTTCTTTTCTAATATAATATGATAAGAAAACAAATATCTAATAAAAAAATGTCTAATAAACACATAATATTAAACTTTGCCAACTCAAATTATTTTAAATTCATACTAACTCAAAATATTAAAATCTGCGGACTCAAATTATTTTTAATTCATACCAATTCACAATATTGAACTTTGCTAACTCAAATTATTTTAAGTCCATACTAACTCAAGTTTATAGTTGCTTTTGATGTCTTGCACACCTCTTTGCAAATGATGTGGGTAAGTATAGTTGTTAAGGCAAGAAATGGAAATGGTTAATGTAAAAGTACATTTCAGATACTTTGGTTTCAAATAATGTAAAGTACAATGTTGTATGGTTATACCGTACAATGTTGTATGGTTATACCGTTATGGTATCAAGCATGTCTTTATTATTACTTATAATTTGTATTTATATTTGGAAAAAGCTTATTATATATCATTTTTATTTATATTTGGGAAAAGCTTATTAGTAATGGATTTTCATTGATAACTTTTTCTATAGTTTTTATTCATATTTGTTTTTAATTTCTTTTTAATGAAAAGTTTTTGTTTCAAATTTTTTTGTGTAATGTAAGTATATTGTAAGTATATTGAAGATAGATTGGTTTCAATAAGGAAAACTACAAATGTTCCATGTTCATAGTATAAAAGCATGTCTTCATTATTAGTTATAATTTTTATTTATATTTGAAAAAAGCTTATTAGTAATGGATTTTTATTGATAACTTTTTCCATAATTTGTATTTATATTTGTTTTTAAATTATCTTTAATAAAAATTGTTATTCAAATTATTTGTGTCACATTAATTTTAAATGGGATAAAAAATGTTGATCGATATGTTGTTAATTGAGTGTAGATCGGGTGGTTGGGAGGAATGTTGTTATACTCCTCATATGGGTTCAAATCTTACTATTTGGCATGTCATGTAACCGATGTGTAACTAAGGATTCCTTTATTCTTCCTGAATATCAAGAATCCTTATTTTCCAGGTGAAAAAAAAAGTGTTGATTGATATGAGCAAGTTAATGGATTTAGTGAGATTATTAAATGTATCTTTCAACTTCCATCATAATTAGAGAGAATATTTCTAATATGTCAATTAACATAGGAGTGGCAGTTGTTGGGGGTGTGCTTTTTGACCCTGATGGAAATCTTGAAGTTAAATACTCATGGGGGGTTGGTGTTCCTACGAACACTCAAGTAGAAGCTTGCACCTTGCTTTAGGAACAACCATATTGAAAGCCCGTCAAGTCAAAAGTGTTATGATATTTGGAGAATGATATTTTTGTCATGAAGTAGATAAGAAAAAGGACCCTTAAAGAAAAATTGATGCTAGGTAGAATCACACAAAGAATTGCATGGAACTTGGAATGACTGGATGAGGTTCAAGTGTTCCACATTCGACGTTTCAACAATAAATTGGTGGATCGACAAGCAAATATAGTTGTATATTTGGATAAGGGGGTCCTCATAAAAAATGGGGACCCCACCCCCAGCGAGGGTGCTTGGATTCCTTAAGATAGCCATGACTTACTCCTTCTTAGCATTGGGTTTATTTTCCAAAGTTTTCAAAGGACCACTTGAAGTGCTTCACAAGTGACACTACAACAGGCTTGAATGGCATGCAAATTATAGTGCCTTCAATTCACATGAGGGAGATCTCATTTTCCCTCGTGCTCTAGGTCTCCTCACTCACTGGTCATGTTACCCTCATGTACATCTCTTTAAGGTGCATTGACTCTGGACTATACAATGAAGTGGGATATTTGGAGTTGTGATGTCTCTTTCATGGTGATTGGTATATAGAGGAGCTAATTCAAGGCACAGATCTCAGTGATAGAAGTAAGTCTTATTTTGTATGGAATCTTGGAAGTTCAATTTTGGGTCTTCTCCCATATAATGGATTATGGTAGAGTCAGTCAGTCTTTTTTCATGTTCGACAAAGGAAAGGCATGTTGTGTGATATGGTATTTTCATCTAGGCACTTTGTTTCTTTATCTCTATGTTTTCTTTTGTGATGATGCTTGTAGTAAAATAGATGGTCTTCTCTGAAGTCTAGATTCATGCGGATTCAATCCTTTTACTGCAAATTAGGAAACTCTCTTTGTTAAACTCTAGTTTTACTATTGAAAATTTGCACTATCTTGAGGACCATAGAAGGATTGAATTCCATGTGGTAAACATCACCAACATCACCAGTTCAGGAATATATGGAAATGAAAATCTCTCTGATATTAAAAAAATGTTGAGGAGAATGAATGCCCAGTTAAAGGGCACGAGGCAAGCTATAGAATACTCAAGCATGCACATGGAAAAATTGAAAACAAACAGGAAGAAATAGAGTTAAAGATGTAGAAGCGGTGTCATAAATTGAACAAATTAGCTAATGGAATCAACATGCACTACAACACCATTCTGAGTTTTTCTTGAGGGACATAATCAATGGCATGGAAACATTTTTTTCATCAATTTTTGTCAAGGACATAGTAGTTGAAGAGGAAACAACGCAATAGACTACAATAGAAATGATAGAGCAGCTACAATTACATGTTGATCGTACTCATGAGCATGAAGATGTCCTTACATAAGAATCCCATAATGGGAACCAGTTTGACTAAATGTGTCTTCTCATATTGTTTACACTTGTACTTTGTTGCTTGGGATATTTGTAAGGAAGTATAGTTATCGGTTTGATAGGAAAATTTCATGTTTTGGTTTTCTTAGAAATCCCTCAAACAACTACTATATGAGGGCATAACTCAATAGAGCGGTTTTTTATTAAAAAATGTGGAACTCTTTGTACATTTTGGTTGTTTGGCGCTCTCTTTGTCTCTCTCTCTCTCAAATTGAATATTTCTATTCGTTTTTATTCAAATTTGTTTCCAATCTTTTTTTAATAAAAATTGCCTCTCAAAATATTTGTGTTACATTAATTTCAAATGGGACTAAAAGTGTTGATTGATATTTGAGCAAGCTAATGGATTTAGTGAGATTATTAAATTTATCCTTCAACTTCCACCATAATTAGTTAGAGATAATATTTCTAATATGTTGACTAACTTGGAAGTTCTTGTAAACCATGGCTCCAATTTGAATATTTCTAATCATTTGGCCCATGATTGACCACAATGTCATAAGATGTGAGCTACAACTCCATTTCTTACCATAGAATGAGTAGTCTATAAGTACTTTTTTTTCCCAAAAAAAAAAAGAAAAAAAAAGGCATAATTTCATTTCATCTTGTTAAAATTCAATATGCTAAGACAGAAAATAGCAGCATTACATTCCATTTCACAATAATGGCATATACAGGATCACTGAAGAAACAACAAGCATAGCATAAACACAAGAGACACAGATTTATCCTGGGAAACCCTCATGGGGTAGAAAACCCAGTAAAGCTTCCTCAATGTAGATGACCAGCAATATACAAAGATGCAAACCAAAGACATGATCTCCTCCTCCACCATAGCAGACCTCTCCTCCACAAGTGCACCTCTCTTGAGTGAGTGAGTGTATCAAATGAGGAACATACCTCCTCTATTTATACACTACACTGACATGTATTTTACACAAGTACATGTAGGCTCGTATTTAACCATTAGGTTAAATACCCTATTATAACTGACTGGGCCGACCCCCACATGGTGGGTCTAATAACCCTAGTTACCACAACCAATTCGGAGGAATAAACATCTCTGGATTCATAGTATAATCACATCGGAGGTATGGAACATCTCCGGAATAAATAATATACAAATATAATATTCTTAGAAGTTACAATATTCAACACTCCCCCTTAATGAGAAGGATATTATAACAACATCTGCAGGAGCAAGGAGTCATTGACTACATCATCTATATATCATCGGAAGCTTTCTTCAATTCATCATCATTAGTAACTCAACTAGTTACTGGAACATCAACATCATCAGAGTTGATATTATTCGATCATCAGCATCGTCATCATCATCGTCATCACACGATCGCCAGCATCGTCATCACACGATCATCAGCATCATCATCACACGATCAGTAGCATCGTCATCATACGATCAGCATCGTCATCACACAATCAGCAGTATCGTCATCATACGATCAGCACCGTCATCACACGATCGGCAGCATCGTCATCACACGATCATCAGCATCGTCATCACACGATCAGCAACATCCTCATCATATGATCAGCATCGTCATCACACGATCGACAGCATCGTCATCACACGATCATCAGCATCATCATCACACGATCAGCAACATCATCATCATATGATCAGCATCATCATCATACGATCATCAGCATCGTCATCACACGATCATCAACATCGCCATCACATGATCAACATCGTCATCACATGATCATTAGCATCGACATCACACGATCAACATCGTCATCACACGATCATATTACAGGATGATCAATCCTGCTCTCTTTAGGACAGAGGTCCATGGATGATACAATCCAGATCAAGTTCCAGGATGATCAATCCTTATCTCTTTAAGACAAGTCTCATGTCTAGGGACAATCTAATCCCAACCACAGTGCCAGTCCTTTTTCATACTGGATGTGACCTAGATCAGATCTAGGATTTACCGCCACAGAGCCAGTCCTCTTTCATACTGGATGTGTCACGTCTACAGAGCCAGCCCTGTTTCATGCTGGATGTATCACATCTACAGAGCCAGCCCTGTTTCATGCTGGATGTATCACATCTACAGAGCCAGCCCTGTTTCATGCTGGATGTATCACATCTGCAGAGCCAGCCCTGTTTCATGCTGGATGTATCACATCTGCAAAGCCAGCCCTGTTTCATGCTGGATGTATCACATCTGCAGAGCCAGCCCTGTTTCATGCTGGATGTATCACATCTGCAGAGCCAGCCCTGTTTCATGCTGGATGTATCACATCTGCAGAGCCAACCCTGTTTCATGCTGGATGTATCACATCTGCAGAGCCAGCCCTGTTTCATGCTGGATGTATCACATCTCCAGAGCCAGCCCTGTTTCATGCTGGATGTATCATATATACAGAGCCAGCCCTGTTTCATGCTGGATGTATCATATATACAGAGCCAGCCCTGTTTCATGCTGGATGTATCACATCTACAGAGCCAGCCCTGTTTCATGTTGGATGTATCACATCTACAGAGCCAGCCCTGTTTCATGCTGGATGTAACCTAGAACAATTCTAGGATTTGTCACGTACATTTTGAACCGAGGTCCAGGGACGATCCAGTCCTATCATGTACCTTTTGAACCAAAGTCCAGGGACGATCCAGTCCTATCATGTACCTTTTGAACCGAAGTCCAGGGACGATCCAGTCCTATCATTCAATTCTCGGAGACCTCATGTCTACGGCTCAATTCAAAGGACCATAGTCCGAGGACGATCCAATCCCCTTACCTGTTCATTCAGGATTTAGTTCTCGGAGACATCATGTATAAGGCTCAATTCAAAGGACTAAAGTCCGAGGATGATCCAATCCCCTTACCTGTTCATTCAGGATTTTGTTCTCGGAGACATACGTCTACGACTCTCTTTAGGACTGAAGTCCAGGGATGATCCAATCCCCTCAAGTCCACCAAGGACTTCATTCCCGAAGACATACGTCTACGGCTCTCTTTAGGACTGAAGTCCAGGGATGATACAATCCCCTCAAGTCCACCAAGGACTTCATTCTCGAAGACATACGTCTACGGCTCTCTTTAGGACTGAAGTCCAGGGATGATCCAATCCCCTCAAGTCCACCAAGGACTTCATTCTCGAAGACATACGTCTACGGCTCTCTTTAGGATTGAAGTCCAGGGATGATCCAATCCCCTCAAGTCCACCAAGGACTTCATTCTCGAAGACATACGTCTACGAATCTCTTTAGGACTGAAGTCCAAGGATGATCCAATCCCCTCAAGTCCACCAAGGACTTCATTCTCGAAGACATACATCTACGGCTCTTCTTTCGGACTGAAGTCCAGGGATGATCCAATCCCCTCACATGTTCACCAAGAACTTCATCAAAACATGTGTCAATCATGTATCCTCATCATCAAAACATGTATAACAAAACATGTATCCTCATCATCAAAACATGTATAACAAAACATCTATCCTCATCATCAAAACATGCATAACATCTATCATCAAAAGCATGTATACATCTATCATCAAAGAAAAAATATAAGATTCCTAAATCTAAATAATTCTAAGTAACTAGGTGCAGTAAAAAAGTAACCTCATCATTGATGAGACATACTTGTTATCAGATACTATACTACTCCCCCTTTCGAGGAGGGTCCTTCTGGACTATACCAAGCTTGTCTCGGAAGTATTCAAACTTTACTCAAGACAGAGGTTTAGTCAAGATATCAGCAATCTGATCCTCAGTGCTTATATACTCGAGCTTGATAGCTCCTCTCTGCACCATATCTCGTAAATAGAAGTATCGGATCTCTATGTGTTTTTGACTTATCGTGGAATACAAGATTTTCCATCTTGATGCAGTTTTGAATGTCACACATAATCATAGTGGAATTCATTTCTAAGTCAAACACTCCATATAAAAGCTTCTGAAGCCACACTGCTTCACAGCTGGCAGAGCAGACAGCTATATATATATTCTGCTTCAGCAGTACTGAGAGCCACACTAGATTGTTCCTTGCTGAACCATGAGATCATGGCAGATTCAGGACTATAACATCCACCTGATGTACTCTTTCTGTCTGAGGCACTTCCTGCCCAATCGGAATCTGAGTAACCATGTAAACTGAGTTCATGACCTCCAAGATAATATATACCAAAAATCTAATGTACCTTTTAGGTACCTCACTTCATGCTTTGTAGCTATTAAGTGCACCTTTTTAGGTTCTACTAGATACTGACTTAGGGTATTTACAGCAAAGCATATATCTGGCCTAGTATTTGTTAAATACATCAATGACCCAATGATTTGTCTATATAGGGTTAGGTCCACTAAATACGATGATTCATTAACTAACAACTTCAAGTTGGAGTCCATGGGAGTGGCCATGGCTTTGTACTCCAACATATCAAATCTTTTTAGAAACTTCACAGCATACTTACCTTGATTTAAAAGATTCCTTTTGGATATTGCCATACTTCTAGACCTAAGAAGTAGTGCATTAATTCGAGATCTTTCATTTTCATTTCTGCAGCCATTTTCATGACCTGTTTCTCATTCCTTGTCAGAAAGAGATCATCGTCATACAATAATTGTATGATAGGTTCATCATCCACAACCTTAAGGTAAAGGTTAGGAACAAATTTACTTCTGGTAAAGCCCAAGCTTTGTCATGAAGCTATCAGTTGTCCATTATTCACACTCAGCATTGAGTGATCTTCTACATATCTATATGTGCCATCTCTTGTCAGATGGGTCTACTAATATGAGCCTCAAAATCATTCGAACTCTGTGGTGAGTTCCTTCTTGCATCCATGTCATATGTGTATAGAACCCATATTCAACCTTGTAGCAAAGGTTGAGATCCACATCACCCATGATGATCATTAAGCTCATTAATTGACTACCGATCCTGGGAACCCATACATAACCTGATTACATTATTAAGAGAATGGTCTTATCTATTCCCTTGGAGCAAAACATCTCATCATGATTCTCTTCCTCTTTCTAAGAGAATCTCTTAACCACAAGCTTTCTATAGTGTGTTTGATTTGTAAATCTTTTGTTGAAAATCCATCGCTTGTTCAGAGTTCATCATTCATCATGATCTTTCCTACAAATCAAAATTAAGTACATGATTAGTAATACTTCATAATCATCAAATCATATTGATATGATAACCTATTATGCATACAGATATCATTTACATAGTTATGCAACTATTTTGACCAATACTTTGGCACAACACTTTCCCATATCCTGTATGCATACAGTGGCTATCTAGATGCCTTCCATCTCTACCAGAACATACTATCGAGAGTGTGCACAACTCTCAGCATGTCAGCAAAGAGGTTTCATTCTAGACAAGCAACAATGGAATGTTTGTCCAATTTACCAATCATATGCATATTAGTAGTATACTGTTCAATGCTTTATGAATGTTTACACTCAGCATGATATATTCTACGAATACAAATATGCATACAAGCAATATCATTTACTAATTCTAATAACAACCCAAATACTTATCTTTTATGTTTGTGTGGTTGCCTCCCGCTTGATCTTCTGTATGTCTTCTGAACTTCTATTCATTCTGTACCACTGTGCATGCTTAAGTGTACACTAGTGTCATCCTCATGATCTCATACACAAACATACATTCATTAGTATATTCTCAATATTATCAAAACATTCTAATTCTAAATAATCTTGAATATGTACAGTCATGATCATTAGTATTCAGGGTTTCAAGGAAGTCTTCTTTTACTCATGCATATTCTTGTTTGATCTAGTTAGTTAAATCATCAACCAAGATAAGAGACATAATATGCATAAACCCTTGATTACTAACCAATCATACCAAGTATACTTACACAAGGTAAGATTCTAACATGACATAGGAAAACATACCTGGATTAGTATACATGCTTAGTTATGTACAACATACCTAAACAATCTCTTCAATGATTTAGAGATCCTGAGCTATAACCTGCATGTCTCGTAGGTTAAACATGATATAAAAAAGTCATACATACCTCATGAGTCTTTGTCTTCATGTTGTCATGGTCATGGAACTTGATTTGTCTTTTGTGATGTACCCGTGTCTTGTTAGCAGACAACATCAACCTCACACAACACCATAATGCATAAGTACAATCATATAGCCCTAATCAATGAATGTCTTCGATCATTCACATGCATTCATATTGTTACTAGGGTGATAAGACAATTAATAACATTAATCAAGATTGTACTAATAAATAACATGAAGACAAACACATTATGAACTTAATCAAGAATCAGATTTCAAGACATACCTGAACCTCCTTAAGTCCACCTTAAGTCATACCTGTCGAGACTTTTTGTAGTCTTCTTATGTAAGGCCTTAGCCTCAACTCCCCCTGAAACTTGATCTAGAGCTTGATTAGGGTTTGCTAGAGAAACCCTAAAAATTCAATCTTTGACTTTCACACTTATGAATGGATGGAAGAATGTGTCTTGCTGAGCTGATCAACCTAGTATTCTTCAATTTTGAAATCTCCAAAATTTGACCCCTCAAAATTGCCTTCGAAACTTCTGGATCTTCTGGACAGGAACCCGAACTAGGGTTTGATGAAGCCCACCCTTCTGTCCAATCAAAAGGTTCAATCCAAGGCTCTAAGCTCTTATTTTTCTGAGGAGCTTCCAGCCATGGAATCCGATTCCAAAAATTCTAACTTTTTCCGAAACCCTAAATTCCGGAAGCCATGAATAAAGGTGCTCCAAAAATAATTCTGTTTTGACAGAAATATGCACCTGATTGTTTCTGCTATAACTCTGAAATTTCTGCTCCACAGGGTCTGAAAACTTTTTCAGCAGTAGCCTGACCTGTCATCTTTCCATCCTGACAGGTCTGACCTCAATTGGACTCTCTGAGAGAGAGTTATGCCAAGTGTCGCAACGTGACCTGTTTATGGGATAAAATAGGAGAGCGAACTTGTACGGCGTGCCACGTGTCACTAGTTGACCTTCGGCCTCTAAAAAAGTTTCCTGGGATAGTACAGTCTGTGTACTACCTGTCACTTTTTACGAAATTTCATTTGGAGCTTCCTAGCCCAAGTTATGACCTTTGTTCCAAGGTCACCTGATTTTGACTGAGATCTGGAAGAGGCAGAAACCCTAACTTGTACTGATCATAACTCATAAAGTACAATGAATATGAGGGTTCCCTTTGGACACAAGGTACCTGGGGATGTTATCTACGACCTGTAAACTTTTCAGATCCCGAAACTTTGCATAAATAGATTTATAGCGAAAGTTCCACGATGATTGGTTTTTGCTATATAAAACCCTAACCTTCAAATTGTCGCAAGAGAAGCAAGTGTCGTAAGTGCCATACATTGCCTTCCTTCAGGTTAGCTCTGATACCATGTTAAAATTCAATATGCTAAGACAGAAAATAGCAGCATTACATTCTATTTCACAATAATGGCATATACAGGATCACTGAAGAAACAACAAGCATAGCATAAACACAAGAGACACAGATTTATCCTGGGAAACCCTCATGGGGTAGAAAACCCAGTAAAGCTTCCTCAATGTAGATGACCAGCAATATACAAAGATGCAAACCAAAGACATGATCTCCTCCTCCACCATAGCAGACCTCTCCTCCACAAGTGTGCCTCTCTTGAGTGAGTGAGTGTATCAAATGAGGAACATACCTCATCTATTTATACACTACACTGACATGTATTTTACACAAGTACATGTAGGCTCGTATTTAACCATTAGGTTAAATACCCTATTATAACTGACTGGGCCGACCCCCACATGGTGGGTCTAATAACCCTAGTTACCACAACCAATTCGGAGGAATAAACATCTCCGGATTCATAGTATAATCACATCGGAGGTATGGAACATCTCCAGAATAAATAATATACAAATATAATATTCTTAGAAGTTACAATATTCAACACATCTTATAGAGTACGAAATTACATTGATCATCTTCACTCTTAGAGAGTGTCATGTTGATCTGATAAAGTCCTATCTGTATGTTGATAACTGGTTAGATCATGATGTTCTCACCACGTGAGCATTAACATCTTTTACAAAATAATATAAATCGGTCTGGCTATGTTGAACAGTTTATAAAAACTATACATAAAGTATCCAAAGCTTCATAAAAAAGATGACAAAATAAACTGACTCTAAATTCATTTTCCTGCATAAACTTTTTTGCACAAACATACTTCAAAAAACCTTAGACTTCCATAAATAAACAACAGCAAAAAATTGCATGATCTTCATTCTTTAAACAGATGATGTTAGAAGTCCCTTCCAACCCCTTCCCGAAATTCTCTGATTTTCCAAATCCCAACCCCCAGCAGCAGCCCCTCTTTCGAAGCCTTGTCCGCTTCTGAGTTGTTCTCACGAAAAATATGCATGCAACTAAAAGTATCAAATGTAAGAGTGTCATTCTATACTTGATCCAAGATATATGATAATCGTCGATTGTTACACTGTTGAGTCCCAGAGACCCACTTAAGCACATTTAAAGAATCACCATAAATAGTAATGTTCCTGATTCTTCATTCCAAAGCAAATGAGATAAGGTATCTAAGACTCAAAATCTCCGCCCAATTGTTGCTTCCCCTCCCTAAACCCAACGACATCACAAAGTAATGTACAGTAGACAGAAAAAGAAGAGCCCCACCCCACACTGTTCATTCTGACAAGCACCGTCGAAAAACCCCCATGGCTACGAGTGATCAATATTCACAGGTTGTATAACTCTGGAAGGAGGTGGTTGTGTAATGTGTTTGAAAGACAAGAAGATCCCACATCTATTTATAGCCGTCAATGCAAGAAGTCCCTTAATATCAGAGAACAGTCTTTTGTTATGTGAAAGCCAAACCCCCCAGATGACAATTAATGGAAGAGCTCTGTATGAATTAAAAATTGGATTATGAAACCAGTGACTCCAAGCATCAGCCAAAGAGACCCCCGTCCAATGAAAGGGACCTTAAGAATTTTTGAAACAATAACCCAGACCGCAGTAATAAACAGGCATGAAAGAAACAGGTGCAACACGTTCTCCTCCTCCTGACTGCATAGATGGCATCTGCCCGGACCCTGCATACATCGATGCTGAAGAAAATCCCACGTCGGCACCTTGTTAGCCAATACACACCACATAAATATGTGAGTCTTATGAGGGCACTAAAGTTTCCACAGTTTCTTCCACCACCAAATCTGATCCCGTGGCATATGATCCTCACTGATCCAAAGGTAACCTCCTTTGGGTGTATAATTTCTGGAGGGGTCACCATCCCAAACAAGCTCATCCTCCTACTCGCACAAATAAACATGATCCATATAGAGTGCTCTCAGATATAGTCCTAATTCTACCTCCATATGACCCCCCAGGCCAAAATAATTTGCCGACCTCCACACAGGGCTCCCCATCCACAAATTCCCTGGATTTGCCAACTGATAGAGAAAATGGTATCCCATTTATGCCAATGCCTCAATCATCCCTTCAGAAAATAAATGTTGTTCTTCACAACCAACCCAAGGATCACTCCCAATCCTCACCCTCTGTCCATTACCAACATCCCATACCAAGTTCTGTTCGATGACATGAAAAGATGCTACCACAGCCTTCCAGATGCAAGAACCACCAGCATGTGATTTAAATGGAGAGCGGATCCAATTTTCAATGGAATCAGGCTCAATATATTTGTGGGCCATAACTCTTGCCCAGAAACCCCCCAATTTAATTAACCTCCAGCCACACTTTGCTGCCAAAACTTTTGAGAAATGGAATATGTTCTTCAGACCCCAACCACCTAAAGCTTTTGGAGCTGCGATACATTCCCATTTAACCCAAGGAGTGACATGGGCATCCTCCTTACCACTCCAAAGAAACCTGAAACAAATCTTCCTGGCTTGATCCAAAATGCCTCGAGGAATCCAAGCCAATGACAACCAGTAGACTTGTATAGCTTCCAAGACAGATTTGACCAAGTCTATAAGTACTTTTTATGACACATTCCATTGTTTCAAACTCTATGGGTCAAATTCTAATTTCTTACCATAGAATGAGTAGTCTATAAGTACTTTTTATGACACATTCCATTGTTTAAAACTCTATGGGTCAAATTCTAATGGGCGACATTTTTTCTTGGCCTTTCATTTTTCCACCAAATCCACTTCCTTTTATAAGACTCATATGTTAGGTTTCAAATGTTTATGCCCCATAGAGATACTCATAAAATTCCTTGATTATAAATACTATGCATGTAGTTCCAACTTCCAACATAGGCCACTCAAGGTACAAGTGATGGGCCTTTTACATGGAAAAGGAGAGGCTCTAAGTAGATGCCAAAGGTACCCAACTGTTCAGTAATGAGGCATTTTGGATCAAGCCGGGAAGATTTATGCGAGATATTTATGCAAAATATGACTAAAATAGCCCTCTTCAACCAGTTGTAAAACCGAGGAAAATTAAAATAAAAATAAACAACTATACTATCTAGCTTTCTTTATCCCCAAGCAAGTAAACAAGCTAAACTAATGGAAATTTGAAAAAGAAAAACTGAAGCAAACCTTGAAGGGCCCCTTGCAAAATTGGTAGTTTTGGAGGTTGTGTGGGACAAGAAGGAGTGGAGATTCAACCTTTCAATGGTATTACACACATGATAACATGCAAAGAAACTCTACCATTTCCTACCAATGGTTTGTTTTCCAAAGAGTTGGCTCAAAAATATATGCAAAAACATCTAATCAAACAAGTAACTATTTGAGGTGAAGATAAAAAGATCATTGTATTATCATAATTAAGATGCTATGAACAAAAATGATAATTTTACCTTGACCAATATTGAAGGAAACCAAGCAAACAAGCAACTATTTAGGGCAAAGAAAAAAGATCTTCCTATTGTCACAATTAAGATGCTATGAACAAAATGAGAATTTCACCTTGAGCAATATTGAAGGCAACCAATCAAACAAGCAACTATTTGGGGTGATGAAAAAACATCTTTGTATTATCACAATTAAGATGCTATGAACAAAATGAGAATTTCACCTTAAGCAATATTGAAGCAAACTTGAATGCTCTTTTTTGGAGGTGTTATTTCCTCAATTGGAGCATTCTCTCTATTTCCAAAGCAATTTTAGCAACATATCCTCATATGAAAAATGGACATATGGAGAAGTACATTTGGCAACATAAAACTAAGATCATTAGTGCAAGTGGCCACTTCATTCCTTGAGAAACTTGGACAACATGACACTAGCAATCTTGATCTTGTTAAAATGGAGGATGGAGGCCTTTATTTATAGATAACTTTGGAGCCAAAATGGAGCTTGAATGGAGAACCACCCCCATGTGATTGCAATAACTCTAGCAATGGCCAAGGGCTCTTCAATTCAATGAGGTAGCTTAATTGGGATGGGCATCATTCCAGTAAAGGCAATCGTGAGGTTGTTATTTCATAAATGGGCTAGAATTCACCAAATTCATGCTACATCAAGGACTACATGAATTTTGAAGAATTAATAGTGTTGTTATGTGATTTTCAACAAGGATAATATCATAATCCTTCATGGGTCAAGTTGATCATTGACTTCTAATTTTCATGTTCAGTTGGCCTTTCTTCCTATGTTTTGAGTTGAATAAGCCATCTTTGGAGTGATTTGTGATGTAAAATCACTAAGTGTCGCAAGTGAATTAAAGGCGACATAATAACAAACACCCACTAATGTGTGAGGTTAGGAGAGAAGTGTATAGTTGAAATACAACTTGTGCTTATTTAAAAACAACTGAGAGAGTGTCAAAATGAAGAGAAACCTTGATGGAGAGAGAAACGAGACCACCTACAAAACATATGAAACGTGAGTATATATAGTATGTCTCAAAATGAGGCAAGCATACCATGCTTGTGTAATAGTCAAGTACAATATGGGACCATTGCATTGTAAGATAGTGCAAATGAAGCCAGGTCATGGTACATCTACAAATGCATGCTTATATGTGATGGAATAATGTCACATATAGGGGCACATAACTATAGTAAAGTGGGCCCACAGTGGTGTAAGGTTAGGATCAAATGGAGAGCTGACCAAAAGTAAGTTCAAGAGGCAATATCATAGTAATGATGGAAATGAGCCATATATTCCCATGGTCTTCGACTAGAAATTCTCCACAATATGATAAAGAGTTGTAGTTGAGTGGGAGTAACCATCTAGTTAGTAATCAATAATGTAAATCCCTCTAGATGTGAGGTATCCCGCCAATAATGAAAATGGGTACCAAGGTACTAGTACAAACTAGCAAGGTTAAATGGGGGTTTTGAAGTCAAACACTAGAAGGAATCATACAATTACAAATCAATCATGGACTTGTGCAAATGATGTAAAGCACCAATGATGGAAGTCGTAACCAAGTTACAAAGCCTCTAAATCAAACTCCTAAAGAAAAATGGTTGATATCGACAGATCCATTAGAGAATGGGTAATGAAGAGTCCCTAAAACCAAAACAAGGTAAAGATAGCATTGATTAACGATAAGGACTTGGACTTGACACGATGGGTTAAGCTAGAGATGGGTATTAGATATAAAACTTCCCTCAAACAAACCATAAAGGGTCACTCACCTAGGAGCAACCATAAAATCTAACATAATGAATCTACCAAAGCCAGTGGTTGAAAATGGACCACTATATAATTTGTCATAATTTTTATTAATTTTTTGAGAGGAAAATTGTATGCATGGACTTGAAGGACCTGTTTGAGGGGAAAATTCTATTTTGATAATCTGGAGCCTTGAAACTTTCAAAGATATTTTTGGGCATTAAATGGACATTTTTAAAGTCAAAACTATAGCACTATAACATTGGTATACCATGTGGTATACTTATTGAGAGCTTTCAAATGGTCCAAAGAACACCTTATTGGAGTTTGTATGAGTAAGTGATGCCTTCTACAAGTTGACCTATAATTTTATCACCATAGTGTACATGGTTACCAACTTGACAAGAACCCTCCAAAGTTCTCATTTTTTACATGTTTCATTTAAAGAAATTTTTATCCCCATTTAAAAAGATGGATACCTATAGCACCCTTTTTTTAGGTAGTTATTTAACATTTTGAATCTTCATGGTTATAAAACATCAACATTTTTTACATTTTTTTTAAATGTTGTTTTTCAATTTTTTTTCATTTTTAATGGTGTTTATTCTTGCTTTTTTCAATGTTATTTTGTTTAAACCTAAAACTTGATAATTTTAAAATTATTAAAATGCTATATGTCATTTATTTTTTCAAAATTTTGGTTTTCATTGTATCTTCTTAATTAACTTAGGATGCCATACACTTTCAATGCAATTTAAATGATTTTGTTTTAACACATTTTTACCCTTACTTTAATGTATGGCTTATAATTGTAACTAAGTAACACTACTTTAAAACATTTAAAGGGGTCATAGGTGTAGGGAGAATCATATACAAGCTCGATGGAAATCTACAAGTAGATTTTTCTTGGGGATTAGGCACTTCCACAAACATTGAGGCATAAGAAATTTCAACTACTTAAAGAAAAAGGGGTGCTTGTGCAATAGTGGTCGGTGATTCATCAATAATAATAAGATCCCTTCTACATCAATTAAATCCTCAGGATGCTTGACTCTCACACTTTATCTCAATGATACTAGCAATGGCTAATGATTTTAAATCAAGAGCTTACTTTCAAGTGTTGTGAGCCCACAACACTGAGGCTGATCACCTAGCCAACCTTGATGTGGGCATGGGAAAAGGATTTATAAAGATTAAATGAGGGGCTTCTTGATTCATGCCCCTCCCATAGTAATTTATGGTATTAAGTTTATGATGGGAATCAAATACATGTGCCTTGTCAAGCAAAAGCAACAAGATGGAGAGTTATTGCATTAACTACACATCGTTCTTTGAAATCCATGTTAATGAGCAATAATATGGCATGATTGCACTCGATATGCGGTTTATTTGTTTTAGACTTGTGAGTTAGATTTGCAACTATTATTCATTTCCTTTCTCTTGGACTATGCAATGTTGGAGAAGCGAGTCTAGGGGTTATCTTTACTAGTAAATCCTGTTGAGATATTGTAACTTCAAAGAATATTATATTTGTACTTTATTATTCTAGAGATGTTTCATTCCTCCTTGAAGACCTTATTGTATATCCGGAGATGTTTATTCCTCCGTCGGAATGTGGTAACTCGGGTTATTAGACTTCCCTAGTGGGGGTCGGCCCTGTATGTGTTATGTGGGTCAAAGGGTTATTAGACCACCCTTGAGGGGTCGGCCCAGTCAGTTGTAGTGGGGTATTTAACCCATTGGTTAAATACGAGCCTACATGTTTTGTGTCAAAGATAAGTCAGAGTAGTGTATAAATAGAGGAGGTGTATTCCTCATTTTACACACTCACTCACTTGAGAGTGGCGCACTTGTGGAGGAGAGGTCTGCTATGGTGGAGGAGGAGATCATGTCTTTGGTTTTCATCTTTGTATATTGTTGGTCATCTATATTGAGGAAGCTTTGCTGGGTTTTCTACCCCATGAGGGTTTCCTAGGATAAATCTGTGTCTCTTGTGTTTATGCTAGGCTTGTTGTTTCTTCAGTGATCCTGTATACGCTATTATTGTGAAATGGAATGTAATGCTGCTATTTTTTGTCTTAGCATATTAAATCTTAACATGGTATCAGATCTAACCTGAAGTAAGGCAATGTATGGCACTTACGACACTTGCTTTACTTACGACAATTTGAAGGTTAGGGTTTTATATAGCAAAAACCAGTCATCGTGGAACTTTCGCCATAAATCCATTTTGGCAAAGGTTCAGGATCTGAAAACTTTACAGGTCGTACATAACATCTCCAGGTATCTTGTGTCCAAAGGGCACCCTCAGATTCGTTGTACTTTGTAAGTTATGATCAGTACAAGTTAGGGTTTCTGCCTCTTCCAGATCTCAGTCAAACTCAGGTGACCTAGGCAAAAAGGTCATAACTTGGGCTAGGAAGCTCCAAATGAAATTTCGCAAAAAGTGACAGGTAATACACAGACTGTACTATCTCAGGAAACGTTTTCAGAGGCCGAAGTTGAACCAGTGACACGTGGCACACCGTACAAGTTCGCTCTCCTGTTTTATCCCATAAACAGGTCACGTTGCGAAACTTGGCATAACTTGGGCTAGGAAGCTCCAAATGAAATTTAGTAAAAAGTGACAGGTAGTACACAGAATGTACTATCTCAAGAAACTTTTTCAGAGGCCGAAGTTGAACCAGTGACACGTGGCACGCCATACAAGTTCGCTCTCCTGTTTTACCACATAAACAGGTCACGATGCGACACTTGGCATAACTCTCTCTCAGAAAATCCAATTGAGGCCAGACCTGTCGGGATGGAAAGATGACAGGTCAGGCTACCACAGAAAAAGTTTTCAGACCCTGTGGAGCGAAAATTTTGGAGTTACAGTGGAAACAATCAGGTACATATTTCTGTCAAAACAGAATTATTTTTGGAGCACCTTCATTCATGGCTTCCGGAATTTAGGGTTTCGGAGAAAGTTATAATTTTTGGAATCGGAATCCACGGCTGAATGCTACTCAGGAAAATCAAAATTTAGAGACCAAGATCAAATTTTTTGGTTGGGTAGAAGACCGGGCTTGATCAAACCCCAGTTCGGGATTTTGATCGGAAAGATGGAAAATTAGGGCTTCAACAAAAGTTGGAATTTTTGAAGTCTGTAACCACGGCTGGAATCTCCTCAGAAAAATAAGAGTTTAGAGCCTTGGATCGAACCTTTTGATTGGACAGAAGGGTGGGCTTCATCAAACCCTAGTTCGGGTTCCTGTCCAGAAGATCCAGAAGTTTCGAAGGCAATTTTGAGGGGTCAAAATTTGGAGATTTCAAAATTGAAGTTTGCTAGTTTGATCAGCTCAGCAAGACACATCCTTCCATCCATTCAAGAAGTGTGAAAGTCAAAGATTAAATTTTTAGGGTTTCTCTAGCAAACCCTAATCAAGATCCAGATCAATTTTCAGGGGGAGTTGAGGCTAAGGCCTGACATAAGAAGACTGCAAGAAGTATCGACAGGTATGACTTAAGGAGGTTCAGGTATGTCTTGAAATCTGATTCTTGATTAAGTTCATAATGTGTTTGTCTTCATATTATTTATTAGTACAATCTTGATTAATGTTAGAATTGTCTTATCACCCTAGTAACAGTATGAATACATGTGAATGATCGAAGACATTCATTGATTAGGGCTATATGATTGTACTAATGCATTATGGTGTTGTGTGAGGTTGATGTTGTCTGCTAACAAGATACAGGTACATCACAAAAGACAAATCAATTTCCATGACCATGACAACATGAAGACAAAGACTCATCCATAATCTTTGTTTTACTTACGAGGTATATATGACTTTGTTATATTATGATTAACCTATGAGACATGCAGGTTCTAACTCAGGATCTCTAAATCATTGAAGAGATTGTTTAGGTATGTTGTACATAACTAAGCAGGTATACTAATCCAGGTATGTTTTCCTATGTCAAGTTAGAATCTTACCTTGTGTTAGGATCCCTTATATAAGTATACTTGGTATGATTGGTTATGCTTATTCATAAAGTTAGTAATCAAGGGTTTATTCATATTATGTCTCTTATCTTGATGATTTAATTAACCAGAAGAGTACTATGATCAAACAAGAATATGCATGAGTAAAAGAAGACTTCCTTGAAACCCTGAATACTAATGATCATGACTATAGATATTCAAGATTATTTAGAATTAGAATGTTTTTAATATACTAATGAATGTATGTTTGTGTATGAGATCATGGTGATGACACTAGTGCACACTTGAGCATGCACAGTGGTACAGAATGAATAGAAGTTCAAAAGACATATAGAATATCAAGAGAGAAGCAACCACACAAACATAAAAGATAAGTATTTGAGTTGTTATTTGAAATAATAAATGATATTGCTTGTATGCATATTTGTATTCCTAGAATATATCATGCTGAGTGTAAACATTCATAGAGCATTGAACAATATACTACTAATATGCATATGATTGGTAAGTTGGACAAACATTCCATTGTTGCTTGTCTAGAATGAAACCTCTTTGCTGACATGCTGAGAGCTGTGCACACTCTCGATAGTATGTTCTAGTAGAGATGGAAGGCATCTAGATAGCCACTGTATGCATACAGAATATGGAAAAGTGTTGTGCCAAAGTATTGGTCAAGATAGTTGCATAACTATGTAAATGATATCTGTATGCATAATAGGCTATCATGTCAACATGATTTCATGATTATGAAGTATTACTAATCATGTACTTAATTTTGATATGTAGGAAAGATCATGAAGAATGATGAACACTGCACAAGTGATGGATGTTCAACAATAATATTTACAAATCAAACATAATATAGAAGGCTCGTGGCTATTCTCTTAGAAAGAGGAAGAGAATCATGACGAGATGTTTGCTCCAAATGACTAGATAAGACCATTCTCTTAATGATGTAATTAAAGAAGAAGTGTGAATCGGGTTCTGTATGGGTACCCAAGATCGATAGGAAATTGATGAGCTTAATGATCATCATGGGTGATGTGGATATCAACCTTTGCTACAAGGTTGAATATGGTTTCTATACACAGATGTCATGGATGCAAGAAGGAACTCACCACAGAGTTCGAATGATCTTGTGGCTCATATCAGTAGACCCATCTGACGAGAGATGGCACATATAGATGGCTGCAGAAATGAAAATGAAAGATCTCAGACTGATGCATTACTTTCTAGGTCTAGAAGTATGGAAAGGCTCAGAAGGAATCTTTCTCAACCTGGGAAAGTATGTCGAGAAATATTAAAAGGACTTGATATGTTGGAATGGCCACTCTCATGGATTCCAACTTGAAGCTGTTAGTGAATGACTCATCAGAGTTAGTGTATATAACTTTGTACATACAAATTATTGGGTCATTGATGTATCTAACAAATACCAGGTCAGATATAAGCTTTGATGTGAACACCTTGAGTCAGTATCTAGTGGAAACTAGATGTGTTCACCTGATAGTTGTAAAGCATGTGACGAGGTACCTAAAGGATACGATAGACTTTGATCTATGCTATTTTGGAGATCATGACTTCAGATGGCTACACAGATGTTGATTGAGCAGAAAGTGTATCAGACAAGAAGAGCACATCGAGAAGATGTTATTGTCTGGAATCATCCATGATCTTGTGGTTTAGTAGGAAGCAGTCCAGTATGGCTCTTAGCACAAGCGGAATATATGGCTGCTTGCTCTGCTAGTTGTGAAGCAGTATGGCTACAGGATTGTTTGACTTAGAGATAGACCCAACTGTGATACTATGTGACAAACAGAGTTGTATCAAGATGGCAGAGAATCCAGTGTTCCATGATAAGTAAAGCACATAGAGATCTGACATTTCTATATACAAGATATGGTGCATAAAGGAACTATAAAGTTCGAATTTGTAACAAGTTACCAATGTACTAACCAAACCTCTACCGATTCGATGTACTAACCAAACCTCTACCTCAAGTAAAGTTTTCCGAGACAAACTTAATATAGTTCAGAAGGACCCTCCTCGAAAGGGGGAGTGATGTGATCACTCATGATAAGATTGCTTGCATCGATAGTGAGGTCGATGATGAGGATACCTATATTAGTGATGCCAATAGAGAGGTTGGTGGATGGTCCTTAGACAGGGTCTAAGTTGGCAAAGGGATTGCATCATCCTTGAAAATATGTTCTAAAAGGATCCGTAGACAGATGTCTCCGAGAAAGAAGAGGGATTGCATCATCCTTGAACATATGTTCTAAAAGGATCCGTAGACATATGTCTTCGAGAATGAAGTCCTTAGTGGACACAAGAGGATTGTATCATCCATGGACTTTAGTCCTAAAGTGATCCGCAGACAGATGTCTCCGAGAGTAAGAGGATTGTATCATCCGTGGACTTTAGTCCTAAAGTGAGCCATAGACAAGATGTCTCCGAGAACAAAATCCTGAATGAACATGTAAGGGGATTGTATCGTCCTCAGACCATAGTCCTGTGAAGTGAGCCATAGACAAGATGTCTCCGAGAACAAAATCCTGAATGAACAGGTAAGGGGATTGTATCGTCCTCGGACCATAGTCCTGTGAAGTGAGCCATAGACAAGATGTCTCCGAGAACAAAATCCTGAATGAAAAGGTAAGGGGATTGTATCGTCCTCGGACCATAGTCCTGTGAAGTGAGCCGTAGACAAGATGTATTCGAGAACAAAATCCTGAATGAATAGGTAAGGGGATTGTATCGTCCTCGGACCATAGTCCTATGAAGTGAGTCATAGACAAGATGTCTCCGAGAACAAAATCCTGAATGAACAGGTAAGGGGATTGTATCGTCCTCGGACCATATTCCTGTGAAGTGAGCCGTAGACAAGAGGTCTCCGAGAATGGAATGATAGGACTGGATCGTCCCTGGACTTCGGTTCAAAAGGTACATGATAGGATTGGATCGTCCCTGGACTTCGGTTCAAAAGGTACATGATAGGACTGGATCATCCCTGGACTTCGGTTCAAAAGGTACATGACAGGATTGCATCATCCATGGATCTATGTCCTAAAGAGAGTAGGATTGATCATCCTGTAATATGATCGTGTGTGTTGCAGGGTATGCTGCTATTGTGTGGATACTTGTATTGATGATGTGTATACTTGTATTGATGATGTATACTTGTATTGTGTGGATACTTGTATTGATGATGTGTATACTTGTATTGTGTGAATACTTGTATTGATGATGTATACTTGTATTGTGTGGATACTTGTATTGATGATGTGTATACTTTTATTGATGTGGATACTAATATTGTTGATCTAGATGACGATGCTGCTGATCGTATTGATCTAGATGACGATGCTGTTGATCGTGTTGATCTAGATGACGATACTGCTGATTGTGTTGATCTAGATGATGATGATCCAGATGCTGTAGATCGATATGATCCAGATGCTGTAGATCGTGATGATCCAGATGCTGTAGATCGAGATGATCCAAATGTTGTAGATCGAGATGATCCAAATGCTGCAGATCAAGATGATCCAGATGTTGTAGATCATGATGATCCAGATGCTGTAGATCAAGATGATCCAGATGCTGTAGATCGAGATGATCCAGATGTTGTAGATCGAGATGATCTCGATGTTGATGATCGTATGATGACGATGCTGATGATCGTGAGGATCCAGATGTTGATGTTGTTGTAGTTGTTCGAGTGCTGCAGAAGATGAAGACTCAGTACTGAAGATGTTGATGTTCCAGTAACTGCTTGAGTTACTGATGATGTTGAGAAAGCTTCCAATGATTTATAGATGTAACATGTATGATGTTGATGACTCCTTGCTCGTGCAGATGTTGTTATAATATCCTTCTCGTTAAGGGGGAGTGTTGAGATATTTTAACTTCAAAGAATATTATATTTGTACTTTATTATTCTGGAGATGTTTCATTCCTCCTTGAAGACCTTATTGTATATCTGGAGATGTTTATTTCTCCGTCATAATGTGGTAACTCAGGTTATTAGACTTCCCTAGTGGGGGTCTGTCCTGTATGTGTTATGTGGGTCAAAGGGTTATTAGACCACCCTAGAGGGGTCGGCCCAGTCAGTTGTAGTGGGGTATTTAACCCATTGGTTAAATACGAGCCTATATGTTTTGTGTCAAAGATAAGTCAGAGTAGTGTATAAATAGAGGAGGTGTATTCCTCATTTTACACACTCACTCACTTGAGAGTGGCACACTTGTGGAGGAGAGGTCTATATGGTGGAGGAGGAGATCATGTATTTGGTTTGCATCTTTGTATATTGATGGTCATCTATATTGAGGAAGCTTTGCTGGGTTTTCTACCCCATGAGGGTTTCCCAAGATAAATCTGTGTCTCTTGTGTTTATGCTAGGCTTGTTGTTTCTTCAGTGATCCTGTATATGCTATTATTGTGAAATGGAATGTAATGCTGCTATTTTCTGTATTAGCATATTAAATCTTAACAAATCCAAGGGAAAATTGGCAAGGCCATTGCCTTGAATTCAGTTGGAAGGTGGGTACAAATTATTTTGTGGAATCCTAGTCTAGGTTTCTTCTTCTCTACTGTAAAAATGGTTCATTTCCATTACATAAGCAATTATTATGTTTTGTGTAGCTTGGACAAGGCTAGAAGAAGTGTTAAGCAATGTGAGCACAGGGTAGTAGATGCTCACAACTCAGTGGTGAGCTCGACCCTCAAATATAATTGATGGCACGAGGTATTGGAAGAAAATTTGGCTGTAGAGATTTAAGAATGATGCCAATGCATTGCATAGAACAATACCCAATTATTGGCATTTGGAGATTTGGAGTAAGAATTTAGGGCCTTGATGTAGATCTAAAGGAGCAAATACTTGAAGCTTGATTTGAAACTGGGTTCTTTGATTTCTCTTGTGTCTCACGTTTTCTTCTCACCTATACCTCCCTTAAGAGGTTATTTAGTATCCTCCTCCTTCAACTTCTATTTCAAATGGGGAACCCTCTTATGTTAACTCATCATGGACCAAGGATGAGATTATGGATGCTCAATGCTCTCTCAAATTAGAATTGGTGGCTATGGTAGAAAAAAATCACCCTAATTAGAATAGATACATACCTTGACGAGTTTACTAGGGAGGCTCAAGTGGGTGACATGATAAAAGAACCCCTTCACAGGACAAATTTATAAGTTATTTTTCAGTTTATAATGTTCTTTTGTGTTGTTTTTTTATTGTGTTAATTTGTATGACAATATACTTGCCATGATGCTCAATTTTGGAATAAGGACAATGTAATTTTGTCAACAGGTTGTGGCCTTGCCTTTTCTATTTATATTACAATGGTGTTTGGTTGAGTCATAGACTTTTCTTATATGTGTGTGTGTGTGTGTGTGTGTCAATTCTCGCTAGCTCATTTGGTTAAGGTGTGGGTCTCGTCAACAAGGCGACCCGAGTTCAATTCCCCTTAGGGGTGAGCTAGTTGGGAGGAGACATCCAAAAATCCAACCATCATAAGGGTTGGTGTGGCTCAGGACAGGTGCGATCCCCAGGTGACTTTGACGGCTTAGATGCCCCTAGGTTGCGGTTCTTAACGAATGGTTCATTGGTATTGGCCCCGAGTGACCGACAATTGAAATATATATATATATATATATATATATATATATATATATATATATAAGAGGGAGTTTCTACGTCCATGGGAAGAATTCACAGGGGGGCCACCCAAAGGGGCCTCACCCTGTCAGCTCTGATTATAGATCCTAACCTGATGGGGACATCAAGTGGGGCCCTTATATATCTATGCATAGCCGCTCGAGAATTTGACCTCGAAACCTTCTACTTACAACTCACATCTCTCAACCACTTGAGCTAACCCATTGAGCTTTTTTTAATGTGGTTCATGCCCGAAGATCGGGTCGCTACATCCATGGAAAGATTCCAAGGGGCCTCACCTTATTAGGTTGTTTAAGATCCTATCCCCAACACCAAACTTGGGTTCCTAACCCTGGAGGACCCAGAGAATTGAACCCTCGACCTCAACCTCATAATGGCTTGGCGCGAAGGCTCCAACCAACTGAGCACCACACGGGGCTATATATATATATATATATATATATAGAGAGAGAGAGAGAGAGAGAGAGAGAGAGAGAGAGAGAGAGAGAGAGAGAGAGAGATTTTTTAATTTTTTTTCATTGGAACATGTCATGGGGAAACCCTCAGGCACTTGCCCTCATTTTAAGGATGGTACCCAAGGTAAACCATCGACCCTGATTACGGGGCCTAACTCGACGAAGACCTGATTACGGGGCCTAACCTGGGGATTTGACCTTGAAACCTTCTGCTCACAACTTACAACACTCAGCCACTTGAGCTAGCCCACTGGACTATATATATATGATATACATACATATCTATATATATGTATATCATATATGTATGTATATATACATACATATGTATATATATACATATATATGTATGTATGTATATATGTATGTACATACATATATGTATGTATGTATGTATGTACATACACATATACATACATACATATACATACATATATGTATGTATGTATATACACATTACATATATGTATATACATACACATACATATATATCTGTATGTGTATATACACATTATATATGTATGTGTATGTATATATATGTAATGTGTATATACACATACAGATATATATGTATGTGTATGTATATACATATATGTAATGTGTATATACATACACATATATATATGTGTATGTATATACACATTACATATATGTATATACTGTTAAGATTTAATATGCTAAGACAGAAAATAGCAGCATTACATTCCATTTCACAATAATAGCATATACAGGATCACTGAAGAAACAACAAGCATAACATAAACACAAGAGACACAAATTTATCCTGGGAAACCCTCATGGGGTATAAAACCCAACAAAGCTTCCTCAATATAGATGACCAGCAATATACAAAGATGCAAACCAAAGACATGATCTCCTCCTCTACCATAGAAGACCTCTCCTCCACAAGTGCACCTTTCTCAAGTGAGTGTGTGTGTCAAATGAGGAATACACTTCCTCTATTTATACACTACTCCGACTTGTATTTTACACAAGAACACGTAGGCTCGTATTTAACCAATGGGTTAAATACCCCACTACAATTGACCGGGCTGACCCCTCTAGGGTGGTCTAATAATCCTTTGACCCACATAACACATACAGGGCTGACCCCCACTAGGGAAGTCTAATAACCCGAGTTACCACATTCCGACGGAGGAATAAACATCTCTGGATATACAATAAGATCTTCACGGAGGAATGAAACATCTCCGGAATAATAAAGTACAAATATAATATTCTTTGAAGTTACAATATTTCAACACTCCCCCTTAACGAGAAGGATATTATAACAGTATCTGCACAAGCAAGGAGTCATCAACATCATACATGATACATCTATAAATCATTGGAAGCTTTCTCAACATCATCAGTAACTCAAGCAGTTACTGGAACATCTTCAATACTGGAACATCAACATCTTTAGTACTGAGTCTTTATCTTCCGCAGCACTCGAACAACTACAACAACATCAACATCTGGATCCTCACGATCATCAATATCGTCATCTCACGATCATCAGCATCGTCATCACACGATCATCAGCATCGTCATTACACGATCATCAACATCGTCATCACATGATCATCAGCATCGTCATCACACGATCATCAACATCGTCATCACACGATCATCAACATCGTTAGCATCGTCATCACACGATCATCAGCATCGTCATCACACGATCATCAGTATCGTCATCACATGATCATCAGCATTGTCATCACACGATCATCAACATCGTTAGCATCGTCATCACATGATCATCAGCATCGTCATCATACAAGTATCTATACTAATACAAGTATCATCAATACAAGTATCCTACCGATACAAGTAACCACATCATCAATACAAGTATCCTACCGATACAAGTAACCACATCATCAATACGAGTATCCATACCGATACAAGTAACCACATCATCAATACAAGTATCCTACTGATACAAGTAACCACATCATCAATACAAGTATCCATACCGATACAAGTAACCACATCATCAATACAAGTATCCTACCGATACAAGTAACCACATCATCACACACAATCATATTACAGGATGATCAATCCTGCTCTCTTTAGGACATAGGTCCATGGATGATGCAATCCAGTCATGTACTTTTTGAACCGAAGTCCAGGGACGATCCAGTCCTATCATGTACCTTTTGAACCGAAGCTCAGGGACGATCCAGTCCTATCATGTACCTTTTGAACCAAAGCTCAGGGACGATCCAGTCCTATCATGTACCTTTTGAACCGAAGCTCAGGGATGATCCAGTCCTATCATGTACCTTTTGAACCGAAGCTCAGGGACGATCCGGTCCTATCATGTACCTTTTGAACCGAAGCTCAGGGACGATCCAGTCTTATCATTCAATTCTCGGAGACCTCATGTCTACGACTCAATTCAAAGGACTAAAGTCCGAGGACGATCTAATCCCCTTACCTGTTCATTCAGGATTTTGTTCTCGGAGACATCATGTCTACGGCTCAATTCAAAGGACTAAAGTCCGAGGACGATCCAATCCCCTTACCTGTTCATTCAGGATTTTGTTCTCGGAGACATCATGTCTATGGCTCAATTCAAAGGACTAAAGTCCGAGGACGATCCAATCCCCTTACCTGTTCATTCAGGATTTTGTTCTCGGAGACATCATGTCTACGGCTCAATTCAAAGGACTAAAGTCCGAGGATGATCCAATCCCCTTACCTGTTCATTCAGGATTTTGTTCTCGGAGACATCATGTCTACGGCTCAATTCAAAGGACTAAAGTCCGAGGACGATCCAATCCCCTTACCTGTTCATTCAGGATTTTGTTCTCGGAGACATCATGTCCACGGCTCTCTTTAGGACTGAAGTCCAGGGATGATCCAATCCCCTCAAGTCCACCAAGGACTTCATTCTCAAAGACATCCGTCTACGGCTCTCTTTAGGACTGAAGTCCAGGGATGATCCAATCCCCTCAAGTCCACCAAGGACTTCATTCTCAAAGACATCCATCTACGGCTCTCTTTAGGACTGAAGTCCAGGGATGATCCAATCCCCTCAATTCCACCAAGGACTTCATTCTCGAAGACATACGTCTATGGCTCTCTTTAGGACTGAAGTCCAGGGATGATCCAATCCCCTCAAGTCCACCAAGGACTTCATTCTCGAAGACATACGTCTACGGCTCTCTTTAGGACTGAAGTCCAGGGATGATCCAATCCCCTTGTCACCTTAGACCCTGTCTAAGGACCATCCACCAACCTCTCTGTCGGCATCACCAATATAGGTATTCACATCATCGACCTCACTGTCGATGCAAGCAATCTCATCATAAGTGATCACATCACTCCCCCTTTCGAGGAGGGTCCTTCTGGACTATATTAAGTTTGTCTCGGAAAAATTTACTTGAGGTAGAGGTTTCGTTAGTACATCGGATCAGTAGAGGTTTGGTTAGTACATTGTTACAAATTTGAACTTTTGGTTCCTTTCCGCACCATATCTTGGAACACTAGATTCTTTGCCATCTTGATACAACTCTGCTTGTCACATAGGATCATAGTTGGGTCTATCTCTAAGTCAAACAATCCTGAAGCCACACTGCTTCATAACTTAGCAGAGCAAGCAGCCATATATTCTGCTTGTGCTCACGAGATCATGGCTGATCAGACAATAACATCCTCTCGATGTGCTCTTCCTATCTGATACACTTCCTTCCCAATCAACATATGTGTAGCCATCTGAAGTCATGATCTCCAAGATAACATAGATCAAAGTCTTATTGTATCCTATAGGTACCGCATCACATGATTTGCAGCTTATTAGGTGAACACATCTAGTTTCCACTAGATACTGACTCAAGGTGTTCACAGTCTTGCATATATCTGACCTAGTATTCTTTAGACACATCAATGACTCAATATTTTGTCTGTACAGAGTTCTATCCACTAACTCTGATGATTCATTCACTAACAGCTTTAAGTTGGAATCCATGAGAGTGGACATTCCAACATATCAAGTCCTTTTAATATTTCTCGGCATACTTTCCCTGGTTGAGAAAGATTCCTTCTGAGCCTTTCCATACTTCCAGACCTAGGAAGTAATACATTAATCTAAGATCTTTCATTTTCTTTTATGCAGCCATCTATCTGTGCCATCTCTCGTTAGATGGGTCTACTGATATGAACCTCAACATCATTCGAACTCTGAGGTGAGTTCCTTCTTGTATCCATGTCATCTATGTATAGAAACCATATTCAACCTTGTAGCAAAGGTTGATATCCACATCACCCATGGTGATCATTAAGCTCATCAATTGATTATCGATCCTGGGAACCCATACAAAACCTGATTCACACTTCTTATTTAATTACACCACTAAGAAAATGGTCTTATCTAGCCACTTGGAGCAAAACATCTCATCATGATTCTCTTCCTCTTTCTAAGAGAATCTTCTAGCCACAAGCCTTCTATAGTGTGTTTGATTTGTAAATCTTTTGTTGAACATCCATCGCTTGTTCAGTGTTCATCATTCATCATGATCTTTCCTACAAATCAAAATTAAGTACAGGATTAGTAATACTTCATAATCATCAAATCATATTGACATGATAACCTATTATGCATACAGATATCATTTACATAGTTATGCAACTATTTTGACCAATACTTTGGCACAACACTTTCCCATATCCTGTATGCATACAGTGGCTATCTAGATGCCTTCCATCTCTACCAGAACATACTATCGAGAGTGTGCACAGCTCTCAGCATGTCAGCAAAGAGGTTTCATTCTAGACAAGCAACAATGGAATGTTTGTCCAACTTACCAATCATATGCATATTAGTAGCATGATATATTCTAGGAATACAAATATGCATACAAGCAATATCATTTACTATTTCTAATAACAACTCAAATACTTATCTTTTATGTTTGTGTGGTTGCCTCCCGCTTGATCTTCTGTATGTTTTCTGAACTTCTATTCATTCTGTACCACTATGCATGCTCAAGTGTGCACTAGTGTCATCCTCATGATCTCATACACAAACATACATTCATTAGTATATTCTCAATATTATCAAAACATTCTAATTCTAAATAATCTTGAATATGTATAGTCATGATCATTAGTATTCAGAGATTCAAGGAAGTCTTCTTTTACTCATGCATATTCTTGTTTGATCATAGTACTCTTCAGGTTAATTAAATCATCAAGATAAGAGACATAGTATGCATAAACCCTTGATTACTAACTTTATGAATAAGCATAACCAATCATACCAAGTATACTTATATAAGGGATCCTAACACAAGGTAAGATTCTAACTTGACATAGGTAAACATACCTGGATTAATATACCTGCTTAGTTATGTATAACATACCTAAACAATCTCTTCAATGATTTAGAGATCCTGAGCTAGAACCTGCATGTCTCATAGGTTAAGCATAATATAACAAAGTCATACATACCTCGTAAGTAGAACAAAGATTATGGATGAGTCTTTGTCTTCATGTTGTCATGGTCATGGAACTTGATTTGTCTTTTGTGATGTACCTGTATCTTGTTAGCAGACAACATCAACCTCACACAACACCATAATGCATTAGTACAATCATATAGCCCTAATCAATGAATGTCTTCGATCATTCACATGCATTCATACTGTTACTAGGGTGATAAAACAATTATAACATTAATCAAGATTGTACTAATAAATAATATGAAGACAAACACATCATGAACTTAATCAAGAATCAGATTTCAAGACATACCTGAACCTCCTTAAGTCATACCTGAACCTCCTTAAGTCATACCTGTTGAGACTTCTTGTAGTCTTCTTATGTAAGGCCTTAGCCTCAACTCCCCCTGAAACTTGATCTGGAGCTTGATTAGGGTTTGCTAGAGAAACCCTAAAAATTCAATCTTTGACTTTCATACTTCCGAATGAATGGAAGGATGTGTCTTGCTGAGCTGATCAAACTAGCATACTTCAATTTTGAAATCTCCAAAAATTGACCCCTCAAAATTGCCTTTGAAACTTCTGGATCTTCTGGACAGGATCCCGAACTAGGGTTTGATGAAGCCCACCCTTTTGCTCAATCAAAAGGTTTGATCCAAGGCTCTAAACTCTTATTTTTTTGAGGAGCTTCCAGCCGTGGTTACAGACTTCAAAAATTCCAACTTTTGCTGAAGCCCTAATTTTCCATCTTTTCGATCAAAATCCCGAGCTAGGGTTTAATCAAGCCCGGTTTTCCACCCAACCAAAAAATTCGATCTTGGTCTCTAAATTTCAATTTTCCTGAGTAGCATTCAGCTGTGGATTCCGATTCCAAAAATTCTAACTTTTTCCGAAACCCTAAATTCTGGAAGCCATGAATAAAGGTGCTCCAAAAATAATTCTGTTTTGACAGAA